>JABFEB020001127.1:0-11606 GCA_019775895.2 Stomatorhinus ivindoensis
CCACCCCCCCCCAACACCACACACGTCGGCTGTGTCGATGTGGATGCGCTTTTGTCCATGAATATAGAGCATTTCTCCCCGAGGCAGCCAGAGACAGCGGGAGGGGGCGTGCACTCATTCCCAGCGTGCACTCATTCCCAGCGTGCACCCATTCCCAGCGTGCACCCATTCCCAGCATGCACCCATTCCCAGCATGCACCCATTCCCAGCGTGCACCCATTCCCAGCAAGCCTCAGCCGCGATTAACCATGGTGCTCCTAATCAATTACCCAATATGCCAGCAAGCCCCCACTCCGACATCACACTCTTACCACCCAACACACTATTCATCTTTACATCACACAAAGCATTGATTTGTTGTTTTTTTTTTGTTCATGAATGTAATATGATGGAGCCGAGACCCATGGCGCTAATCTGATCTTTTGATGATGTATGGAGGTTGTTACAGCGCAATTCATAAAAAAAAAAACAATGGTAAAGGGGCATCAGTGAGGCGATAAGTCTGTGTTGCCAGCGTGGTGGCGTGACGCCAGGCGAGAGAGGGAAGGCCAGACGGAGCGGGGCGGCCAAGATGGGCCGGGACCGGAACCAAGATGGGCCGGTCCCGGAACCAAGATGGGCCGGCACCAGAACCAAGATGGGCCGGTCCCGGAACGGGAGTCCCTCTGAGTTGCAGCAAATGGCAGGGGGACAGAGGCAGGGGTCACGTGTTTCCCAACCTCAGATCACCTGAGAAGGCCTTCATGGGCTCGGCGTCTGTCCCCAAATCCATTAGTGAAGCTGCCGTCGTCTTAACTGCACTGTCTCGGTTAGATAATGCATGACCTACCTGTTCCCAGATTTTCAGTTCTTTTGCTGGAGCTTAAATATAACTAAGGCGGTGGGTATAAAAGAATTAAAAGAAAAAAGTGATTTCTGTCAGCTCTTTTACAAAGGGGCTGATTCATGGCAATACATCTGCCTTTTCCATGGACTTTTCTGTCTGAGGTCATGGGAAAGAAGCCAGATGATTAGTCTAAGGCTAAGAACGAGAGCAGTTAGCCTGGGCTGCTCTGAACCCACGCTGAGCTGTCGCTGTTGTAGATGCGTGGGCATGCTGACATGAAATGTCAGGGAGACAAGTTGGCAGGTCTGACGGCTCGTGAGGGACCGTGGCGCTCCCTGTATCACCCACTCCGCGCTTGTTTAGAGATAATACGTCCATGTTTTAAGATCTAAATGATCTGACATCACTCTTGCTCTAGCCTGTCATTTTCTGGAAATTATGCTGCATTGTATGTTCAGAAGTGAATTTTATGCTGGCCAGCATGTGATTGTTGATGCTTGATTAAATTTAAAGCTGGAGTGTTGAACTCAACCGCATAGTCATTTTTCACCACCGCTCGTCTGACAATGTGAAACTGTCTTTCCCCCTTACTGGAGAAGTTTAAATCTATGACTTCTCTCTAAGCTCGCCTTGGGCTTTACGCTGGACTTCAAAGGCACTTTTGTCTGTGGTAGTAAGTCTTCTGATCCCGCTACCAATGCGCTGAGGCCTTGCTCAGGCTGGGAGAGGGTAACACCCCTGACACTGTCACGGGGCCCCAGGAGCATGCAGAGGTACAAAGGCAGGCACCGGGGTGGCACTCAGCAGTGCAGGCAGGCTTTAAACTACTGTCGACCGGGGCACATGACTGCCATTAACCAATCAGCAGTGTGCGTTCCTTGTACCTGCGTAATGATAGGTTACAAACAAGTTTCTATTGTGTAGTGCGCAATATATACAGGCTGTCTCACTGATCCTAAGGTCAAATCCAGTCCTGGATGCCTAAGATTACATGTATAAGCCCCCAGAGTTATGAATCTGAATGGATATATGGGGTTATATTAATATAAATTCTGTGTCGTCATACATTTGACCCTGAGCCATTCCTCTAAGATATGGATCATACTGTATATCTTCTTGTTCATCTCTGTGCCTCAGTCTCCCAGTGAAAACAGAAAATTCTGTGGCTGAGTTTATTCTTGCGGTTTCCGGTTGAGTGACTATGGGAACTCTAGAGATGAGACAGATATAACCTAAAACTGGAATGAAATAAGCCTTGCCTCTGGAAAAGGTGGTCAGAGCTGAGACCAAAGGAAGTACAGTGCAGGTTCCTTCTGTGTAATTGTGATAAGAGAAATGGGTGTTCCCCATAGCCACGTGACTGAAATGGGTGTTCCCCATAGCCACGTGACTGATATGGGTGTTCCCCATAGCTACGTGACTGAAATGGGTGTTCCCATAGCCACGTGACTGAAATGGGTGTTCCCCATAGCCACGTGACTGAAATGGGTGTTCCCCATAGCCACGTGACTGATATGGGTGTTCCCCATAGCTACGTGACTGAAATGGGTGTTCCCATAGCCACGTGACTGAAATGGGTGTTCCCCATAGCCACGTGACTGAAATGGGTGTTCCTCATAGACACATGACTGAAATGAGTGTTCCCCATGGTCATGTGACAGAAGCACATGGCTGAAATGGGTGTTCCCTATAGCCACATGACAGAAGCACATGACTTAAATGGGTGTTCCCCATAACCACGTGACAGAAGCACATGACTTAAATGGGTGTTCCCCATAACCACGTGACAGAAGCACATTACTGAAATGGGTGTTCCCCTTAGCCACGTGACTGAAATGGGTGTTCTTCCATAGCCACATGACTGAAATGAGTGTTCCCCATAGCCACGTGACTGAAATGGGTGAATAGGAACTGCTGTATTATTCTATGTCAGGGGTAGCCAATCTTATGCACAAACGGCCAGTGTGTATGCAGGTTTTTAGGTTAATCTGTAGGTCAGCTGTTCAGTCCCAGGTGTGAGGACTCTTTCAGCCAATCAGTCCTCTAATTAGTAATATACTTAGGGAGTTGCAGCAAAAAACCGCATACACACCGGCCCTTTGCGGATAAGATTGGCTACCGCTGTTCTATGAAAAAAAATCCTTCACAAAAAGCAAATTCATTATAGTGAAGCTGAATCGTACCTGCAGGTGAAATGCGGGACCTAGCGAAAGCCTTCGGTCCTCAATTTAAGGGCTGTCCTCCACCTTGCTTTGAGGGGGGTGCATGTGCTAAGCAGTGGAGTTCGTGTATGAGATCCGGTGTGGTTCACTGGTTCGGCAGCCACGCTCCACTCAGGCAAATCGACTCTGAAAATATTTACCCGGCGGGCTCTACGCTGCTGGCCTGCACGGCAGGCTCTTGATGGATGTCCTGCGCTCTACTCCTGACTACCGAATGAGAAGTGAGCTGCGTCCGGCTTCCGGGCGTGTCTGCTTCCCTCCGGGCCACTTCACCGCCTCCGCTGTGCCGCCCTGCGGGTTAATGAACCCCGGCCAGACGCCCGCTCTCCCCCGGGACCCCTGGTCTCTGTGCCGCTCCCTCTCAGTCGCAAAGCGTGTTCTCTCTGAAGGAGTCAAAAGTTGGATGCGGTTCTTCCAAAATGCTGAACCTTTTGAGGGCTTTGGGCGAAATTCAAAGAGCAGGGGTCACTTATGTAGGATGTCATAGTGCATCCAGGCATTACTGCATGCTGCGGGGTTCTGACAGTGCATTTTATACTGCGGCACTGTCCTCCTTCTCTCCTACACCATATGGATCTTGTGTAAAGTAGCTCGTAGGGTAATTATATATTTTTATCTGCCTATTATAGCATTTCAGTTGAAATGCGCTATATGACACAAAGAGAATTTAAGCTTCCTTTGTGTGCAGAGCTGCCGGGTTGGTGCATGCATGGGCCAGAGTAAAATATGCAGCCTGCACCCTATGCGAACAAACCATGTGTCCTGCACGCTGCCTTTCAACCTTCTGCCAGCTCTGCATCTCTGTAAACCTTGCAGAAGGCCTGGAAATCGCACGGTGCAAATCTTGTAGGTGTCTCGTTCTGCACTGCAGACCACAAGCCGTAAGCCTCTAATCGACTGCCTGTGTTCACGGCCGCTGGATGAGCGCCCAGCCCCCCCCCCCCCCCCCAGGCAGGATCATTGGTCTCAAAGTATTTCAGCCGTTTCAACATGGTTGCAATCCAGCATATCTCATTAGTGAAATAACCTGAGACCAAATGATAAATGGATGAATTAATGCAGTGACACCACACTATAGGGCAGCATTCGCACACGTAGCAAAGGTACCCGCAACCCACAATCCTCTATTGAATTACAGATGTTACAATCAGCCAGAGTTTATAGGGATACCAAATCTCAGGGATGCATGCCAGCGCTGTACACATTGTATAAGGTGTGTCCTGGCACCCCCAGTACTGGGGGGTAGATCCTGACCCCACACTGTGTCTGCAGTTTGTGCCAGTGGGTCTGTTCTGGTGTCGCCCCCTTGGTCAAATACATGCAGTTAGGTGAATCTGTGTCTCCAAAATGTCCATAGTATGCAACAGGGTGACCCCTGCCCTGTGTCCTGTGATGGACTGGTATCCCATCCAGGGTGTCCCCTGCCCTGTGCCCTGTGATGGGCTGGCATCCTGTCCAGGGTGACCACTGCCCTGTGCGCTGTGATGAACCAGCATCCCATCCAGGGTGTCCCTTGCCCTGTGTCCAGTGATAGACTGGCACCCCGTCCAGAGTGTCTCCTGTCCACTGTCTTCTGCTGCCTGGGATAGACCTTTACCTCTGTCTATGTTCTCGATTTATGATTTAAAGGCAGCTTGATTATTCTGCATCATGGTGTATATTATCTTGTATATGTAAGTGAAGTAATTAAACAGGCTGAAACTTTCACCATGCAGGTTTTGTCTCTAGTCCCGTCCCTCTGGCCTGACCGCATGACCTCCCCTCTGCTCTCTTCCTGGCCACAGGTGCGCGCCTAACCACTGCGAACACGGCGGCAGGTGCAGTCAGAGCTGGGACAGCTTCAGCTGCAGCTGCGAGGGCACCGGATACGCCGGCGCCACCTGCCACACCTGTGAGGAGCCGCGGCGGCCGCCTGGCACTGCCAGGGCCTCTGGATGGGTTTAAGGACGTATAACAGGGGTTCTCACAGTGCAGACGCAGACCTGACCGCAAGTTAATCCGTACTTAGGCGATAACGCGATAATCGTTAGCATAATAAGGGTTTCCATGGCTTGAAGTACAAAAATACAATGCAGAACAAGCAGCTTTCACACACACATAACTCTTCATAATCCCCCCCATGACAAAAAGTCAAAATGATTAGCGAGCTTTAAAAAGTTTCCGTTATTGTTGTATATTGATGTTCATATAGCAAGTTTCCAGCCCTCTGACTCTGATGTGGATCAAAACGCTGGCATATCAGCGCTCTCCAGGCCTGCATTGCACCCCCCCTCCCCCCATGGAGATGCGTCAGATTGCCTGGGGAGTCCCTATGACCTCACCAGCCCCGCTGACAGGGGCCCGGGATCTGTGTTGGGTGGCTCCTGGTCGCCATGGTAACCCATGCAGGGCAGTTAATGTCCTCAGCTGAAAAGCCCGTCTCCCCCCGGTCAGTCGCTGCGAAACAATCCCACCACCCTAACAAGCCCCTGCTGCCCGCATCACATTCTCCCCGCCTCTCCCGCTGTCTGGAGTCACGCCGCTTTCATGCCGCCCGGACGCAGCCTTTAAGAGGCTTTGTGGTGTGGGCATAATCTCTCGCCAGATCAGAGTGCTGTGGTGGGCCTCATTCGGCACCAGCTGATACCCCCTTTAGCGGTCCCACTCTGCCCCGCTCTGCCCCGCTCACGCGCTCCCTGCATGCAGACTGTCTCCGAAACTCGTCCTAAACAGCAACCTGCTTTTTTGTTCGCTTGTGTTAATGTAACTCATTTATCGCTTTCATTGGACAACAGGTCATTCCACCGGTTTAACTAGAAATTACATTTTTACAGATACAGATAATTAATGTTTATACAGTAATAGAGCTTGTCTGTAAGGCTGGAGGACCATATTTTGTAAATCGGGGATTTCTGAGTGGGATTCTCTGAGCGGCAGGTTTGGTGTGGGACCAGTGCACCCGCTGGTGAATGTGAACTCGTATTACTGCGGCTGAGATTTCTCTGGCCAGGCCTCGGTGCGTGCCGTTATCAGCTTCCTGCGGGTCTCAGATTGGGCATTCCCTCTGTGTCACTGTGTCCTTGCTCACTGGCGTGGCTTGGCTCGGTTCGGACCGGCGAGCTTCCGGCGTGTTAATCATAAACTGCCAGCCGCTCATTTATAAAACAGGAATCCGGTTCCCATCAGATACACACTTCATTTCCATCTCCTTTTCATTTTCTGGGAATGTGAGCTTAGGGACTTCCCTCACATCTTAAATTAGTATTGTTATTTATATTTATTGTTTTTCATTGGTTGGCAGTCACTCATATCCTGCACACAATGCTAACTATATATTTCATCTCTTGTAATTTGTTCTGGGTGAGGCTGTATGTATAGGACTTATATCCAGAGCAGCAATGGAGCGATTATGTATTTCTATAAGCAGGGTGGATTATGGGAGTTCAAATGATGCAGCTTGCTTTACACCATGTGTTTGATGTTGCTTCCTTGTAGCCATATACGAACAGTCCTGTGAAGCATATAAGCATTTGGGTAGAACCTCTGATGCCTACTGGATTGACCCAGATGGGAGTGGCCCGCTTGGACCTTTTAAGGTGCAGTGCAACATGACAGGTAAGAAGGGGAGCACCTTTTATTTGGGGGGGGGCTCAGTACAGGCAATTTACAAACCCTAGGTTTGATATACAGAAGTAGAGCTGGGTCGGCTACCGCTTAAAGGCAGTGGAAATGTTTATCCCTGATTGAAGGATAGAACGCCACAAGTGGAAAATGGGGGAGGGCACTTTAGGTAAGAACAAAGAATGTCTTCACGTAGCAGGGCTTCAAGTTTGGAAAAAGATTCCAGGCGATAGAGTGGAGCTCTGAAACTCGGGCTCAGGTAAGGTGCTGTTTATTTAAGCAGACAAGAAGCAGAATGGGCTGATACTATTGATACTATTGATGTTTGTTTGTGTTACAATGAAGCCCTCACTTTTAGAGGGATGGAATCACGTATAAATGCAGCTCGTATTTGATTGTTAAATACTAAATCTGTCCTTTTATATTATGGATTGATCAAAAATGATTATAGTAAGTTTTTTTCAGGAAATCATGATCAGGGTTAGGCTTGTGTGAAAATGTAATGGAGAGCGGTGTGGTAGTACAAGGTTTTATCACCTGTTATTGCATTGCTCTATACATCAGAGAAACGGTGTAAGAGATCTTTGGGCTGTGTGATTGTAAATAAAATATGGGTTCGTATCAAGTGCCATGTGTTTGATGGGCATGAAAAACAGTATCCACTCCCAGATGACGTTTCTTGATATCAGATGTATTTTTGACACTGAAACTTATATGACAACAAGGCAACATGAAGCCAAATTATAAATCATATCACAAAGGTTATCAAAAGGTTCTTAATGAAGCCATTTGAGGTCTCAGTGAATGACTTTGGTGAATATCTCAAGCTCATCAGTATCCTAAGCATGTGCGTTAGTGAGGAGTACGACTCGTATATTAGAGCAGCAGATACGGCGGCACGTGCTGCGAGCGAGGAACCTTGTAAACAGATTATCTCTGAAGCCTTCCTAGGACCTCACTGACATATTTTGGTTTGTGTACAGCGAGGGTTTGGTAAGTGGGCCTCCGCTTTCCTCGGGTAATAATTCTCTGTATAGTGAACTCCAGAAGCTAGTGTCCTGCGATACGGTCAAAATGGTCAAGCACTATTACTACTAGGGAGCGTTCCTTTGCATGGGAAGTGTGGGAGTGTAGTGTGGATTAAGATGCTGTGCACATGATCAGAAGGTCATTGGTTCAAATCCCGCCGTTGGTGAGGTGATGTTACCTCTGAGTTTAACCCTGCTGTTCAGTCTCTTTTATCAGTCGTACGTCATTTAGTGTAAAACCGTCTGCTAAATGAATAAGATGTAGATGCGCGATGAAGGCGCCGTTACCCGGGGCCTCGTGACGCGCGTGGGGGCCCTTGCTGGCACATTAGCTTTGTTAAATGGCGCGTGTCATGTGCCGTTCAGCCGCCTCTGAAGATCCCCTCTGAGGCGGCGCCGCGTCGCGCCGCTAGCTTCCTGGGCTCTGCGACTTTCTGCCTTTGATTACATCTTAAAGGAGAGCCACCGCTGGAACAGAAAAAACAAAGTCTCACAAAAGAATACTGGAGTTTTTTTTAAGTTTCAAGGCGGTGAGGTACAAAGAGGCGGATAAAAGCGGCTGGGCTTGCCCTGAGGGTGGCGCTGTTAGACGTGAGCAGGTGTAAGTCAGCCCACTGGCCTTCCCCTTTAGATCTGCTTCTGTCTGCCGCAGTTGTCCTGAAAGAAGAGGCATGATAAAAGATAGCAGGGCAGCGAGAAAATGCAGTGGGGTGGGGGGGCGGGTGGGGGTGTCCGGTCGCCTAACGTGCTAATGCAGCCCCGCCTCTGCTTGTGTACACCCCCGCAGAGGACAAGGTGTGGAGCGTCGTGGCCAACAACCTGGCGGCTCAGTCCCCGGTGAGCAGCCCTGGGCGGGACAAGCGTGTGGTGCTGCAGCTGAACTACAGCGCGTCAGCGGAGCAGGTGGCGGCCGTGACGGGCAGCGCTGAGCACTGCGAGCAGCACGTGGCCTACGCCTGCCGCTCCTCCCGGCTGCTGAACACGCCCGGTGAGTGTGTGTGTGTGTGTATGTATGTGCGCAGTACCTCTGTGCGTATGTCTGTGTGTGCACGCGTGAGGCTGCACATGTGGGTGTGTATGCTGTGTCTGTGTGTGTCTGTCTGTGTGTGTGTGTATGTATGTGCGCAGTATGTCCGTGTGTGCACGCGTGAGGCTGCACATGTGTGTGTGTATGCTGTGCCTGTGTGTGTCTGTCTGTGTGTGTGTGTGTGTGCGCACAGTGCCTCTGTGTGTGTATGTGCACGCAGTGCCTTTGTGCGTGTGTGTGTATGTCTGTGTGAGCGTACATGAGGCTGCACATGTGGGCGTGTACACTGTGGGTGTGTGGGTGTGCGCGCAGTGCCTCTGTGTGTATGTGTGTGTGTTGGTGTGCACGCAGTGCCTCTGTGTGTGTGTAAGGTTGCATGTCTGCACAATACCGACTGTGTTCTGCTTGTGTAATGTTCATGTCTGTCTGCCTGCCTGTGTGTGTTCATCTCCTGGCTTTGCTCATATCCGTCTGTGGAGTCTCTTCCTGTGTCACATATGGATAATGAACTTCAGCAAGACGCATCATTTTTGGGTAACCAATCAGAACCAGGCATGCTGTGTACCATGGTAACCCACGCGCAGATAAGTGTGAGCCAGGGCTGTAACTCAGACTTACTGGGCTTTATTGCTAAGTCCTTTATTAGGCCGCTGCTGTTGTGTTTACTGTGTTAATGGGCTGGGGGGGGGGGGTCACACTGCACTCCCAGATCTCCCATGCTGCCCCTCCTATGTCTGAGCCCCATATCCTCATTTCGCTGCCTTGGCACCGCATAGTGACTCCCCCATCTCAGGTCTCCCCCAGGACCTGTGGCTTGCCGTCCCAATCAGTGGACAGGTGGGTTAAAGCATGACTCCATCTCTTTTCCTTTTTCTCTCCTTTCCTCTCCTCTGTCCTCCTCTCCTGTTTTCTGCTTTCTTCTCACCCATCTCTTCTTCTCTCCTCTCATTTCTTCTCCCATCCTCTCTTCTCTTCCTCTTTCACCTATTCTCTCATTTCCTCTATTTTGACCACCTGTTCTCTTCTTTACTTCTTTCTTCTCTCCTCTCCTCTTCTTCTTTCACCTCTCCTCTATTCTCCTCTTCATTTCTTTTTTCTCCTCTCTTCTACTCTCCTCTCATTTTTCTCCTCTCTCCTCTCCTCTTCTTTTCTTCTTTCTCCTCTCCTCTCTTCTCCCCTCTACTTTTTTTTCTCCTCTCCCCTCCTCTCCTCTTCTTCTTTCTCCTCTCCTCTCCTCTTCTTTTCTTCTTTCTCCTCTCCTCTTCTCTCCTCTCTTCTCCTCTCCTCTCATCTTCTTTTCTTCTTTCTTCTCTCCTCTCCTCTTCTTTTCTTCTTTCTCCTCTCCTCTTCTTTTCTTCTTTCTCCTCTCCTCTTCTTTTCTTCTTTCTCCCCTCCTCTTCTTTTCCCATTTCTCCTCTCCTCTTCTTTTCTTCTTTCTCCTCTCCTCTTCTTTTCTTTCTCCTCTCCTCTCTTCTCCCCTCATTTCCTCTACTTTTCTTCTCTCCCCTCTCTTCTCCTCTTCTCCCCTCAGGCTGTCTGTTTTGTAAGCACGTCACTATCACATTCTTTTCCAGGAGCATCATTTAGAGAAGCTGTCTGTTTTCTTTTTCAGTTACCGGTATTTATAGCTAGCAGGGTAACAGACAGACCCGCCATTGTCGCTGAATGTATCTGCTGGGTAGGGGGCCCTGCACACCGACACAAACTCCCTTTGTTTGTCTCTTGTTTTCCTTTCTTTTTCCAGTTTTACCTACCGTTCTCTGCTGCCATTTTGGTCCCTCTTCATTTATTTTGGCCAGATCGCTGGAAGACACAGGCTTAGTTACCATCACTATGGAGATGGATGATGAATTTACACCAGTATCAAAGTCCATGCTAAACCCTCCTTGGGAAACAGCAGCCTGAAAGTCATCGCCAGGCAGGGGACGCTTAGTTTCACAAAACCTTGCTAAAAAGGTCCTAAAGAACTTCACATTAGACACATACTCTCTCTCCGTCTGCCAGAGACGCCATGATTACGGCCCTTTCTGTCCCCAAAAGCAGGTCAAATCCAGAATTCGCATATAATATGTGTCCGTTGGGGCGCTGTGTGGCTCTGGGGATTGGGCCTCTGTGCCTGTGATCAGAACAAGGCCAGCTCCCCATCAAGGCCATATTGCTGCGTGGAGCAGCACGAATGGGCCGTGGCAGAGCTCTCCCTGCCTCCACAGAGGATGCTGTCTCAGTCGGCTCCCCATCAAGGCCGTATCGCTGGGTGGAGCAGGCGGTCGCACACGACTGGGCCGTGGTAGAGCTCTCCCTGCCTACAGAGAGGATCCCGTCCCAGCCGGCTCCCCATCAAGGCCGTATCGCTGGGTGGAGCAGGCGGTCGCACACGACTGGGCCATGGTACAGCTCTCCCTGTCTCCAGAGTGGATCCCGTCCCAGCCGGCTCCCCATCAAGGCCGTATCGCTGGGTGGAGCAGGCGGTCGCACACGACTGAGCCGTGGTAGAGCTCTCCCTGGCTAAAGAGAGGATCCGGTCCCAGCCGGGTCCCCATCAAGGCCGTATCGCTGGGTGGAACAGGCAGTCGCACACGACTGAGCCGTGGTAGAGCTCTTCCTGCCTCCAGAGTGGATCCGGTCCCAGCCGGCTCCCCATCAAGGCCGTATCGCTGGGTGGAGCAGGCAGTCGCACACGACTGGGCCGTGGTAGAGCTCTTCCTGCCTCCAGAGTGGATCCGGTCCCAGCCGGCTCCCCATCAAGGCCGTATCGCTGGGTGGAGCAGGCAGTCGCACACGACTGGGCCGTGGTAGAGCTCTTCCTGCCTCCAGAGTGGATCCGGTCCCAGCCGGCTCCCCATCAAGGCCGTATCGCTGGGTGGAGCAGGTGGTCGTACACGACTGAGCCGTGGTAGAGCTCT
>JABFEB020001128.1:0-11541 GCA_019775895.2 Stomatorhinus ivindoensis
GAGCACATAGGTACGTTAGAGCCACTTGATGCACATGCTGGATGTATGTCAGATAGTCGCTCCCTGATTGCAATCAGTTTATTAAATAAAACTTGCGCACTTGCAAACTCCTCCGACGTCTCCCGTGTGCGTCTCTGCCCACCCCCCAATGGACCCGGCGGTGCTCGAACCACCACAAAAGGCACCACCAACTCATTGCAGGGCACATATACACATCATTCACACTGACATGCTACAGTATTTGTCAACTTAGCAATTAACCTTGGCATGGTTTTTGTTTCACTGGGGGGAGGAGAAACCACAGGAAATCCCATGACGACATGGGAAGAACATGCAAACTCCGTACACAGGGAGCCAGGGTGGAGACCCCAATCCCAAATGTGAGGCAACAATTAGGCTAACCACTGCAGCACCCTGTTTCCCTGTAGCCAAATTAATATCAAAACTATTGAATGGAGCTTTTTATATATATAAACATATATTATATATTAAAAACATATATTATATATATAATAATGTTAAAACTGCATTTTGCATTGCTGTTGACTGAATAGGCCTGTTTATTTGAAAGCAGTATAATATTTAATGGAAATGTTTAACAGTACCAATTTAATATCTATTTGGTTTCTTATACTGAACTACCGAAACTGTTATTTTAGTCAAAATCTTGGTATCGATCCAACTCTACCTCAAACACAATGTAGTCTCAGTTTCACTTTCTCCAAGCTAAATTCAACTGAATGAAAGCTCACGTAGTCCCTTCTAGATACGGTCAGTCACGAGGGGACAAATACCTTCATACAGATGCAAATGCGAGACACAGTGGAATTACTCCATGAGCGCAAAATAAAAATAATCATTTACATTTTATATGTTTTCAAAGCATTGCTTTTCTTATTTCTGACCTGAGTCTGGTTGCTCTTAATCTTCTCAAATAAATTCATATGTTAATTCAAGATGAAGGCAGCTTTCAGTCCCTGCCGACGAAACATACGCACAGGGCGACATTATATCCCACCCTCTTCCATGCAGCAACTGGTCTGAAATCACGTTTGCGAAATTGACTGAGCTCTCAATAGGCCAATACAAGAACAGTAACTGCAAGGTACATGCCTTTCAAACCCTCCCTTCCCCTTGCCTTCAATGTTACCTTTACGGTGATGTCAAACCGCATCTCAAGTTCACCAGCCAAGTGACTAAGGTAAATTTAAAGAAATAGAGTTTACGCCATATAAGCAATATATTTGACCTTAGTGAAGGTTAATTTGGTGCGGATTGCATGTGCTGCACGAGAGCGTTCGTCTGTGCAGAAACTTCGATTTGCATACAGCTAAGCTAACTTGCCTTGTTGTGTCTAGATGAGATGTTCTTTTCATGCCAATTACAAAAACAGGGGTCTTTCTCAAGAAGCCTGCTACCCGTTTCAACTCCTTTGCATCGGTATCATCTTTAGGGCATTGTAATGTTTCACGTAAAATTCGGCGGCGTTTCCAAACAGGACGCTAGTTCTGAATGCAGAAGAAGGGCCGAGCATGCGCAGGTGTCGGCTTTTTTCTTAAAGCTTGTTTCCGTTTCTCTTATTTCTTTGGAAAGACGTTATTGCTTTCCAAATCTTTTAAGTAAATGAATGACAGTAATATGAACTACCATTTCGGCGCACATTATTGAGCTGCCATAATAATAAAAAATTTAATCTAATCTTTAATGGTTTTTTAAATTTGTATTATTTTTGTGTACTGTTTTTTGCATGCTTTTTATGTATTCGGTGACGGTTCCTGTGTTGAAATCGATGCACATTTATTTAGTATTAAAAACATTCATACATGGTGCTGTATGCTACGATGTAAATTTTGTTCACGACATGCGTTGTGCAGAATGAACTTAAGAATCATTCAAAATTCTAAATTTGTCGCCTTCACTGCAGTCATCCTAAAGGAAATGTTCGCAGTTTCTACTGTTTGTGAATGAACATGCAACAACAGTGCTTAAGATCATCGAGTAAGATTACTGATATACCGGCACACTTGTTCGTTGATCTGCAGCCTATGAACTGCATTGAAGAGTTTGATTACCTCATATTACTGAGATGAAGGGTGATTTTCTCGTTCCTGGTTTGCCGGGTCGTTTTAGTGTAATTTTCTGCTTTTGTATGCTTTTGCACAAGACATTTAAAAAAATATTTTACAATTTTTTTTTGCTGTTTATAAAAATATGAAAAACAATTCGGAAAATTTCTGTTATGTTGATGTGATAATATCAGTGTATAATTTTATGTGAACAAAAGTTAAACTGATGGTTAAATGGGGCTTTACTGACTGATATGATTATCAGTTTTTCAAACTCCGATAAGCAGCAGAAAATCAGGAAATCATTTAAAAGAACGTGCAGAGTAACTTCACAACCTTAATATCAGCTGATTTCATGTAACAACTACAAAAGGAGCTCTTATTCATGAATGTAGATGAATTTGTTTAGCTTTATATTGCTTGCGGTCAGGACAGTGGCTCGGTGAGTCGCACTGTCTCGTGCCTCCAGGGATTTCAGTTTGGATTCCATCTCCTCTCTTTTCGGAGGGAATTATTGTCTTTTTCCTGTGTTGCTGGGGTATGCTCCCACAGTACAGAGACCTGCATTTAAGATCGTTCTCCTAGACTCTAAGCCCCACCCAAAACACAGCCCAGAGATTTGAGGATGGATGCATGCATGCATGTATGTATGAAATGCCATCTGAGGAAGCTGCGAAAATGGCCGGATTTGTTGCATTTTGCCGTGTATGATGAAATAAGATTAGTACCTAGATTCTGAGCAGAATAAATACGCAGAAGTAAAGCACTTCTAAAGACTTTTATGAGTTTGTCAGTTTAAAGTTACGTTTAAAAAGAGACATGATGAATTATGCACCGTGCAGTACTGGTGTACATTGTGATTTTTTTTTTGCTTTGATCCCATGCACATTTAGAGGTATGTGGGGAGTATGATATACAGACAGAAGTGTTGCTCAAAGGCCCAGCTCTGAATTGATTACTCTGCGGGCCACAGATCCCCCTCTGTGTATTTTATTTGTTCACATTAATTCAGTGCTAATATTAAGATAAGCTGGTTTTGTAATGTTTTCTATTATTATACAACTTATGTAATAGCTGTATTGATTAATGCAAGCATTATGTTAACCATTTATTTATTTTTATTATGACTTGGACATGGCCACAGATCCCGGACCCAACGAATGACACCAGTCAAATATACACCAGCTAGACCGTATAGTACCTTGTAAAATATCAACTTATATCTAACATTAACTTGTACAGACTGGAGAATGTATATGGGCCTTTCTGACCATCTGACTGTTTCCTGCTGTCTGTAATTGGCATTGAGTGTGTGTGGTCACCATCCTGTTTGTTGCACAATGCTTCATGGTTTCCATTTGTGTTTTTTTTCTTGTTCTAAAGCAGGTTTTTCCATATCATTTTAGACTTAAAAACCCCATGTGGGTGAAAAAGTAATTTTCCCGATGCATTCAGTAGCACTTTAATTTACGAAGTGGCAGTACGTTGGCAATTTTAATTTAATCATTGCGGTTGTCATAATAATAATTATAATTATTATAATAAATTCACACTGTACTTGGCTGGCAATGAACTGGAATGTCATCCTCGCTGTACTCCTCCTGTCTTGTGCCCTTCGCTGTTTGGGATTGACGCCAGGCCCAGCTACAGCACTGCTCTAAGCATTTGTAAGATTTTTTAATGGATGATAATTGGTAAAAATTGTGTGCTTTGCTATGGTCAAAACTTGTGTGTGTGTGTGTGTGCGCATGTGTGCGTGCATCTGTGCATGTGTGATGGACAAAATGGCGGGTTCCTCATAAACAACCATCTAATAGTCGCACCACACCCTGCTTTCACTTCAACGGGTCAAAATGCTGACCGTATGCCAGTAAACTGTGATTCAAGAAGGCAAGAAACAAATAAACAAAAAATGAAAAGAAAGAGTAACAAACTGGGCTCAGAGGGAAGTTGTCCTGTATGAATTTATATAACCTAAAATAGTGATTCTCGGCCCGGTACTTGGGTTACCCCCAGACAGCCCATGGTTTTGCTCCCTCTCAGCTTGTGTATGGCAGGGAACTTGGAGGGAGTGAAACTGTTGACCATTTGGGTGTCCCTGAGGACTGGGTCGAGAAACACTGTTTTAGGTTATATACTGTAAATGCATACAGGCACTATTGGACCACTTGTTTGTGTGTGAATATGTCAAGGGACAGCTTCATTTTTTCTTCATTAACAAAGCAAATTATGTAAATGCTATGAGAGATTAATGTTTATGTCTATTTATAAATTTACATTACAATCTACAATACAGTATTTTTTTTATATATCTTTTGAAGGTCAGGAGCTCTTGGAAATCTTAAAATGAAAATTTATGTCTTTATATATGGTTATTTTAGTCTAACTCTGGGTTGTATTTATCCTGTTGATGTGACTTGATAAACATCTTTATTTCCACACAATCATGAAACCCTTTTGTTTATACTCAACACAGACCTTTGTGTCTCCCTTAAGCTTCCTTGCAACTGTGGTAGGTAGGGAACACATGTGACATTAACGGTGCTGTGTTTTGGTTATTTTGACATGTTTTCATTAGTGAGCAGAGAGGGAGAAAGCTAGCTGCTGCTTCATTGTATGTGGGCTCGCCCCGGGCCCTGCTGATGTTGCTCTCCCTTTCTGGCAGGATGCCTTTATCTCGCAGCCTCTCTGTCACGTCCCTCTCTGGCCTGGATGACTGGACTGAGGAGCTTGACCTGGAAGATGCTGTCCTGTTTGAAATTGCATGGGAGGTGGCGAATAAAGGTCCCTTTATTTTTTTTCACCATGAAGCATTTATTAAGGCCTTCATACTTGTGTTTCTCTCAACTGTTTCTGTTTCCTTTGTTGCCTCAAAGTTGGGGGAATTTATACTGTGATCCAGACCAAGGCCCGCCTTACTGCAGAGGAGTGGGGTGAGAATTACTTCCTCGTTGGACCCTACATGGAAAGCAATGTCCGAACTCAGGTGGAGCTCATTGAGCCCCCCAGCCATGCCGTGAAGAGGACTATAGACAATATGAACTCTGCCGGGTGTAAGGTACTCACAGCAGTCTAAATCTGGTCTATTACATCTGTCTTAATGAGCTAACATCATGTCATTAGTCTTTATCTTTATGCTTTATTATCTTCATCTATACGTCATTAATAGAATGTTTCACATGCTTCTGGACTTTTTATTTTCTCTTTTATCTATATTATATCTTATCAACACTTTATATCTACCCAGGTGCCATGTAGTCTGACGAAACAACATGACCATACTACCACAGACTGTTTGCCTTAATAGTCCTAATATACATTCTAATGTTTTTTAGCGTGCATTTATGAATATAGCATGTGTGAGTTATCACGGAAGTATGGATACTAGATTTAGGCGTTAAAAAATTTGTGTTGGGCAGTTTTTTCTTCTTCTTCTGAGATCTTCATAGTTGAGGTTTAGCTGAAGCATCGTACCAACACCAATGCTCCTGCTATATAACCACAGTGCAGTTACCTCATGCCTGTGCAGAACTGCCATTCTGAATTGCAGAAACTAGTGCATTGTATTTTTGTCCCTCCCCAGTCATTCCGGTACATTTGTCATACTAGTAATTGCATTTGATGGTCAGTGGTGGAAAGTTTTCTACCGTCTCCCAAGTTCAGAAGTAAGACGCACACCATTATGTGCTACATCAGTGCTTCCAGTGAGTGCCATTTGCTCAGAGAACATGAAATTGTGGATAGTACGTGCCAAAATACCACTTAATTTATGAGAAACGGTCTCAACTTTTTAAATTGACCAACAGTAAAATAACGGCGGTGCTGTCTGGAATACTTAGTCTCACCTGGTGACTATGGGTCACCTTGACCTTATTTTGTCAGAGCAAAGACTGAACCAAATTGTGCTGGCGACTCTGAATGGAGACTCATTTACGGAAGTCTTGCTTTCCATCTAATGACACAGACTTCTGTAAACTTGCTACAATGGAAGGCATGGGTTTCATCTCAGCATTTTTTATATTTTACCTTCCATTCGGTCTGTCCTCTAATTTGCTTGGAGTATGTCAGTATGCTCCCGCCCATGTCAGCTCTTGCTCAAAGTTCCTGTTCCTGCGCTGTACTTTCTGTTCCTCATCCTTTTTTTCCCCACACCACACTATTTAAAGCATAATTCTTTTTGCCTTATGAGCTGGGACCTGCATTTGTGCAGCGAACGTTTATTCCGCACAGATACTGTACATCAGTAATAATAATAAAAAAAAGATCCTTTGTGGATCCTTTGTGGTGTAATAAGTTGCATGCCCTGACGTGTGTCATCTGCACGCCCCCGCTGCTGACACGACCCGCACCCATCTCTCCCTGCAGGTGCACTTTGGCCGCTGGCTAATTGAAGGGAGTCCCTACGTAGTGCTCATCGACGTGGGCTTCACGGCCTGGTCCTTGGACCGCTGGAAGAGCGAGCTGTGGGACAGCTGTGGAATCGGCATGCCCTGGTTCGACCGCGAGGCCAATGACGCAGTGCTCTTCGGCTTCCTGACCGCGTGGTTCCTTGGAGAGGTCAGTCACCTTCACACAGAGGATCATTTTAATGCGCTGTGAGCTTCTTGCGGATGACGGAGCCAGTCGTACCTCACCCTCTCCGGCAAAGGCTCTAGTTTTTTTTCTCCAAAGCCCCAAAGAATCGCCCTGTAAATCACACCCCCGTCTCTCTCTCTCTGCTCCAGTTTGCAGCCCAGTGCGACAAACCTCCCCACATCCTGGCTCACTTCCATGAGTGGCTAGCGGGCCTGGGCCTGGTCTTATGTCGGCAAAGGCAGCTGCCGGTGGGCACCATCTTCACCACACATGCCACCCTGCTCGGCCGCTACCTGTGTGCAGCCAATGTAGATTTCTACAACAACCTCAGCAACGTGAGCGCCCAGTGTCGTACATGTACGATGTATGCAGTTCTGTGCAAAAGTCCACCAAGATTTTTTTTAAAGCTCTTTATATAGGCAGTAAGTTCATATTTGGTCAGGAAGAAAACACTGTTTAACTGTACAAATAAACAGTAATACAAATGGTTACACAGCTTTGGTTCTCTAACCTCTCCTTAGAGGCACTCCAGCCATTCCACGCATTTGTTAAATTTCATCACTTAATTACACTTCATCAGGTTGTGATGAGGCAAAAATGACGTCCTGGACATCAAGTTAGACAATTTCATGGTAACATCAAACATTGGGGTGATTTTAGGAGTGGTTTTTGTAATGACTAAGCTAACATGCTTCTACAGACATAGAATCATAGTTTTACACGAACCTAAACTAGCATAATTTCCTTTGGCTGCCAAAAACTTTTGCACAGAACTACAGCTCTGTTTATATTATTTTTTTGTGGAATTAATAGGAAATAGCAGGTGAGTGAGGGGTGAGACGATAAATAGTCTGGTTTACATCTGGCTGTTTCTGTGAGCACTGTTATGCGTTGCCCACGTTATTACCGGTGTAAGGCATCATTCCCCGTTTGTTTCAGTTCAATGTGGATAAGGAGGCAGGCGACAGGCAGATATATCACAGGTACTGCCTGGAGAGGGCAGCCGCGCACTGTGCTCACATCTTCACCACGGTGTCTCAGATCACTGCCATCGAGGCGGAGCACCTGCTCAAACGGAAGCCAGGTAATAAGTCATAATAAAAATAAATAAATGGTTAACATAATGCTTGCATTAATCAATACAGCTATTACATAAGTTGTATAATAATAGTAAACATTAGAAATGGTCCGTTATATTACACCAGCTTATCTTAATATTAGCACTGAATTAATGTGAACAAATAAAATGCTCAGAGGGGGATTAAAAATGGTTTATTTTTTAACACTAAGTCATAAATTTAAATGTAATAAATTGTGAATGTTCAAAGCAGACAAGGAAAAATTATAATGCAGAAGGATCCGCTTAATGGAATGAAAGCATTGCATAGAGGCTTTGCAGAATGTAATTGATGGTTTTTGCCAGATGGATAATTCTTGAAAAGCTGGAATTGTGCTCTTACAAGAGCAAAGAGTCCAATGCAGTTAATGGAAACTGTCAGTGTCGGGGTCAGTGCGGTATATTTAGGTGTACATACTGTATAGGTAACCACGCACTGTGACACAAAATCATTTATTAATGTTAATGCATGAGGGTGCAGTAGAGGTAATCTTAGCTTTGTTTTGAGATTTTTATTTTCTATGAGTCTTTCCTTTTTGCTTCAAGAGGGTAGGGATCTT
Source organism: Stomatorhinus ivindoensis (assembly GCA_019775895.2). NCBI lineage: Eukaryota > Metazoa > Chordata > Actinopteri > Osteoglossiformes > Mormyridae > Stomatorhinus > Stomatorhinus ivindoensis. The sequence goes on from JABFEB020001128.1 coordinate 8,319, forward strand.
GTTAAACAAACACTAAGTTACAAGATTTTCAGACTTTATTTTTGCATTTTGCAGAATAAGGAAAAAGCTGCAAGGAAATAAAGAAATGGTTTGAAAACATTTTGTAAATATACATGCCTAAGAAGGAATAAAGAAAAATTATGAGATCATAGTATGTTTTCATGCTTATTCTGTTGAATATATTGTGAGTGTATCGAACCGTGAGCCCTGAATCGTCTGTCAGACCTAATTGTGAGTAGACTCTCTCGTTACACCCCTACTGTGTGTCTGTGTCTTTGCGTGCATGTGCATGCCGCTGATGGGCCCATTTACCCTCTTTCTGTTCCTCTCAGATGTTGTGACCCCCAATGGGCTGAACGTAAAGAAGTTCTCCGCCACACACGAGTTTCAGAACCTGCACGCCCACAGCAAGGCTCGCATTCAGGAGTTCGTCCGCGGGCACTTCTATGGGTCAGCTGCTCTTAGTATCAGACGCATACATGGCTGCGCAGGACACCGCTGCATGCGCAGCAGATAAGCACCCTGCCAATGGACATTGCCTTGTTTTGCCATATATGTCTGAATTGCTTCTATTACTATCTATAGAAAGATCATATAACCAACAAAAAGATATGAATGCATGTTGCGTGTAATTGTAATTGTACCTGTAATTGTAATTGCATTGTGTGCGTCCATTCACAGACAGCTGGATTTTAACCTTGACAAGTCTGTGTTCCTCTTCATCGCTGGGAGGTACGAGTTCTGTAATAAAGGAGCTGATATCTTCCTGGAGGCACTTGCTCGGCTGAACTATCTCCTTCGGGTGCGTTTGCCGCTGAAGCATGTGTCATATCCGGATTCCTCATCGCCATCAATGAGACGGCGTCTGTGCACGTCATGGGTCTTTTTTCAAGATACAGCACATACAAATGTGCATATTATATATGACATAATACTGTATAATTGTGTTAAATACAACAGCCTTTGGTATGTTATGCTAAAGGTTTCTTCCATCCTATTACAAGTGGGCATAATTAATATACTGAACATCAGGCGCGTTGCTAGGCAGAGTAGCTACCTGTCCCGTATTTTTTACAAGATCGTCCTGCATGGAAAGTTTCTTGTGAGGGAAACTCAGTCTCTGGGCCAAACCTCTGATGTAGTAAGATCATCAGATCCTAGTGCTGTCCCTGCTGAACATGTTACCATTTTAATTGGCATGCACAGTGTTGCGCCCTGTGTAATGAACATGTGATTTTACTGCCCACTGCTTTAATGCATATCCCTGCAGAGCTTAGCGCTCTTGATACTTTTTTTTTTTTTTTTTTAACTGTCACTGCCTCAGGTGAAAAACAGTGACGTGACAGTGATCGCCTTCTTCATCATGCCCGCCAGGACCAACAACTTCAACGTGGAGTCTCTGAAGGGGCAGGCTGTCAGGAAACAGCTGTGGTAAAGCTGCCATCGGTGCTCCCTAGTGTCAGTCTCTAACGTCATTTGTGCGTTTTCATTTATCATTGTAGCAAATGCATGCCATCACATGCTCACTTACAGCAGATGAGTATCCTGGGTGTGAGGTTTAATGTCATCCCACATGTTAACGTGTCTCATAATTGAGTTGGATTTGTCTTTTCATTTAGGCTTTTTTTAACGCTGCAGACTCACCAGTAGAGGGCAGCATAGCTAGTTTGTGATCATTCATTTTTGACATTGCAGGTTACTTTTCGTTTACTAAACTGTTTACAGGGATACTGCTCAAACTGTGAAAGAGAAGTTTGGAAAGAAGTTGTATGAGTCACTCCTAGTGTGAGTACTAAACTTGCTAATTGTTTTTTGGCTTTATTGTTATTTCCACCTCCATTGCGTCGAGTAAGACCTGAATGATTGGTGCAGGGTGTCCTTCACATTGACTGGGCTGCAGTAGCTAGTAGTAACACTTCTCTTTCAGTAATATTCATTTGGTCTCAATGTTACTTAGAGGTTACTTTTTTAATTCATTGTGGCAAATGTATCCCCCTATGGGAATCTGATAATCATTAAATTATCCAGGAAAAGAGCACATTAAAAATTTGACAGACCTCTCCCCCTACCCCCAAGCAGAGGCCAGCTACCGGATGTGTCGAAGATGTTGGACAAGGAGGACTTCACGATGATGAAGAGGGCCATCTTCAGCACCCAGAGGCAATGCCAGCCACCCATCTGCACCCACAACATGCTGGATGATGGCAGCGATCCCATTCTCAACTCCCTTCGCAGGATCGGCCTTTTCAACAGCTCTGCAGACAGAGTGAAGGTACAAGGCATGGAGTTCGTCTGCATGCCTTCGCGACGGCTGCTCTGTGGGGACTCCTGTGTCCTTGGCTGCGGGAACCAGGAGGAATATGATCACTCAAAAAAAAAAAAAAAAAAACATGCGATTCTGCCTAACACACAATACCAGCATCTTTATTAAATTGATCCCCAGTGGAAACTTCCTGCTCTGTCACTGATCCCGCTTCGCCTTTAGGTCATTTTCCATCCAGAGTTCCTGTCTTCCACTTCCCCTCTCCTGCCAATGGATTATGAAGAGTTTGTACGAGGCTGCCATCTTGGAGTCTTCCCTTCTTACTATGAACCCTGGGGATACACTCCTGGTAAGTTTCACTCTCCCATCATCACCATCTGCTGGTGTTTCTTGGTTTGCCTGCGTGCCCTTGTCTCTACACTCCCTCCAGGACCACAGTGTTGCTGGTTTCAAAGTGAACTTTTAGTTAGTAGCTGGTTTAGCATTTGGTATGCTAGGTGACTGCCTAATCACCATTTTAAGCAGCTGACAGCAGAGAAATGATCACAGACTGTCTGGGCCACACCTTTCTTCGCTGGTATGATGGTATGATTCTCTCACTTCCATGTTCCCCTTTCTCTTGGGTTAGTTTCATTTCACATATGCTTACTGACACCACAAGTGTTGCTATTTCCAGTGCTGTAGCCAAGATGATAAAGCAATGTTAAATTGCATCATGCAAATGGAGAAAGAGCTGTTTCCAGCTTAGGGTTCCTGCCTTTTCTCGTACTCAGCGGAGTGCACCGTAATGGGGATTCCCTCCATCTCCACCAACCTCTCTGGCTTCGGCTGCTTCATGGAGGAGCACATTGCTGACCCCTCTGCCTATGGTTAGTCTCTGTTCGCTTTTGGGGGGGGGGGGGGGGGGGGGGGGGGGGGGGGGGGGGGGGGGGGGGGGGGGGGGGGGGGGGGGGGGGGGGG
>JABFEB020001130.1:0-11513 GCA_019775895.2 Stomatorhinus ivindoensis
CCCCCCCCCCCCCCCCCCGCACACACCACATTCATCGCCTCTTCTTGTCTCTGCAGCAGTGGGCTACAGACAGAACAACGGCATAGCGTTCGGCTTCAGGAAGATGTATGTGGATTGTAAGCAGGGTTGATGTGCAGAAGAAGCCTGGGAGGATTTCCATAAAGGACAAGAGAGGCTGCTTTCCCACGCGGCCAGATCTCTCTTTCTGTGCTTAAACAGCTTAGCCTAGTGCCTGGAGCCACGACCCAATGGCAGGCTATACAGACGCTGCATCTTCAACAGGATGCACTAAAAATCACTTATTAAAAGCTGCTGGAAGCTATGCTCTGGAGAACTGAGCAGAACTCACTGGTTATCAGCTGCAGCAGAATAGGGAACCTGCATTTTACTTGCGCCAGATGCAGTAAAAAGACAGGTTTACAACCAGGATTAACACAAGCTATTTAGTTCACAAGGTGAAATATAAAATTTTCCTTGTAGGTTCTGCATATTCCTACAGCAAACAGTTCTGTAGTGTTGTGCTCCGAATAACCTCTCTAAACAACCTTTTACTTTAACCATACCTAGGAATATAATCACATTTTGCTGTAAAACATGCAGAGAAGCCTGTACACAATAACGACAAGGTGCTGCAGGCATCTTTTCTTTCCTTTAGGGTAAATTTTATACTCAGATCCTCATCAGATCCGCATCTCAGTGATAGGCATGTCACTTGGGGGGAGGGGGGGATTACTAAACTATAGGTGGTGCCAGAAGAATAAATGCAAAAACAAAGGTTGCAACATGAACTGAGGTGCTGCATTCGCATGTCTGCGCACCGAAGCGCCACTGTGGTGCAGAGGCCACACAGCAGCCCATGACGGGTGATCCAGCGAGACGGCCACTGCACGGGCTAACGAGGCCCCTCACTGCAGACGAGCCACTGAACAGGCTAACGAGGCCCTTCACTGCAGGCGAACCACTGCACAGGCTAACGAGGCCCTTCACTGCAGGCGAACCACTGCACAGGCTAACGAGGCCCTTCACTGCAGGCGAACCACTGCACAGGCTAACGAGGCCCTTCACTGCAGGCAAGCCACTGCACAGGGAAGAACAGAAAAACACTTCCTCTGCCAATCACGACGCTCCTTTATCCTATTCAGTACATTTAATGCACTAATATTTTTGACTTCAGTATATTCTCATGTATCAAACATTTAATTTGTATAAAAACTGGTGTATGTCCTCAGGGACACCCTACGTGGTGACAGTGCATGTGAAATCTACTTTGTGTTAATTTAAATCATGCAGTTACACAACTGTTGACAAAATGCCAAGTGTTCAGGTTTAACTGCAAAGCTAGAGCACTTTCCTTTGGGGATTCATTGAGGGAACCAAAACTTCCATCCCTCAGCTACAAACAATAGAGTTTTTCCCACATAATACAAAACATCCGTCCTCCAACCAATTAGCCAGTACTGGGTCATGTGGAGCCTGAAGCCAATCTGAGGCAGCATAAGGCACAAGGTAGGAGTCACCATGGATGCTACTTTAATAAACACACCACACACCATGGCAGTGTTTCTCAACCCAGGCCTCAGGGGACCCCAGACAGTACATGTTTTTGCTCCCTCCCAGCTCCCTGCCAGACAGTCCAGATTTTTGCTACCTTGCAACTAGGAGCTGGGGATTAAGCAAGTATGTGGACAGTCAGGGGAGTTCCCAAAGACCAAGCAGAGAAACTCTATACTATGGGCAATTTAGAGATGCCATTTCACCTAACGCCACATCTTGGGACTCTGGCAGGAAGGGAAGTCAGCATGGGAATTAGAGGTGTAACGTGATATTACAATATGACGAGAAAAGCGGTCTGGTGAAGGCGCTGCGAATCAGCTGCTGTAAGCATGTTGGCATCTGACGAAATGACCATAGCAGATGCCCCAAACACTTTTGCATTTTTTGAGCATTTTGGGTACCAGCGGAAAATATAAACGGCGAAAGGGTGACAGACTAAACACGAACCATCTGTAAGCACTGTAGGAAAATAATGCCGTACACAGCGGCTCACGCTACTACTATGCAAAGCCATTTGCAGCACCATCATAGCTCTTCACTTAAATCCACTGCACCGGTTAACATTCAAAAGTTTTAGGTTTGCTATTTATTTTGTTTTATTTATATTCTATTTTATGTTCAATTGAGAAGTCAAATAGGAGAGAAGCCTTTGAGTTTGTGGTGAAATATTTTATGGTGTTAGATATTTGTTCTGTTCTTTACTGCATGTGATGATGGTGATTATTTAACACATTTCACCATATCTGCATTATTTACAATTTTTTTGTCTTTCAAATTAATCAAATAAAAGGGTGCTTTTTCAACCCCCCGAGAATGGAGGTATGGGGGTCACAGACCCAACCACTGAGCTGCCTTGCCATATATGAACCATCTACAGGCACATTAAAAGCACATTACACTGCTGTTTCGGTCAGATGATGTCTTCCCATCCTCGCATTCCTCAAAGGGAAAGTGAATATCATAGTTCACTTTGCCTGATATATTCTAGGTTGTTCTAGTCAGGTCTGAACATGATTGTGATCCTCTCATGAACGAATTGCACAACGAGCATCATGCCAGGACAGACTGAAGCTGATACAGTTGGCTACATCTGGAGCCCTTTCATTACGATCCTCCAGGTCAATTGATCAGAAAACACAGCTGCAACCATGGGGAAAAAAAACTAATATTTGGATGCAAAGAATACTTTTACTTAATACGCAACATCTCCAGCCAAAGATGTTGTAATCTCTTTGGTAATATAAATTAATGCAATACAGTGACATATTAGGAAAAGCTGTGTGGCGCACCTTTCTGGCTGATGGTGAGAAGAGATAAGTTTCAATGAGAAAACTCAAAGCAGAGGTTTACAAGTAAGGTTTCCTTCCAGTTAGTCTCACCAAGGTGAAACTCAGCACATGAAACTGTAAAACCCCTGACTGCTAACTCAACCAGTCTCACATTGTGTCAAGTTTCACCACAACTGTAAAAAACCTGCAAAAACCGGGGTTTCCTAAAGTTAAAAACAAAGCCACCCTGCCTTGTACCGTCAGAGCTAGTCAACACAGACCCTCTTGAGATAAGGGTATATTTATGACTGTGGTGGAATGCTTGGCAAATGCTGAGCTACAGTAAGTCCAGAGTTCTTCGAGGGCTTACAGAGATGCCACTTGCAAATTTTCTGTCAAGAAAAAGATGTAAAGATACTCGAAAGCTATTCGTTTTAAATGCGGCTCCGCAGCATTGTCTGCAAGCAAATTCCATGGGCTTGTTTTCCAGAAGCAAGCAGAAATGTTCCATAGTCCTATGAGCCATCTGAGCAGAAACGGGCTTAAAACACCACAAACACTAAATAACATTCCACTTGCAATTTCAGCCCCCCAAGAAAGGATACCTTAAGTCCCCGCAGAACAGCCACCCCTTAAGCTATGTGTGGAATGCGGCCGCCGCTCTTCTCCCCTCTCTCCCTTACGGCTTCCATTCCATCGTCAGTGTGAGTCAGTGGATGGAGGGTAAAATCCAGGGGCAGAGTGTGTATTTCAGGCCTGGGATAGTTTATCTATGAGCTCAATTTCTACTTTGTAATGACATCAAAAGCATTCCTGTCCACGGCCCTTACTATACAATAAGTCAGTGTTTCCAAACCCGGCCCTCGGGGACTCACAGACGGTGCAGATTCCTACCAGACAGTCCACATTTTCGCTCTCCCTCAGCTCCCGGTAGCAAAAACGTGGACTATCTGTGGGTACCCTAGGACCGGGTTAGGAGACACTGCAATAAGTAATGCCTTCTGCGTAATTTACGTTTTTTTTACACAACTACGCAATACAACCCCGCACTGGATAAACAAGTGACCCTGTATTGGATAGACACCAGGAAGTTGGAGGAATGGATAGACACCAGGAAGTTGGAGGAATGGATAGACACCAGGAAGTTGGAGGAATGGATAGACACCAGGAAGTTGGAGGAATGGATAGACAACAGGAAGTTGGAGGAATGGATAGACAACAGGAAGTACCATCACAAACAAACATGCTGTGCAACTCACACAACATCCATTAGCTTAGCAGGAATAACGCTAACCCTGAGCATCTAAACATCTAAAACATTAACAGTGGATCAGAACTTAACACGTCTCAAGGGATCACTGCCACTGGCAGGAGCTGTGGGGGCTAGAATACGTCACAGCCACACAAGCACATTGAACACCGCAAAACTGTTAGCAGAACAGCTACAGCGCAGCCTCCAACACACACATCAGAGAGTATATCCCTGGTGGGGTCTTCATTCAAAGACACGAAATTGCATTTGGCAATGTATTCTGATTTAAGACTGATTTAATCATTGTTCTTTTTGAGAAATTCCATCTAAAGTCATATTCAAAATCTAAAACCCTTTGCTTTATAGATAATTTTAGCTTGAATAAAGACTTCCTCCCATTCATCATCAGGTCAATGGTACATATTCATTATCTATGCTGGGAAATCAGAGGTCATTCATTGAATTGCATGCCCTGGTAGACTATGGTCAGATTGGCCAAATCACGATCTTGAAAAGGTGCCTGGAACATGTCCAGGGTCCCTCCAGCAGGGAGCGACTTTCTAAAGAAACAAACAGCTCTCTGCTACCAAAGAACTCTGCATTTTTGGTCACAGTCTCACTGAAAACGTCACAGCAGTTACTCAAGTGGCCCCAACGTTAAGTGATAATTCTAAATGCTTACTTGCAATATTTCGGTCCTTGGCATTTTACTTCCAAGTTAGGTTGTAAGTCATTTTGTTATCTTAAAGAGGGAATCAGTCTGCCCACTTACCAGTTAACCACATTTAAATACATTATGCTCCTATATGTAAACCTTTAGCCCTTCAACACATAACTTCAAGTAAAAGCTAAACCATTCAGATCAGGAGTGGACTTACCAGTTAAGAGCAGGTAGCCCCCTGGGATGCCCAAAAACTGGGGGCCCCAAGAAGACAGAATTTCCAGAAGTCACATTTATGGATATAAGATAATATGATCATTTCAACTATGCCAACATGTGTGTTATTTGCATTTTAGTTTTCAGTACAGAAAAGTTGCCCCCATCTGATTTAAAGGAACCCAAGGTTTTAGCTTGTGCTACACTAGCAGGAAGACTATTCCATACTCTAACTACACGCTGTGTAAAGAAATGCTACATCAAATTCATTTTAAAATGTTCTCCCGCTAATTTCCACTTATGGCCACGAGTTCTAATATATAAACTTATATATAAATAGCCATTTGACTGAACAGCATCCAGACCTGTTAGAATATTATATACCTGGATCATGTCCCCCCTTAGTCTCCTTTGCTCGAGGCTAAACAGGTTCAGCTCAGCTAACATCTCCTCATACGACATTCCTCTAAGACCCGGAATCATTCTCGTCGCCCTACGTTGCACCCTTTCCAAGGCAGCAATGTCCTTCTTAAGGTATGGCGACCAAACCTGCACACAATATTCAAGGTGGGGTCTTACCAAGGAATTATATTATCATAGCATCACCTCCCTTGACTTAAACTCCACACATCTAGAACCCAAAATCCTACTGGCCTTTTTAATTGCTTCCCCACACTGGCGAAATGGGACATGGGATCAAGATCCTGCTGTAGCCTCTATGTGGCTACTTCAGTATCTGCTACAACACCCACATCGGTGTCCTCAGCAAATCTAACCAGCTTACTGTATGTTCTGTTGTCAATATTGTTAACATGAATTAGGAATAACAGAGGCCATAAAACTGAACCTTGTGGTATAACCGCAGGCCCACTGTGACATTGTTAAGCAATCTTACGCAAGCATTCTAATAGAAAATCTATATTATTCCATTATAAATCAAAAATCAGAAGTGTTGGGCAAGTTTGCAAACCCTACAGACTATTTACAGGGTAATAAAACTGTTACATAAATGTCAACAATCTGGTTGTCTTCACTGCCAAGCAAATCGACATAACAAACAGAAGACGAAAGCAGCATAAGAATAGCATTACATCTCCCTTGTCTTTGATGCTATTCCGCAATAATGCTAGACAAATTATTAAACAAACATAAGCAAAAATTCAAGACAAACCTTAGCCTTGGGGTGAAGTAAGGCATAGGCTAGGTCAGGGGTTCTCACTGGTGGCGGAGTCACAAGAATAAGAGTCTTTAGTATTTGCCAAGAATAATAAAATTTCCAGAGTATGTTTATCAAAACTTTAAAAAATGAGAAAAGTGTATGATAACCGCAATCGCAACCAGCCACAGGAAGCCCTCCCCAAATCTACTAAGGGGGGCTCTGTGGGATTGCCACTCTCTGATACTGTTATTTTGTCCAAGTCTACAGCCTAGGATCACAGCAAAAGACAGAGCGGTGGAACTTTAACTTGAAAGATCAATCCGTTGATGTGATTCCCCCTCCCTCAGAAAGGAGAATTTTACAGACAGAATTTCCACCCTCACCCTAATCAGTAAGTTTTACCGCTGACACCAGGTCCACTGATTATCAGATTATTGATGTTCCATCATTTTTAATTCCCTCTCATTTCTTTTTTGGTTTAAAAAAATGGCTCAAGTGGCCCATTTACACTAAGGTAGAGATACTGGCGAACTGACTACATAAAACTACGATTTTCTTTAAACTACCCTTTATGTACAATGCATATATTTGGAAGCCATAACTGCTTGCATACTTTGACCAAAGAAAGATCATTAAAGTTCTTATATGGATCAGTACAAAACAAACTCACTCAATTGACAACAAAATTTCATCCTCAAACCAAGATTTCATTTGACTGGTTTTTAAAAATTGCATTACTGTCGTTCGCTTCCCGGTTAACAGCATGAAAAACGAAAACTATATCGACAATGACATAAATTCAGACGGACAGGCCAAAAAAACGCCGCATCAGCCGCCAAGTAAATACCTGGGGTAAATGGCACCGACGACTCTCTAAAGCGGTATCATTGGAGTACTGTCTAGCAGCCCTGCCCTGTTTGTTTTCCCTTGGGTTTCATCTTGACTGCGAGGAAATCTTGATTGGTATTAACACTTTAGAACTTGCATTCAGTAAGAAAATACTAATAACAGCAACAGTACTGAAATTAAGGCTGTAATAATAATGATAATAATAATAATAATCTTGCAGCACGATCACAGAACACACTCATAGATTAAATTACTTATTTAATAATCTGCAAATCTACAATAATTATAACTAGACCATGTAACACGTAAGCTTATCTACAACAAGGGGTATATCATTACAATAATTTTTGTACAAAAATCTTATTAACTGTAGAAGTAGTCGACTGTTAAAGCAGAGGATTAGAATATAGGTGAATAGTATATAGGTGCAGGGGCACTTACCGGACAGTTCGTCTGGTTCCAGCCCAGTTTCGGTGTCGAGTCCGCAGATCACAAAGTAATCTGCGAATCGGCAGGAGCTGGAGCTAAAGCCGGTGGTCATCCTGCGATTGGGCTGGTGCTTTCCACGCTTCACACCAATACATATCTGGGGCTCTGGGTCTTACTTGGCGCTGCCATTACGGATGCGCCTGTTAGCCCCAGCGCCAGAGCAGAAAGAAGCCGAGAAGAGCGGCCGAAGTGCATTATGGGCCGCACCCCTCCTCATACAGCTGTTTTCATCTGTCGGATATCCCTCAGGTCCCACGAAGACTGGTGTGAGGTGAGTCCGCGCATGCGGTCTGGTGCAAAAAAAATCCCGTTGCGTTATGCGGTTAACTCTATAAACGCAAAGAGCCGGCAAAAAACCCAAGCGCATATTAATTACAAGAAGACCCGATTCTCTTTTCCGGCAATGAAACTACATATGAATGTTTTCCCAGAGATGCAGACTTGCGGTTGACTAACACATTTTTATAACTGTGAATGCATACTTAAAACTAATACGAATCTGCAGTGGAAAATTACGAAGTAGGCCTATATTTTATTAAATGATTCTAGATGTCAGGGTCTGGAAACAATCTATAAATACCAATTTAATAATTGTTTATTTGTAACCGGTACATCCAACATAACACAATCGGGATGGTGCGAAATGTCATCGCAAAATCGATTTATGTACCCGCAGTACCCTACGTCACGTGAATCACTGGAGAAACAAAAGATCGCCATCTAGTGGCTAAGTATAAGCCCCGCAGTTCTAACAAATTGATCTGTTCATTGCATCCCTTCACTTCGAGAATATATGTGGTTTTAGCCCCGGTCTGCTGCTGCCGCCGCCGCAGATGCATTGGTATGTGACCCAATAACTCAAAAACTATTTGACGTTTTTTTTTTTTCAAACTTTGCGCAGACATTGGATGGGTGATGAATTGGAACTGTTTAAATTTTGAGACAAGTATAGTGATATCAAAACAGGGCAATTTTGACAGTTGTTTACATTAAGATAATTTTACATCAGATTTTTCAAGAGGTATTATATGGGCACCAAACTGGAACTGATCAATTTTGATAGATAGCATCAAAGCTGAAGCAACACTGCTTTTTGGAAGCAAAATGAAGGATGACATTGCGAATGTGATAAGTGAAAAGGTATTTAATGGAACATATGACTGTATCACAGGAACAGTAAATGGATGAAGATCTACACTTGGTTTCATTTTCAGACTTTTTTTTGTGAATATGGTCAATTTATTTGTCACTTTTTACATACTCTATCTACACAAAACAATAGGCTATATGGATGAAAATCTTCACCTAAAATGTATAGATCAGATCCAAAATTGTAACTATAGTAAAATCCCGTTATAGTGGACTCGTTTATAACGTAATATCGTCTATAACGGACGAGGTCCGCTGGTCCCGTTGTTATGCCTAAAAATGCATCCTTGCAGTAGAATGCATGCCGGTGTTCTGACGAGTTGAGCTTTTAGGAGTTTTTTGGGGGGGGGGGTAGGATTTTTTGGGGGAGATAGGGTTTTAGGGGTGTTTTGGGGGTTAGGGTTTTTAGGGGATTCGGGTAAGCGTTAGGGTTATCGATTAGCACTACGGTAGCCTAACTCGACAAAGTAGCTGGCGTGCAGGTGATATCCAGCGCAGATACTTAGTTGCGATTAATAGTCACGCATCTGGTCAGGTGAAGTTGAATTACTACATGTACAATGTAATAATCTATACCACAAGTGTGTCTGCTGGTGGTGTGACATGAGTAAATGGTGTCCTGTAGTTGTGTTCTGGCCATACAGAAACTCTGGATATAACCCACATTGGGTATAATGGACTGTTTTGCCAGGTCCCTTGAAGTCCGTTATAACGGAATTTTACTGTACTACGATAAATGGCAGCAAAATTGGATCTGCCAACAGTGGGCAGCCAAGAGCGAAAACAGACCCTGCAGATGTACCATCTAAACTAATTATGTGGATCTTTGTACAAGAGAGCATTATAAAACTGTGGTGCCAATATAAAGTTTGTATTGATTATTGGTCGCTAGCATCACTGTTAGGCAAATTTTATCCAAAGCAGTAGAGTAGCCGGTAAGCGCTTATGAATGACTTAATTAAAATATACTTTGATTCGTACGTACTGTTCTTGTTCCAAAACAGTACGGCTCAAGATGATTTTCTGAATATTTTATAATAAAGTTTATAATGATCTTTGTCGCTAACTTCCCCATTTGCAACATCATATCCATTCATTGCGGTAGCTGTTTGGTGAATTGTATTGTAGGGAACTCTGAAAAATTTACTGTGGGAGAATTTAATCATGTAACTTTTTTGGAGATATGGGGTTGTGTAAAGTAGCCTTCATTGAAAGTCTTTGGGATGTGAGGAAGAAGACTACAGATCTTGGCGAGTAATGAATGCTAATCTGGATGAAAAAAAATGTTGAGATGTTACATTAACACTAGGGCTGTTACAGTATTCGGTATATTAATGAACTGTTCGGTATGCCCCTGACAGTTTGATGCGCACAAGTGAACCGCAGTATTACGATATACATCATTTTCCTTGACATATTGGCATCTGCCAGTGGATCGTAACCTTTTTCCTGCCTATTCCATGCCGCACCATAACAGAATGTGCACCATAATCAAAACTAAAGGCGATACAACACAATATTAAAGCCAGGCTGTGTACTTGGGAAGGCCTACTGAGAGTAGACTGTGCTTGAGATATCTTATATTGAACCAGATGCAAAATGTTGTATAAACTGTATTTCCCAAAGTATTGGGACACCCCTCCAAATCATTGAATTCAGGTGTTCCAATCACTTCCATAGCCACAGGTGTATAAAATCAAGCACCTAGGCATGCAGACTGCTTCTACAAACATCTGCGAAAGAATGGGTCACTCTCACTCTCAGAAATCAGTGAATTCAAGTGTGGTACCATGAAAGGATACCATCCGTGCAATAGGTCCATTCATGAAATTTCCTTGCTACTAAATATTCCACTGTCAATGGTTAGTGGTATTATAACAAAATGGAAACAATTGGTACCAACTTCAACTCAGCCACGAAGTGGTAGGCCACGTAAAATCACAGAGCAGGGACAACGTATGCTGAGGTGCACAGTGTGCAGAATTTGCCAACTGTCTGCAGAGTCAATAGCCTTCAGACCTCCAAACTTTATGTGGCCTTTAGATTAGTTCACGAACAGTGCGTAGAGAAATTCACAGAATAGGTTTCCCTGGCTGAGCAGCTGCATCCAAGCCTTACATCACCAAGTGCAATGCAAAGCGTCAGATGCAGTGGTGTAAAGCACATCGGCACTGGAGTCTAGAGTTTTCTGTAGTGATGAATCATGCTTCTCTGTCTGGCAATCTGATGGACTTGTCTGGGTTTGGCAGTTGCCAGGAGAATGGTACTTGCCTGACTGCATTGTGCCAAGTGTAAAGTTTGGTGGAGGGGGGATTATGGTGTGGGGTTGTTTTTCAGGGGTTGGGCTTGGCCCCTTAGTTCCAGTGAAAGGAACTCTTAGTGCTGCAGCATTCAAAGCCATTATGGAAAATTTCATGCTCCCAACTTTGTGGGAACAGTTTGGGGATGGCCCCTTCCTGTTCCAACATGACTGCTCACCAGTGCACAAAGCAAGGTCCATAAGGACATGGATGAGTGAGTCTGGTGTGGAGGAACATGACTGGCCAGTCCTGACCTCAACCCAACAAAACACCTTTGGGAGCAATTAGAGTAGAGACTGTGAGCCGGCCTTCTTGTTCAACATCAGTGCCTGACCTCACAAATGCTCTCCTGGAAAAATGGTCAAAAATTCCCATAAACACACTTTTAGACCTTGTGGACAGCTTCCCAGAAGATATTCCCCTTCAACATTAAACCAGATACAAGAACTTGTGGCCATAGGTGGAAATTAGCAGGAGAATATTTTTAACTGGATTTGAGAAAGCACTTCTTTACGCAGCATGTAGTTAAGTAAGTAAGTAGTAAGTAATCTTTATTTATATAGCACCTTTCACAGGCAAACGCCACAAAGTGCTTCACAACATAGTAAAATAAGTA
>JABFEB020001131.1:0-11488 GCA_019775895.2 Stomatorhinus ivindoensis
CTTTGCATTCAACACTGGCATGAAAGTGAAACCTCTTTAGTGGTTTCATAGCTGAAGGGAAGGCTTAACTGAAAACGGCCGTTTGTACTTCTGCCGCCTCAATGGATGAATCTTCATATGTCCCAGATCTTGGTGAGCTAATGGGCCAGCTCCATTTTATCAGTGTGTTTGCTTGTACAGATTTGTTTTACACCACTGTTTCAGGAGTGTCACAGCCCAAGGTTATGAATACAGGGGCATTTTGACTTTTGACTTGTACCATCGGCTGTGAGTTTTATGACATCTACTCATCTCCTCTTTGGAGATGTTCAAACTCACGTTTGCCTTTTTAACATCACGTCTCACTTTTGCAACCCTCTGAGTCTGTAAATGTGCATGGTGCCTCAAAAAGATTGTGGAATTTAATGTCTTACTCAGGACCCTGTATTGGATAAGTGACTAGAAGATAGTTGAATGTTCAGTCCTCTGAGGGGAACATGGTGGCTTAGTTAGTTAAGATTGTAGCTTCACACCTGCAGGGTTAAATGTCTCCACCTCCTTGTATGAAGTTTGCATGTTATCCCTGTGTATGCATGAGTTTCCTTCCGCAATCCAAAAACATGCACAATGAACTGGTGTCTGTAAATGGACGTTTGCGCCTGGAGATGGATTTGCATGCAGTCCAGACTCAGGCTCAGTTGATAATTAGCTCCATTTAATTTGAGTCATTATTTATTTTGCCTCAATTTTGACTTAAAATTCCCCTAGAATTGTTCTTTAGTGGATTCAGAACATGAAAAAACAACAATTTGACTGCAAACTGAAATCTAATTTTAATAAATAAATCATGTAATAATATACCTTTTTGTTGTGGAGCATAACACTAGAAAACACCAAGGGTACGTTTTATGCACTTTCTTTTTCTCTGACTGCCTCACTGTTTGATCCAGGGAATGGATTTGACCAGGGCTGCGCAATATGCCCAATATGTAAAATATGAGAGGTGGTTTTTCTGATTATGATGACAAAATCGTTTTACTGATAGTTATAGAGCATGTGACAGGTAAATTACGCCAACAACAGACTCATATCTTGATAGAATTTGTGTAAAAATATTGCATTATGACTCAGTTATGCAAGAAAACAAGTATTTAGGCTGTATCAAGATACTGGGTACCACTATACAATAAGGCTCCCTTTTGCCACTTGTAAATGGTAGTAACTCATTAATAAAAGGAAAACTGTTATAACTTGTTTAAAATTGTCTATTAATAATTTAAGCGTTACAACCTAATTATTAACCAGATTATAAACCATTCATAAGCCCTTTATATATGTAGCCTTATTGTAAAGTGCCACCAGATATTGTCTTTCGTACTTTTAATTTACTCCAGGCAGATTCTTAGCTGGAATGGACTCAGGCTCATCCAAAGTAAACCGATTTTTTTTCATATTTGTTGAGGAGGTTCGTGATACATGGCAGTGGCCTCGGAATCATCCCCTATATCTAATTAGTGAATTCTCTCCTGCCCCTTCACCACCTTGACAAACATATGGGGAGCGTCCTGGTGCAGAATGGCTGCCATTGCATTATCCAGTTACACAGTGGTAGTGATTGAAGTGGTTCCCCATTGGTTCTGTAAACCGCTACATAAATGTAATGTTTATTCATTCAATGCAAATGGATTCAGCTACAGCACAGTTAAACTTGAGGCTGGGTCCAGCAGTTTTAAATACCTCACATATAACTGAAGTTTAGCTAATTAAGAATTTTATGAACCATTTAAATTTAATTTCACAAACGGAGTCATTTCACATTGGCATAAATCAGAGCTTTTGAAATCTCACCCTCAATTCCAAATCCAGGCCTTGTTTTCAGTTCTCCCTGGAGGTTAGTTTAATAATTACTCAGAGGCTTCACATCCTGCTCACATGTAAAGGAAGGCTGAAATCAGACTGTCATTTGAATTGCCCTGGCTTAGATTTTCCTTACAGAAAACTCTAATCATCAATAAGGTTAAGGAACTAACAGACCGAGAAGCCAGGCTTGCTTGACTCTGATGCCATGTGAGTTCTGAACAGTATTATATTTATTTTTCTGGGGAAAATGCCCTAGAAATAAAAGATTCAAATGAAAAGTAGTCATCTAAGTTTATATTTATTCACATTTTAAAACATTGAGGTACGCATTTAGAATATTCTTGTGGTTGGACTCGTATTTAAATACAAGGTATTTCTTATATCAAAGTGTGGAATTTTAAATCATTTTCTCATGGTCTTGTCACAGGGGAATATGAGGTCAATATAAGGCAAAACCTAGCTGAAAATTAGTGAGATTAAGTCATTAAGATGCATCTTAAAGGATCATTTTTCATTTTATTTGCAGCAAAATTCAACACAGAGCTTCACAACATTGTTAAATAAACAAATATCCATTTTAAAATTTTTATTTGTAGTGAAATTCAACTCAAGAGTTTCACAACATTATTGAATCAAAATAATATTCATCAATTGCACAAAAGCAAACATTTCCAAAGTGTAAATGTATCTTGACCTGCATAGCGTTGTACACAAAAGGCAAAACTCTGGCTCAAATGCAGTTAAATTTCTGACACCCAAGCAAGCAGATGTGAGCCCTTATTACTTAACCTCTAATTTGCAGGAGGTACAACATAACTAAATGTGCAGATCTCTTCCTGACTAAATAAAGTAAAAACAACTTTGCCGAAATAAGCAATGGTGATGGCCTTTCTGGGTTTTTGGAACTTGTTTACAGGTCCATTTCCTTAAACAAGAAGAAGCCCCTGCTGAGTGTTTTGGAATATATTTTCAATCTGACATGCATGCAGTGTTCAGCACAATATCAGCCTCGCTAGTCAAACATGAAATTCATAATGATCCCATGAAAACCAGCAGCCTGCGGTCATCTCCTTGCTTGACTAGGCGACGGCAGTTTTTAAGGCATTTGAGTTGCTCAAATGATATTATAAGCTGTCCTTTGCAAGTCAGAGGTCAAATGTGGGCACCAGATCAGCAAACACCATGCGTGTACTGATTTTTGATAGTGAGGCCCCCTGGATAGAAGATACTTAAGCATACAGAAGATACATATTATCTTATCCTGCTTCAGAGTACCTCATAATACAGGCTTACACACATTTTCATGAGTAATACTAGAACATGCTATGCACATTTAAATATAGCGGGACTCTCCAATGAACAACCAGGATTTTACCAAAACATTGGCCTCGAGTTAAAGGTGTTTCATGACATTCTGTCATAAGTGTAACTATACAAAGAGTTAAGACATTAGTTATACATCCATTCAATTCAGAACTACAAATAAAATCCTTATTTTAAATCGTATATTTAAGCCAGAGTTTGCTTTCCATAAAAACTAACCAAAAACTCATGAACCAAAAGTTGTGCTAAAGTTCACCTCATGTCTTAAGGACTTTACACCTTTATCTGTCTCCCCTGTCCATACATATACCAAATACCACTTTGGAATGACATGAATGCATAATATGACAGACTTAATGGACAACAACTTTGGATTGTAGCCATAGACAAAACACATACAAAATGAACACTGGACTATTTTTTTTTATTCCAGTGTCCCAAAGTAAACATATCAAGGCTCAGTTGCTTATAAAACACACTAGCACATTCAACTCAAAACGGTACATTTTTATGGAATTTTTGTCAAACTGAGTATTGTTCATTTTAGTGCACACAAGACTATTTACAAACATCAGCCAGTCTGATAGGACTGTGTCTGACCTTCAACAGTACCAGTTCGGCCAGAGGGTAAGGACTCCTAGTGCATGCTTAATATGCGGAGTCACAGACACCCATCAGGAGTCACAGCAAGATCTGAGGTGAATCACTCTGGCTCCACACCCAGACACATGCAGTCCAGCTGAACTGGTAATTCCAAGCTTTCCTTTGCCATATAGGGTTGTAACGTGCTGTTGCCTTGGATAAGTTATATGTTTAGGGTGTCAATCACCTTAATTTAATTAGCAGTTAGTGAAAATGGAAAGTGATGTGACCATGTGACATTGCCTTCTTGGCTCTAGCAAGGAATGTGGACAAAAGGCTTTCTAAGCCTCTGTTTTTTTAAAGATCACTTGTGTTGATGTTGCTACAAAGCAGAGCAAAAAGAATCTGGTTCAGCTTATTGCTGGTGATCAAGACTGATATCAAGCAGCAGCTAAAGCTCTTCACTATAAGCATACTTCAAGCTTTCAATGCAATCCACTCATACTACGTACAGGCGAGGACACTTCTCATATACCATGGCTCAGAAATCATACAGACAGAAGGTTTCTTCCTTATATTTCACCAGTGAAGGCCAACAAAATGAGCAGGCAACCACAAGAAACCAAAGGGCCATTCAACCTGCCCTCCTCCTTCACAAAATAAGAATAAATTAAATAAATAATAAAAATAGATCAAACTTTTGTTACTGTACGTTAAAACAGACCCCTGCAGGACACAGCAAAATAGATATTTGCAGAGGTTTCCAGTGACAGTGATGGCAAATAAGAGGAGAGAATCACAGGAGATTAAAAAATGTGTGCACATCCCTGAATTCAAATGAAAAGTAGAAAATTGCTACTTTTGTGTACAAAAGTGTTGATGCTTATCTTACCACCCTCTCTGAGTTCATGGAGGAAAGCTGGAAGAGGGATTGTGCAGGGCTGAGAATTTAGGAGTGGCTTCAGCTTTGAATAAAATGAAACTGTGTCCCAATTATAGGTGCACAGTTGACTTGTCCATCGCTTCTTGTATGTTCACAGTAATGGGCCCCTCAGGGTCTCCTTGTGTGGATTTTAAGGTGAATACAGGACCGATACAACCTTACAACTCCAACCGAGCTACAAATTGCACTCGACTCAAAAACACCTGTATGGGAAACACAGGTCATATGAAAACAATAAAGGCAGATTCTGTTCCCCGTCCACCAGCAAAAAATAGGCTGAATTAAATAAAATACTGAAAGGATGGCCAGTGAGAATAAGAACAAGCAATGAACAAACATTGTTCCTAGTGAGTGATAAAAATGCAAACTGAATAATAAAATCCGATGATGTTGTGGGCTGGGGTTTCATGTTGTAACATCTAGCAGGGCTATTTATTAAATCACATCTCCAAACTGGGTGCAATCACATCACCATACAGCTACTGTCAGCAGATGTGTCAATGAACCTGAACTGCAGATTTATGAATCAATTCCAGACTTCTTCCCCATCCTGTCCAAGCCAAGACTATCTGTCCTGACTGTCTGAAACTGAGGTATTGTCAGGATTCCCTGGGGGAGTTTCCAGCAGCATAGTGGAGAAGCCAATGCTTTCCGAGTCGCCCGTGTCTTCCGCATGTGTCCGCACGAAGTCATTCTCCCACTCCAGAGTGTTGGAGTCCTCCGAGGCAGAAGCTGGGCCGCTGGTGGCCTGGCCTCTCGCTGGTAGAAGTGCCGCCCGCAGGATGTCCTCCTCGGTGCGGGAGCGCTCACACATCACCAGTCCTCGCATCATTCCTGTGCCACCCATGCAGGAAACTCGACATTAGCCTCTGCCCCGCATGTGATCAGCATTCCACATTGTATGCAAGCAACCCAATGCTCCTTTTAAATTACAAGAGCAATTTTCAATTAATTGAACTGGACAGAATGTATCAGTAATAACTCAAGGAAGCATCTAAACCCCTAGAAAGTTATGTGTTAACAGACTTTCCCCAATCAGTACTTTTATTTTAATAAATCAATTAGTTGTCTAATTTACCCCCTAAGTATAGTACTCAAGCAGATATACGTAGAATAATGGATGCAACATATAAATATTTACTATTCACCGATGTTAAAATAAAATAATACCATTGGGGTCTGAAAGGGTTATGAAAAGGGGACTAGTTTTGGAATATGTGCACTTAGCACAGATCAACCTAAGCACTTCTGCCTAGCTACAGATGTAAATGCACAAATTGTCTGGGAAAGAAATAAGCCAACTACCAAGACCAACCAATGAAAGATTTGCTTACAAGAGTCTGCTAGTTACCCGGCTGATTCTCATAAGCTCCGCGATACGACACTGGAAAAATGGGGCCTCTCACCAAGACTAAGGCCTGACTCAGTGAATGTGTCTTCATTTCTGGAATACAGTAAAACCTCGGATTGAGAGTAACTTGGTCTGCGAGTGTTTTGCAAGATGAGCAAAAATTTTAAATAAATTTTAACAGATAAACGAACGAGGTCTTTCAATACGAGTATTACTTATACACTTTGTCTGCCGAGCGTCACATGATCACAACTGAGCTGATGGTTCTTCTCTCTCATGCTACAGGATTGTGGGTAATTGTTTCCCATGCTTGGTCTTAGTTGGCGTGCCTCACTCATATAGTCAAAATTTAGTAGAAAAGCACCACCTGAATAAGGGCGTAGCAGTGTGAGCGATGAATCTGTTTAACAACAATACAATGTCACATTTCTGCGAAATCGAAAAGGAGACAAAAGCAGCGGTCATTGGATAGGTTCCTTGTTAAAGTCGCACAAAAAGAAAAAGATTCCAGTGAACCAACAGATAGCAGCGATTCTATTAGTTATAGTGAAAGTCAGCCTACAAAATAACCCTCCTCCTCTCCTCTCCTCCATCCACGATTCTTTTCAAAGGTAAAGTGCAGGATAATTTGTTTCATTTACTTTTACTTTATGTTTTGTATTAATTATTTTTTATTAATAATTTATGTTTTTGGGTGGTGGAACAAATCATCTGAGTTTCCATTTTTTTCTAATGAGAAAATTCGCTTTGAAATATGAGTGCTTTGGATTACAAGCATGTTTCCAGAATGAATTAAGTTCGCAAACCAAGGGTCCACTGTATTTAGAGGGCTCCATGAAACTTTGAAGAGTGAGATTTTATAAATCAGATTTCGTTTCTCGTTCCCCTGACCACTATTTCCAAACTAAAATACAGGACCATACAGGCCGAAGTCCAGTCCCTCACCCTCCTCATCCTCCCACTCCAGGTCCAAAGAGGTGCCGTCATCATTGGTGGAGCGTGTCCTGGTAGTGAAGTCATAGCTGCTCTCTGTGTTGGGTGTGACAGCGTTCGTCTCAGAGGAAACGCCTGGCGTCACAGGTGGCAGGGAGAGAGGGGTGTTACCATAGAAACACGAGCTCCAATTACCCCATTACGCTGAATGCTGGTTCTCCAGACCCACATCAAACAGCCAAGCCTTGAAAGTATTCAGCATGGTTTGCCATAACTGCTACACACAAACACCTGCCAAAATATCCAGCGGAAAAAATAAGAACAACGCCCTCCCTGCAAAGATATCACTTCAGTACCTTAGTTACATTTAAAATGTTTCTTCAGCGGTTGTGGTACATATTTCATACTTTGTTGATGAAAAGGGTACATCTACTAGCCAAAATAAATAAGTCATGTGTGATTCATTCTTTAACATTTAGTGACATAAATTTCACAGGTTTTGGATCTTTGTGATCAGTGGTGGAACAACTGCACACAAGGCCCCGAGGCAAAACACCGATCGGGACCTCCTTCCCCACCCACACACACACACACGAGCGCACACATGCACGCACACGTATATGTGGCGGTGCTGAAACGAGTTTTAAAGTGTCGGTGCAAGAACACAAAAAACTTAACGATAGAATTCAACTGTCCCTCACAAAAACTATAAAGTTTTAGTGGCTAAATTGTGTTTTCTACGCCTTTTCAGATGGGAGATTTGTTTGGCTATGCCTAGAAAACAACATTGCTACCAGTGTGGAGACCGTCAGAGTTATACCAAGGACAAAAATTCCACCTCCAGCTGCCTGCCTGCCAGCATTTCTGTTGCCAAAAATGACAGTGTATTGTGTAAGTGAATAGGGTATAGGTTAATTAGGGTGCACACACCGTCTTTCTCATTCTCATAATGCGTCCATGCATCTGGGTATAGCCCATTCAAATGTCATGTAGCCTAACTTTTTATACAATTTAGACAGCACAGAATCATTAATCTACTTAACCTATGCATGTATTTATACAACCACATATTTCCCACATTTTGACATCAGTGATGCAGTGAAGATGCAGTCTCTCTATTTCTTGACACCAACCCTCCCCATTAATCTGGGCTTGGGACCGACACCTAGCTAAACTGGCTTGCTCCCTTAAGTGGCTGGGTTAGGCTAAACTATATACATATTTACAAAGACTACTATAAATCATCCCAAAATCTATAGTCTGACAAAACAGTTTAAAGAAGGTAGCTTACCCGGTGAAATTGCAAACAAACACATTAAAAGGCCTACAGCATATAATCAGGCTATATACAGTCGTCAGACGGACAAAGACAAGCAACCTTTAGATCCTACCCAGCATGCACTGCAATTTTTTTTGCAAATTCCTCAAACGGAAAACCATTAAATACAAAAGGAACAGCTTAGTTTGACTTCAAAACATTACTATGTATTATATTTAAAATTTGTTGCAGGGATTTTACAAGTTTTTTTTCTAAAAATTAAAAATTACGCTATACACCCACCATAATAAGAATGTATAACAAAAATAACAGATATATAAAACCGTAAGTCACAAAACTACAAAGAAAATATGTTCTAGCTGTCAAGAGCTTGGGAGGTATGTTAGTATAACTTTTTGTGTTTTTAGTATATGGGAGGGTCCTCTTTTGACTAGAGGGAGGGGCTCAGTCAGGGGCTCAGAGGGCTCAGAGGGGCTCAGGCCCAGGGGCGCCTACCCCACATTTAGCCCCGCCCCTGTTCGTGATCCAGGAAAACTGACATATTTATTAATCTTATGGTAGGTTTTTGAAATTGTTTTTAATTTACTATCTTCTTAATAAGAGATTTCAGTTCCTACTTAGTCTGCTGTTGATTCTGATAATAGATCACTTGACCCTACTGATCCAGAGGAGTTTTTGGCTTAAGTATTAGATACACAGATTTTTTTCTTGTGATTCATACCTGTCCTCTTTATATTCACAAAGTGTTTTCTGTTTAGTATTAAGCAAACTGCTTCCCTGAATTGGCAAGACAATATCAAGGAGATGTGAGTAATTCGATTTTGGATTATATTTGATTTCTCTATCATGCTTTGTGCAGTAATACATCATGTGTATCTGCTTATGTTACAGCAGAGACAGACCATGGCATTTGCAAGTTCAGACTTCCAGAGACATGTGATTTGTCACCTGTGATGCAGAACTTGAAGTATGACCAAGAAGAGTCAACTTAAAGTCTCAGAGAAGACTGAGCTGTTGTGTCAAGTAGCTCTACTATGCAAAGTTGGGGTGGGAAATATAGCCTTAAGATTATATCAGCGGAAAAAATAAGAACAATGCCCTCCCTGCAAAGATATCACTCCAGTACCTTAGTTACATTTAAAATGTTACAGCAGAGACAGACCATGGCATTTGCAAGTTCAGACTTCCAGAGACATGTGATTTGTCACCTGTGATGCAGAACTTGAAGTATGACCAAGAAGAGTCAACTTAAAGTCTCAGAGAAGACTGAGCTGTTGTGTCAAGTAGCTCTACTATGCAAAGTTGGGGTGGGAAATATAGCCTTAAGATTATATCAGCGGAAAAAATAAGAACAATGCCCTCCCTGCAAAGATATCACTCCAGTACCTTAGTTACATTTAAAATGTTTCTTCACTAGTCGTGGTACAATTTTTCATCCTTTGTTGATGAAAAGGATACATCTACTAGCCAAAATCAAGAAGTCATTTGTGATTCATTCTTCAACATATAGTGATATAAATTTTACATATTTGATACTTCAAAGAAATTTGTGATAATGATATTTATGACAATATTGAAAAAATTCTGAACATTTTATCAGTGATTGCAGCTTGCAGGTAGCAGCAATTATTATTCATTATCTATCCATACTATAACTTCTTAATGCTTTAGTGTAACAATAACCTTATAACTCTTCAGGAGCGTGCACAATATAGTCATCTAATAAAACTGACCTCAAATTTTTAAGAAAAAATATAACGAGCAGAAATCCAACGGATTAAACGCTGATGAATAAAAAGTGCAATCACATTATACTGGAATAATACAAAACAATAAATTAATAATCAATCGTCAGTCCTGATCAATATGCCAACCTTCAGAACAGTTTCTGTAAGGTTGAAGGCAAAAGGACACACATAACTTGTCACATGCTATACCTTTCAAAGGAGTGTGTGTGTAGAATATTGTAGCACTGGTGAGATGCCGCCACGCAGCGAAGCCTGTTAGCATATCTCAGCATGTTCGCAAGCCTGTTGGTATTTGGCTTGTAAATAGTTTGCCGGTGTCTCTGGTTTATGCAAGTGTGTTTACCTGTGTGAGCCCCGAACTGTGCCAGTTACCTGCATGTTTCCGTGCTCTCTGTAAGTAGTCATCATGTGTGTACCTTACATTCCAGCGTCAGGCGTGTTTTTTTCCCCATTAAATACGACAGGAGTGGGCTAATTATGTGTGTGTGTGGCCCTTTTGTGGGCTACAATAAAACTGCTGCTTCATTCAGAAACTGTCTTTTTTTAGTTTAGTTTTTTTCACTGCCATGTTTCGGTTTGTCAAACACCACAAGGGAATATTCCGCAAAATATATTCAGGGCACATTTCACAAAAGCTTCCGTGTCAACTTGAATTCAGAGGCATAGCTCTAAATGTGTAAGCCGCTAACGTACGGTTGTGGCCAGAAGTTGAGAATGACACAAGTATTGGTTTTCACAAAGTTTGCTGCTTCAGTTTTCGTCAGCTGTTTCTGTGGTATACTGAAGTATAATTACAAGCATTTCATAAGTGTCAAAGGCGCATATTGACAATTACATTAAGTTTATGAAAAGAGTCAATATTTGTAGTGTTGGGTCTTCTTTTTCAAGACCTCTGCAGTTTTCCCCGGCTGCTGTCAATCATCTTCTGGGCCAAATCCTGACTGATGGCAGGCCATTCTTGCATAATCAATGCTTGGACTTTGTCAGAATTTGAGTTTTTGCTTGTCCACCCAAATCTAGTCAAATCACATCACTTTAATTGTCACGTCATTTGTCACCAGTACACAGGTACTACATGTGAGTGAAATGCTTGTGTGCAAAACCTCTCAATGAGATTACGGTCTGGGGAGTTTTCTGGCCAAGGACCCAAAATATTGATGTTTTGTTCTCAGAACCACTTCTGCCTTTTGACACGGTGCTTCATCACGCTGGAAAAGGCATGTTCATCACCAAATTGTTCCTGGATGGTTGGGAGAAGTTGCTCTCAGAGGATGTTTTGGTACCATTCTTTATTCATGGCTGTGTTCTTAGGCAAAATTGTAAATGAGCCCAGTCCCTTGGCTGAGAAGCAACCCCACACATGGATGGTCTCAGGATGCTTTACTGTCGGCATGACACAGGACTGATGGTAGTGCTCACCTTTTCTTCTCTGGACAATCTTTCTTCCCCAAACAATCGGAAAGTAGATTCATCAGAGAAAATGACTTTAT
>JABFEB020001133.1:0-11438 GCA_019775895.2 Stomatorhinus ivindoensis
TAAAAAAACTAAAACCGGAAGCAGAGCAAGCCTTCAGAATAAGAGCACCTCTGCCCTGAGAATTCTGATATCAACCCACTACAGTATTAAGATTAATCTATGGAAATCAATACTTAAATCAATGAGCACAAAAACAAATGACATAAACACTACTGTATTATACATTTTATGGCATTTCTGGGTGTTGCCCTGCTGCTGTGAGGATTACCAACCGTCTCATTGTTGTTTTGATAGGTTATATGCTAATGTGATTTCCCATTAAAAGGAGGTCGCCGGTTCTATTGATGATAGAACCTTTCTGAAACAATCTCGGACCATGAAATAGGAAAGCAATTCACTTATAGCTCAGTGGCAGAATCAATATTTTTTCCGCACCACGAACGCAATATTTTCTTCGGGTTTCACGTGTTTGCTGTTTGTGGGCGTGTACTGGGCCACTTCTGACTGGTGAGCATGACTGTCGCATAAGGATCACAGGGCTTGTGATTCGTGAGAACAACTGTCACATAAGGAATGAGTATAGGGTATGAGTTTGGAAAACTATTCTTACAATAGTTTTAAACCCTGGGTCCAACATGCTGTATAATTTATGTCTTAAATCGCAGCCTTTGCGATTTGCTAATCACGTTGTTTCAAATCGCGATTTTGATTTGAAATCGATAAATCGTTCAGCCCTAGTATGAAGAGCAAATAATATCCGATCATGTTTATTTAATTTGTGACACACTCATTACAGATTATACGTGTTAATCATTTCCCCCTGTAATAATAATAAGTCTTAATAATAAGAATATTGTGTGGTATTATTATTGATAGGATTGGACTTATTTTTCTTAAAGTACTGTTTAGGAACCGCCACCATTTTAAAAGTATCAAAATAAACCCCAATGATACCCAACCCTAGTTGAGTTGAAAGAAATTGTCTGGGAATGCATTTGAACGTTTTGCATTAGAGCTGTCCATTACGGTTAGTGTTGTGGGGTTTATTACAGCCATGTGTAACCTTACACAATAGCAACAATGACACCACTAATAATATTCAAGAAAAAAGGTTGAATAGCTTGAATATAGCAGAATTAGTATATGTGCATAATCAGTTATTGTTATTGCATCACAACTGATCTTTACAGAATTATTTAATTCTTAGGAGTTATGAACCTACTGTACTTACAGTATGGGAAACACTATACACTGAAAATGCATAGTACAGGACATTCATAACATTTCTTTGACCCCCCAACAACAGAACTCTGCTGGATTGTGCAACCCAAGCACTCCCTGCATTCTTATCATGGGTTTATAGTCTGTTACTTTCTCACCACAGCTAACATGATATATTTGCTTTTTTTTAAAAAACAGAATGCACTGCAGACACCCGGACTTCTATAAACGGTTTAAAACATCTCATTTGGTTAAAAGTACAAATGAAAGAATACATTTTAAATTAAAATTTAAAAGTTAGATTAAAATATATCCATTATCAAAATAACTACACTTGCTACAGCTGGAAGTCTCCTCCATCTTCTCCAACTGCATATTCCCCACATTTTGGCAAAGTGAATTGAGTATACAGAATTTACACTATGTTTGTAGTGGTTTTCTGAACTGGACAATGTCTGTCTTTTGATTTGTCTTGATATTAAGGTGATGGGCACTTCAAGATTGCAGTGGATAATGAAGTTATTAACGATCACATCAGCTCCCCAATTGTCGCCTTGAGCTACGCCTTTGTTTTTTATCCCAATGAAATGTCACTTACCCTGGAATTCATACAAAGGTAAGCAAAACACTTTTCGAAATGTTGTTGATTGAGCATATTTTTGTAGCTGTTTCTTACTATGGACATTGTGGAATTCTGCTTTCCTCAAGATTAAATGTATTGTGTTGAAATGCATTGATTAAACAGGGCTCCAGAGTGTGACCAGTTTAGGCACATTTGCACCCAAAATCTGTATATGCAACTACATACAGTATTTGTGTGCAATTAAATACATTTCACTGATTGTACTGATTTGCTGGTCAAAACCCAATCACATGAAGGATGTGATTAGCTGCTGATTCTTTCTTCAGTTTAGTCAGGAAGCTGCATATCACTAAACAGCATGAGAAACACGGTTGTGACTAGTAGCCAATAGCTGACACGCTAAAGGTCTTAAAGGACCTCCCACTGATCTCAGCTCAGTGACTATAGCGATACCACGCTGAGTTGAACCATAGCAACCACATCTGAGACCCCTACCTACAAGTGTTGCAGTTCAGGACGATTTGCTAAACTAATAAGCCTGCTGACTGACGTCCAGGTCTTTTCAGCGGGTGTTTCGCTGGTGAATCACATCTATCGTTCACTTAGTCTTGATAAGATGCCAAACAATAACCCTGACCGATATTCAGAGATGGCAGAGATGCACGGGAATGATGAGAGTGGTAATTCCACTGAAGTCAGCTGTTGTCTGTAGGAACAGTAAAGAAATTAAAACACTTCCTATGTGAACAAATTGATCAACAAATTGAGCGCAACTGTAATCAAACCATGTTCTTTCATAAACATAGTGAGATGAAAGTGCTCTTCACTCTGTTTCCTTCCTGTGTGTTAGGTGATGCATGACTGATTAAAAATGCATATTTCATTAACACGGGCATCATAACCTGTACTGTTACCATGTTGGTGAATACAGGGATGGGATGAGAAAAGCCATAAGAACATAAGAAATTTACGAACGAGAGGAGGCCCATTTGGGAAGAACTTAACTAATAGCTCAGAGTTGTTAAAATATTATCTAGCTCTGATTTAAAGGACCCCAGGGTTTTAGCTTGAGCTATACTAACAGCAAGACTATTCCATACTCTAACCACACACTGTATAAAGAAGTGTTTTCTAAAATTCAGTTTAAAATGTTCTCCCACCTTTTTCCACCCATGGCCACGAGTTCTAGTATTTAAACTAATATAAAAGTAGCCATGTCTTAAGGTACACAGGAATGGGGCAGATATGAATGGAGATAGAAATCGCTCCACGATGCTCTAACACAGCTACTGGGTGTGTGTTTCAGACGCTCATGCAGCACAGTAGTGGCACGAAACTCTGATTTACAAAGTCTGCATTAAAGTGTTCTTCTATGCTAGTTCAGAATGCAGTCATGACACACTGTAAGTTATATGGCCCCAGCAGTTCCTGTACCACTGCAGATACTGTGGTGACTTATGGTGCTGTGGCCCTGAAAATGGATGATTTGTTTTTATAATACAACAAATTTTTAGGATTAACATTGTTAATTGTATTGACTACTTGTTGCAGCCGTAATTCCAATTGTCATGAAGTAGACGAGTACTTTTACATCTCATATTAGTCTATATGCTACTACGTAATTGAAGATCATTAATTTAATTGTGTATAGCTATTTTTACTATTTTTTGAAGAGTTCTCATTGGAATAAATCCCGGACGAGGAACAAAGTCTGAAAAAAGGGAACAAGGCAGCAGCACATTCCACCTAGACTGCTGAAATTCCTCTATGAACAAAATAATTTTGAAAGTCAGTGGAAATTTTGAGTTCAAAGCTGGTTAAATCGACTGGTTTAGCTTGTTACTTTAATGCTTCTAGTGGTGCTTTGCATTGTCAACATGTTATGTGGCGTTACTGTGGCATTTTTAACGTGTAATATGTTTACATGTGTTACAGATTTTTACTTGAAAAAAGTTTCCCTGAAGAAATAAACTTGTCACTTTGTATATATTGTGCTGGATTTATTTGATAATGTGGTTGTATTATGTGTTTATACATTAAAATGTGATTCATATATTGTTAATTTGTGTTTTAGCATTGTTTTAAGAGTAGAAGAGAATATGTATTTACCAGCAAAAGTAGGTTAATAGCTTTGCATTTCAACTTGACAATGGTGATTTATTTAATCATTAAAAACTTTGACTTAAAGATTGACGTCTGTGAATGGTACAGATAATATTAGGGATGTAAATCACAGCTTTCCTTGCGATACGATACAATATCGATTCTTTAAGCCAATGGTTAAGTTTTTTTTTGATACCTCCAAAATTCCCACGATACGATACCATTCGATTCAGTTCGATACTGGGGATAGTAGTCAAAATGATGAAATTTCACACAATCCTTTACATTTCAATGAATTAAAAAAGGCAAATATAATTAGCATTTTATCATATTTTATTGTAAACAAAATCTAGTGTAGTCAAGTATGTCCCATAAATCAAGCAAAATAAAGTGCAATAAGGTAAAAATAAAAACTTTGGATGGATGTAGACTAACATGGTGACTATTTTTTTTAAATTAAGTTCTATCCAGACAAATACAAAAGTGTAACCAAAAGTATGTCCATAACTGTCATGACCTACTTGTTTGACCCTCTCGTGTGCTACGCCCCTCATTTACTTTGCGTGCAATCCCGATTGTTCCCAGCTGTTTCTTATTGTTTCGTCTAGTCCTGTGTATTTAAGTCCACGTCAGAATCTGTCGCCCAGATGTCATTGAAGTTTTCCCAGTGTTGTGTGCTGTGCTTGAAATACACGTTTGTTGGATTTCCGTCTACCTGACCCCAATTCCTCATTCCCTGCTTGCTCGCCCTACGCTGGGATACAACAATGACAAGTAAAATAAAGTGCAATAAAGTCAAATAAAAAACATTGCATGGACAGAATGAGGAAGATCAACATGACTGACTTCTGCGGTGAAACAAGTATGTCAGTATTCCTCTTTGAGAGGTTTTTTTTTTTAAAGAAAAATTAAATGGTCAATGTGTTCAGGAGTGTGTTCAATGTGTGCTGTGAGCATAGCGTCCTGTCACCTGCCGTACTAAACAAATGCTCTGAAGGTACGCTAGCTTGTGATCTACTTATAAATGTCCAAGTCAAAATACCATAAAAATGCAAAACATATATTTATGCATAAAAATATTGAGTATTCTTTAATATTATTTATTATTAGTACTATTATTATTAATTACCCTTTGGGATGAATAAAGTATTTTTTAATTGAACTGGGATTTTAGTTCCTTCACATAAAAATGGTGATCAGTTCACCAAAAAATATGGTTTTATTAAGCATTTATTAAAGTCTTTTGGCCTGTGTGTGTAACCACACACAATGTAGTACTCAATCATCTCTAGTGGTATGTCTATCAAATGACGTCCTCGTCCTTCAGTTGTTCTGTCCCTTACAAAAAGCCTGTCAACCACTTCATTCAGATTCATTACTGATGTTGTTGTTCGTCAGGGCGACAAACTCATTTAACCTGTCCAAAACTAAATGACTTCTGAGCAACAGAAAATCTGCAGTGTGAACTATCGTCAACTTGCTGCGCTAGCATCATAAGTTCACCACAATTTCACCGATCACCTCCGTTGCTCAAATTTCCCCCTCTCGGTCGTCGACTGTGAGTGACGTCACTCCCCATACAACCACGCCCCACAGTATAGACCCACCTTTGATGCTGATTGACAGGTTTCCGTGTAATGCGTCGGAAATTCAACTGCAAAATGAATTGCGATTGATTTTGAGTTTTGGCAGGCTACATACGCGATGCAGAGAAAGTGAAAAAGCAGACGTGGTTGATTTTGCTATTTAAATATGACAGGCTCATAACTTGTTAGACATGGGAAATGCAACTGCAAATGGACTTTGCTTTTTCATTTGAAATTTGGCAGTCAGTGTTCGTTCGCTAAAGCGAAAAAGCAAACGGTAATGGAAAATTTGCAATTGCATTTTAATTATGTCACACTTTATGCGTCCACATGTGGAAGGCGCAATTGCAAATGCAATTTGCAATTCCTTTTGAAAAATGTCCGGGATTTCCCTCCATACAATTGGGGTTTCCACTTTCAATCTGAAAAAATATGGGAGGCAGTCAGAGATTAAACCCAGCACCAGACGAAAATGTCAGCATTTTCTGGTATTATGTCCTATAGATCAGTTTTCATTAACTATAACTCAAACTAATACTATAAGAACACTTTTTAATAAACGGAATTAAGACACAAAAATAAAATTTAAAACTACAACTACAAATATTTTTTCCAAATGAA
Source organism: Stomatorhinus ivindoensis (assembly GCA_019775895.2). Taxonomy (NCBI): domain Eukaryota; kingdom Metazoa; phylum Chordata; class Actinopteri; order Osteoglossiformes; family Mormyridae; genus Stomatorhinus; species Stomatorhinus ivindoensis. Next base: position 6,055 of record JABFEB020001133.1, read on the forward strand.
CTTAAATAGAACAACAACAGATGTCAAATACCGTTTGTTACCGTTTTTAAGTACCGTTTAGCTTAAATAATGAGTTGTTCATTTTTCCTCCTTTATGGAGATCATTCAAGAATATGCAATCCCGTGTGCTTACTTCAGATGACCATTAAAAAAAACGTGGAACATGTTTTGTCGGTTTAGAAAACACATGGCTCTATTCTCCCATCAGATGCAAAAGTAAAAAAAACTTACGCGTTTGAGTTACGCGTATTCTCCCCTAGTCAGCGCGGTCACGCCCACCGCACCTAAACAAAAAAAGCCACCGCCGTGCAAAAACTCCAATTTATAAAGCAAGAGAAGCAGTTATCCGGTCAATGATATTGGCAACAACCAAGACGTGGAAAATTATTTTTTAATTTACAAAATGAACCTACTGTAATTGAAATCCACAGAACCCCTTTATTCTGAATATAAAAGCTGAATATGAAATTAATTCTTATGAACATTTCAATCCTTCGTCAAAAACTAAATGTTGCAGTGAAATACGGTGATTGAATTTCGTGTAGAGCAATTGACATTACCTTCACTTACTACGCTTTTTAAAATGATGTAGCACGGATTAAATTAGGATGACCTGAATTATTTTGCTTTGCACAAAAGAGGATACTGGAGGCAGGACGCAAAGAGAGGCCTCAATGCATCGCAAGTATGCACGCCGAAATTATTCTGCATGTAAAAAGCAAATGTCAACAGGAAACAATGCGAAATCCCGCCAAATGATTCTTGCATTTTTAGGTCCCAAAATAGAGGACAACTCCAGGAAAAACAGGACAAAAGGTTACCGTGGATTTAATGATACGTCAACGAATAGGCACTACTGTTGCAGTTTTACTGCCGAGTAACAGAAAACTTTCAACTTTACTGCGATTAACCAACAATAGACATTTGGCATAATAAGATGTATTTTAATTTATTCAATTGTTTTGTATTGTCGATTGTTTTACTTCGCAGGCTACAACTATAACGGACTACAACAGAGGCAAAATCAACATTTTAGACAACAAAATAATGTGTCTGTCATCAAACTAATTTTACAAATTAGAAAAAATTATATGTTCTGGGAAAGAGTTCCTGATAATGACCCATATTGTGTTACAAATACATATAGGCTACTTGGGCTGTTTTCCCCTCTTCATTCTGAACAAGTCTATAAACAAACAAATAAGTCTAACCAATAGATATGGTATAAATGCTAGTATAATTGTAGTAGCATGGGACTGAAAGTTTAGAATGCAATGTTGATAAAATAATTATACAGTCAACTACATAGTCCAAACAGGCGTATACACTATCCCGTAGTCTTCGATGTATTGATCCAAACCAATTTCGAGTAACTGCCACTAAAAGCACACACATCTACCCAATTAATTAAGCAGTGCAAGTAAGCATTCATCGAGTGGGCCAGCGTCATGGTCAGGTAGTTCCGCTGGGCTGTACAACGCTACGCGGTTTCCGTAGTCCTGATTTACAAATAAATTTGACTCCGATGTCATTTACGAAAATACAGCGAATAACATTTTTGCACGCAACTTGTAAAACAGGTAAACCTACAAATCACATTCATCCAAAGAGCTGTAATTATACATTTACGTAGGCCGTTATGTAGTTAATCATGGCTATCAAACCCGAACATATCAGCCTGTAAAAAAATCACTCACATACACAAATGCTCATTTTTTTAAAGGGTCCACTCTCAGCAATTACAAGTGTCTAAGATACCCCAAATATACGCTATTACTGTTACGATCCCAGTTTAAACACCTGCTCTCGTTATTCGCCAGAGGTCGCGGAAAATGTTCATATAAATACCATAACGAAAACAGGATCAGAAAACATTTTTATGACATTTTTTTCCCGAATAACCGGGCCATCTTTCAAGTATCAGCACATTAAAACCAAACAGAAAAGGGAAAGGAAGGGGAGGATCAACCCCAGAGCGCTTTCTGCCGTTTCGGCCACAAAAGAATTGGAGGCGGCACATGCTGTGAGGCGGGGACACAAACCGAAAATGTACGGACAGCTAAAAAAAAAATAAACCTAACCAAATAAATAGTCGGTAATTAACATATTTGCATATGTATACAAACCAGCATACACGAGGGTTTGTAGCAATTACTTTTAAAACACTAGCTGGGGAAAGCATTTGAAACAATAAAAGCATGTTTAAAACAATTTAAATGAATCGATTATTATGCAGCTATACTGTATACATGCTCGGTACATGCGGCTATTGATATACAATCTTGCTGCATTTCTGCGGTTACAACGTGTACTATTAACCTACTCACCCGCATATTAATATCTTTAACTCGTTCTTGGCGATTTTTCGGTACAGGATCCGTTACCCGCGACATCGCCGACAACAGCCTATGTTCATACAGATTCAAATATTTTTCAAATCTTTTTTCTTTTTTTGCAGTGATGTGTATTTTTCCTTTGTCTCCAGTGGCCAAGGTAAAATAGAATTAATCCACAATTCAGAATTCATTAATCTTTTCACGCATCGAGATCTCCGGCTCGGATGTGCAAGAGCACCGTTTTTTCGTACAGTAAACTTGAGCTCGACGACTGTTACAGCTGTCCTCACGCAGCCCCGACGAGCCCTGACCGCGCCTACTGGGCGTGGACGCGCAGTTCAAGCACCAGCCCTTTCACATTGCTGACGGCTAAACATTACGTGATGTCAGCCGGCAGCAAGACAAGGCAATCCAGGAAAGATTCCTGGCTCATAGCAAAGGTCTTTCATCAACCACTAAAAGCCATCTTCATCAAGAGCTGTTTCTTGCCCGCTCTGCAAAATTAACAGCAGGTACAGCAGCAGTACCTTTTTTTATCGTTTAACACCTTTGTTCCAATGGCAGTGATTCTGAAATGCTAAAAAATGCACAGTATGTAACATAAATTAAATATATACCTGTTGTCTCTTAATGTAATCAAGGCACTTCTTCAAATGTTTGAACAGCGTGGGATAAATAAATATATAAATAGATAATTCATGTTAAATATCTTTAACTAGCTTAATCTTTGCTTACACAAAGACTCTTAATCCTCATTCAAAAGGTGGATTCTTTGAATGGTGAAATCTCAGAATACACAAAGAGAATGGAGGCTCATGCTGAGATGAATTTCCTACATGTGACATGAAAGCGCGGGTTGCCCAGGGCAATTGGGGCAGCCTGTCCCAGTCCTTCCTATCTTGTACACTCCGCTGGTCTGCTACTGAGCAGCCTCTCAAGACTTCCTCCTGTTCAGCATCCTCTTCTACTGTAAAACATATCTTTTGTCTGCCTTAGAAAAACATGCAGTCTTTGTCTTTACCACCTAATCCCTCTGGTGTCTAGTCTGTATTCTACCATTGTTGCTGGGAGAGTATTGATGCTGCGCTTCCTGTGGCGTCAATCTCAGCATGTGTGGCAGTTCTCGCTTGCTCAGCCTTTATCTGCTGACCTCCTTTTGCTTTCTTCCTGTGGCATCAGCCCAGTTTCTGCTCACCTCTGCTTTGCACTACAAACTCATGTCATCTCACTGTGTCTCCTAAATCTCATGTCAACCACTCAGCTTAAATCTGACAAATTTAGATGATCCAGTATCTCATTAACTGTGTTTTAGCCAAAGGGAACCAGTATTGAGAGACAAAGACAATCAATTAAAAATCATTTTCATTCTTCCATTTATTTCTAAACATATAATGTTCCTAATCAATCCCCCCTCTTCTGTAGCTATTGACCTTCCCTGTAGCTTCATGTTACTCCTCACAATGAGGGAGTGGAATGCATGGTATTCATGACATGACTGTTACTAAAATAGAAGCAAGTATATTAAATTAAAAAATAAAAGGAGACAAAGGAGGGTAGCAACAGGAAAGAGTAACAACAAGAAAAGTAGAAACGTATCTCAGAAAGACATGATACAGGGAGAGAAAGAAGATGATGTGGAGAACGCTTAAATGTGGCTCTTCCAAAAGGACAGCCATGCAGGCCCCATTCCCCATCCAGCCTTCACAGCACTGTCTTTGAGTGGGGGTGGGGCAAGTCCTGCTGATGCAACCACACCATCCACCACAGGAACTGGCTGGCGGAGTGAGGAGGAGCGGGAGGGGGTGGGGGTGGGCTGCTGAACATCTGCTAAACACAGCTCGTGCAAATGAAGGGCATGCAAACACACACACACACACTCTGCTATACAACAATAGTTGTATTCAGTCAAATTCAGACACAAATGTGGTTCATATGAATTCCTTTTGAATTTATATATATATATATACACACACACACGCACACACACAGAGAGCTCAAAAAATTAAAGGAACACTTTGAAAACACATCAGATCTCATTGGGGAAAAAAATCATGCTGGATATCTCTACTGATACAGACTGCGTAAGGTTTTATTAACAAAAGGATACCGCATTGTTTGATGGAAATTAATTAATAAAATACAGAGGGCTGAATTCAAATACACCCTGAAAATCAAAGTGGAAAAAGGATGCGGCAGGCTAGTCCATCTTGCTGAAATTTCATTGCAGTAACTCAAAACTATACTTAGTAGTTTATATTGCTCCCACATGATTGTATGTATGCTTGACATCGGGACATGCTCATAATGAGACGACGGTTGGTGTCCTGGGGGGATCTCCTCCCAGATCTGGACCAGGGCATCACTGAGTTCCTGGACAGTCTGAGGTGCAACTTGGCTGCGTCGGATGGACACAAACATAATGTTCTATTAGATTTAGTTCAGGCAAGTGTGGGGGTCAGTCAATGTTATCCTTCATCCTCCAGGAACTGCCTGCATTACTCTTGCCACATGGAACCTGGTCATTGTTGAGCACCAGGAGGAGCCCAGGGCCCATTGCACGAGTGCGGGGTCTGACAGTGGGTCCAAGGATTTTGTCCCAATACCTATAATGGCAGTCAAGGTACCATTGTCTAGCCTGTAGAGGTCTGTGTGTCCCTTCATGGATATGCCTCCCCAGACCATCACTGACCCACCACCAAACTGGTCATGCTGAACAATGTTACAAGTAGCATAATGTTCTTAGTATCCCACCATTTTGTGGTCAATATCTAAGACTAATCAAGTGCCTTCTCAACTAATCCTTACTCCGGAGCAGCAGGCACCCTGAGTATATACTACTGACGTCACAGTCTACATACCACTGCCAGTGTTGCTGTTCGTCAGATGCTAAACAATGGCATTTATTTGATAAAGTCCAGACGACCATGCCTTCACCACTGCTCATCACAATGAGTCACACTATCTTACCTTGTTTGATTTTGATTTGATTTGATTCAGACCCTTTATTGCTGTTGCAACATACCATGTCACTAGTCACGAGTACCAGCG
>JABFEB020001137.1:0-11376 GCA_019775895.2 Stomatorhinus ivindoensis
CACCCCCCCCCCCCCCCCATCAAGACCCTCAACGTATATGATGTGAGTAAAAATGTTTTCATTTTGGAAGACTGAGTCAGCTTCCGTTTTGTTCCAAACAAAGTCGGACAAGGAGCAATGTGCTACCGGGAGCAATGTGCTTCAACAGGGACTGCAGATGCGGTGAGAGATGGTATAATTCCAATCGAACTGGACCTTTACAGCACAATTTTCTGATTGATTTAAACAAGGGGTAATGTGCTTTTTGTTTGTGAATGAAGCTTTGAGTTAAATGCTTGAGATAATATGATTATTTAAAATGCTTGAAATGTTTAATGTGAAGTGAATGTTTAATGGATTATCACAAATGCAAATTGTGTATGTGTGAAATTACATGGTCACGATAAGCCTTCTAGTAAATCAAGCAACCATAGCCTTAAATTATTGAATGTGGTTTAAATAAGTATTTATTTGTGATGGGCCCATTGTCTTTTTATTCCTGACGTTCTAATGTTTAAAGTGAGAAGCAATAGAACACTCTTAAAGGCATAGCTCACTTTCAGTTTGATTTATCACATAATCAGAAGCCTTAAGTTAAAGATGTTACTGTCAGAAGGAAAGGGTAAATCCACTGATGAGAGAGACTTATCTGAAGAATTCCAACAGGAGAAGAAACAAACATAATCCACTTTAGTAACACATTTTACGCTTATTTGCACATTTTTCTACTTTGGTATAGTAAATGGTCCTTAGAATTTTGGGAATCATGAATGGTGTGGTGACATGACATGATTGGTGGGAGTGTACTTTGTGGCAACATGACACGATTGGTGGGAGTGTAGTGTGTGGCAACATGACCTGATTGGTGGGAGTGTAGTGTGTGGCAACATGACCTGATTGGTGGGAGTGTAGTGTGTGGCAACATGACACGATTGGTGGGAGTGTAGTGTGTGGCAACATGACATGATTGATGGGAGTGACATGACACGATTGGTGGGACTGTAGTGTGTGGCAACATGACACGATTGGTGGGAGTGACATGACATGATTGGTGGGAGTGTAAAGGACCGAAGCTGCTTTGTTGGACTTTAGCCGCATGAGTTTTGCGTATCTTCAAGCTTTTGTACCTCATTTACAACTAAAGTAAACTTTGACGTCTGTTTTAATGACAGAAGAAAGGATTATTGTATCATACATTTTGCATTCCTTGGTGAGGGCAGTGAGGTACGTTTGTTTTAGTCATGATTTATAATTTGTTTCTATGTATGTATGAATCACATGGTATATGAATGTTTGTTTTATTGTCTATTCACATAAGAAGTTTGTATCCACGGGAACTGGATTGTTAAATGTTTGTTTGTATGTCCTGATATAGTTTTCACGGTGCTACAAGACATTGGACGAGACGGATAAAGTTGATACTGCTATAAACTTCAAATAAAAAAAGAACTTAAGCATCTGTCGAGACTCTCTTTGGGATCCAAGCGCTGCTGCACATAGTATTGTTTATTGGAGATACAAACCATTCAAGCATATTAATTAATAATTAGTTAACTACATATTGATGGAGACACAAATTATTTGAGCTCATTTTCCCATATATCAACATAGCATATAAAAATAAACATACCATGACTCTTGTCTACTATACAAGTTTAAGAACTGAGCAATAATTAAAAAATGAATTCTAAGCAATATACACTAAAAACATGCTCTTTAACCAAGGCAAGCCTAAAATATATTAACATCTTATTGATTCCTGTGAGGAAATTCTCTTTTTGCTTACCTTGACTCACATATAGGTGTGTGTGTCAGCCTGGTAGTGAAGGGGCAGCCACCTGCAGCAGTGCCCATTGAGCTTGTGGTTAAGGGCCTTGCTCAAAGCTCTACAGACATGACTATTTTGTTATGACACTCATCAGATCACAAACACAGAGGCTTTGGTCACTCAGCCACACCATGTCCTTTAAACACATCAGCAAGGCAGGTTACCCCAGCTGTTAATAGAAATGAATTTTCCTTTTTAGAAAACATATTGCAGTAACTACATGTATATGTCATTCTGCTGTAAAAATATTGTAAATCAGTGCATTTATTGACTTAATTACCAAAAATTGGTGTTCTGTCTCTGTATTTAATGCATTCAAATTGTCTGCCAAGCATTTTGTAGAACTGTCTGAAGTCTACAAGAACCACTCACCGATGAAGCATTTTGAACTTCCTTTGATGCAACTTTTCTTCTACATGGTCCTGAGTTGTACAATTCATGAATAAATGAATGAAATGCCTCCAAAGGCAGAAACAGAATCATCACAGAAGTTGCAAGTAAAACGAGATGATGAAAATGGCCCAATCAATAAATCATTTTTGCCTGCAAGAAGCAGTCCTGTGACAAATGGTGACTGTTATGGAATGACTCTTATGGAACAAGTGATCAAAGAAACAGTGAAATTAATTCACTACCACAGTGATCAAATACAGGGTTTAATATGACATCTTACCAACAGAGAGTGATCCTTGGTCCCGAGGGCTTCCACTAGATTCACAACGACGTGAAGCACCTTCATATGTATCTGTGCAGGAACTCTGATCCTTCTGCTGCCTGTCTTTTGTTCGCTTTGAACCTCGTTGTCTGAGAGATAGATGGACTAGCATTAACCCCTAGAAGTTTCCGAACTTAATTGCATGGGTACCTTGATTTTTCCATAACAAATTCAACCATGAGTTAAGCTTTTGCATTACTACTGCCACCAGTTAATTCAGTTTTTTTAAGGAAGCACTTAAGAATTAAAAACAAAAAAACACTGAATACCATAACTAGCTTTAAAAGGTAAACACTGCATTCAACATCTAAACCTTCAGCTACAAATCTAACAATAATTTAAGAGACAGTCTTGACTTGCCAGAGCAATAATATGATTTGGGTCATAACCTCAATGATTCAGAAAAGGGATCCATTCTGCTCTGATCCTCTGCTCTGTGCACTGGCAGATGTCAGATATGCAGTGCAATGCAGCAGACTACAGTAAATAGCTACAACAAGGCCTGCTAGAGTGAGATAAGTATGTTGTGGGCATACTATGGGCATGCTATGCGCATACTATGGGCATGCTGTGAACCTAAAAACCACTCTGCTTAGTGTGGGCAGCCCACTGGGGCCCCACATTTCACGCTGGGAACAGAGCCTACAGTGGGTTACTTGAAGCGGTGCCACACGGGCCCCAAGGAGGGATGTTTGCTGGTGTATCACACAAGATGGTTGACAATCTGGCCGAGGGTACTGAATGTGAATCCAGATTTATTTGTTTAATGCTTAAAAACTAAATCTTGTGTTTTGAATTGGACAGAAAAGTGAAAAGTAGCTAAAAACGATATAGCGATATATAGATGAAAGCCGAAAAATGTATCAGTAAAAACTATAGTGTTATCTTAAGATAGCTTGCTGCGAAACTAACTGTTAGCCTATTTGTTTAATGAAAGTGTAATGTGATTTTGACAAGTCCTACTAGGTGTTGCCTTAATGACTATGGTAATTTAATTCTACTTGATTTAGATTTTTTAATCTTCATTTTTCTCTTGCTGCTTTTTCCTCTATATTTCAAGAAATGATGATGTATGATGTGCCTGATTTGCTGGCACCATATTTACTTTTTTTATATATTGTTCTGCACATTAGTTTTATACTGCATGAAAAGTTTAAAAAAAGAAAAAAACAAGCAGACTGTTATTGTATTTACATTGATGCAAATAATCACTGACCAAAAGCCCAGTGCAGTCTGTTACTGTACTTACAGTAATACAAATTATCACTGACAGCATAGCATTTTTTAAAATAGTCATATTTCAATACAAACATACAAACATGAAGAACTACAATTAAAAACATATTTTTAAAGACACCACATGTCAATGCTATCTTATATTCGCTAGATGGCGGTGTCATGTGAAAATTGCGTCCTGGAATTGCGGCTGTAGTACTGTGGTCCAGCCTCAAGTACGGCAGAATCATACTGTTGGGGTTTGAATGACAAAGACTATTAGTGAAGGATCGGCAATACCAACCTTATTATTGGATCGAAAAGAAAATCACTGTAAGGTATGCCATTACAGAGGGATAAAAAGAATCTAATCTGCTGTGCACTATCCACCACTAGAGAGTGCTCAGACACCACAACCTCTCTTACATTGATTATTTCTTTAAGTCTATGAAATTAATCTTAACAAAGGATAGACAGTGCATATAATATTATGTGTTTTTAAACTCCATTACATAGATATTATTTGCTTTATACTAATTATATATATTCCAGTGACACTGCCCTGCTGGTTATTCCAACTCTTACTGCTGTAACCCAAAGTTGTTTGTTAGTTGTCTGCTTTTTCCTTAATCTTACATGTTATCCCTTCGTAAAGGTTAAGCATTTTATTTGTGTTTTAACTATTATAAGACAAGAGACACTCATGGCAGCTCGTTTGGAGTTCTTTTTCCCTTGTACTACACATCGTGCCAACTGCTCCAGGCTCCACATAAAGCTTCTCGCTCTCAAACACAAGAGACAACCTTTTGTCACTATGTTGGTTCTATCACTTCTGCAAACCAATTAGAATCCATCAGAGCGGAGCAGTCACAGAGCAGACGCCGGCGGAGAAGAGTTGGAGAGGGGGGTCAGACAGTGAGCCTGATAGCACAGACAAAGGTATCCCCTGCCAACAATGATACTGAATAATATCAGCTGCAAAATAAAATCGAGGCACTCCTCAACCACACTTAGGTCTGCTACAACTACTTGGAAGCTGACATAATTCAGATATCATCAATGGAATGGAAATATAAGATATTTTCCTCATCATGCATTTGGTTTGAATACATCATGAGGACAATAGAGCTTATGTTTGACTGTTTTATTTGTTTTTTATTGATTTTAACTCTCCTTTTAACATTCTTCAGCTGTATTTTTTAATTCAAAAGCTTAGAGAGTTGGATGTCAGCTCTTCAGTTATCAAGTGGTATCAGAGCTGCAGGTGTTGCGTGAGTGGCTTGAACCTTCACTACAAACACCTGCGGGTGTTGCGTGAGCGGCGTGAACCTTCACTACAAACACCTGCGGGTGTTGCGTGAGCGGCGTGAACCTTCACTACAAACACCTGCGGGTGTATCAGTAACATTAACTTGAAAAAGGACAGTGGCTCCTGAGCTTTGCTCAGTCTTCAGTCGGGGTCAGGAGGACATTTTCCACTTTTTTTCCCGCTCTGGCAGTAGCCTGCTTTGAGAGGGTTTTTTTCGGCCTCCCAAGAGCAACTTTGCTTTATTTTGGTTAAACGTGATTCAGTAGGAAGTTATTCTCAGGTAAGTAATTCTTAATTTGGTTATTTTAAAAGTTTAATTTCTATGGTTATATCTGACCCTACTGGATACTTCAGAAAGTTCAGTTTTAATGCAAGTTTAGTTAGTAACTCAATTTAGTGTTTTATTGTACTCAGCACTTTATTATATTAACTATATGTTAATTTAATCAAGTAAAAGTTGGGAGAAAAGGACATAGTGAATTAGGTAATTATAGGACCAGCTCAGTGTTGTGTTTGCAAGATGTTTGCCCTTCTGCGTCCAGTCGGACTTCATCTGCGAGCGATGTAAGCTAGTGGACACAATCATGGTCCAGGTTCGTCACCTCCAGGAGCAACTGGCTCTCATCAAACACACCAATGATTTAAAGGAGAGACTTAATACGCCTTTTAGGTAGACGGTGTGTATGCCACAAGCGGGGAGGGGGGAGAATGATGAACAGATAGGTTGAGAAAGCTGGGAGGTCATACAGTAGATGTAGAAAAGGGTGTATACAATTCACAGACGTGGCATCACCTGAAGTAACGGTGTCTAACCGCTTTCAGGTGCGTCCAGCTTTAGATCCGGAATAGACTGGGTTTCAGGAGGGTCCTTGAGCAGTGAGGAGCCCCCTCCCCCAGGAAGAGAGAGGTTATGGTAGTGGGGGATTTAATTATTAAAGGTGCAGACAGTTATGTGTGCACCTGTGATGGAGGGCCCCATTCGGTGTCTTGCCTGCCTGGTGCCCAGGTGGGAAACCTTCTGAATCATGTGCACAGGCTTTTGGTGGATACAGTGGTCATGGTGCATGTTGGCACCAATGACATAGGCAAGGGCAGGAGGGCTGTTCTTCAGGATAAATTTATGGAAGTCGTGGATAAGCTTAGAAGCATTACGTCCACAGTGGTGTTCTCTTTGTGGTCTGTACTTAAACACTAGGAGTATTAATTACAATTTTGAATTACAAAATTCATGATTCAGAGACTTTAATTTCAGACTCTTAGGACATTATATGAATAACAGAAACACAGATGAGTGACGATGATGGAGAATATAATATTTATGGTTACACTTTATTCCATAGAGACCGGATAGGCAAGAAGGGAGGTGGTGTTGCAGTATACTGTATGTAAAAGAAAACTTGCAGGCAAGGGAGCTCAATGATAAAAATAAGTACAGAAGCTGTATGGATAAAACTAGATGCTAAAAACTCAAATGGCCTAATTGTCGATGTTTGTTATAGAGCACCTAATGTAGCTGCAGAGGAAAGCAGAATGTTATATGACAATATCAGGATTATGAGTAATAAAAATGATATGGTAGTTATGGGTGATTTTAATTTACCTGGGATACAGTGGGACATAGTCTTTGGCTCTTCTGTAAATGAACTTGAGTTGGTGGAATTAGTACAGGATTGTTGTTTTTTTTTACTCACCAGGGAGATGCCCTTCTTGATGTTGTTTTGTCTAACAACCAGGATAGGATTGGAAAATTAGAGGTTTTAGAACAACTAGACGGTAGTGATCACAACATGATTAAATTTGAGGTTAATTTGAATGTATATGCATCCTCTGTTGTGTACTACATAAACTTCTGCATGGACACTGTTACCAATTCCAAGGTCATACGCACTTTCCCCAACTGCAAACCATGGATGAACAGGGAAGTTCAAAAGCTGCTGAAGTCACATGATGAGGACCCCTGGTGCATGTGACATGGAATCAGGTCCATTACTGACTATAAAAGCAGCAACACCCATCAAACCAGCACAGCGACAACAACCTTGCCCTGAAGTCAAAGGCGAAAGAAATGATCCTGTAGATCCTGAGAAGTCCTTCTTGATCTTCTTTTCTCTAATATCCAGGATATGATTGGAAAATTAGAGATTTTAGAACCATTGGACAATGGTGATCATAACATGGTTAAATTCAAGGTTAATTTTAGTGCCCGAAGAGCAAATTCGAAATTAAAAGTATACAGTGTTATAAAGGCTAACTTTAATGGTATGAGACTGAAACTAGAAATCATAAACTGGATGCAGTTAAATAACAAAACAGTTGAAGAGGCATGGGAGTTTTTTAAAAGCACATTGTTGCAAGTGCAAGAGGACTTCATACCTGTTTCCAGCAAGAATAAATCTAGGAAACTGCAGCCAAGGTGGTTTACTAAGGAAATTAAGAATAAAGTCAGGAGGAAAAGGGCTCTGTTCCACAAATGGAAAATAACTAATGATTTCAAAAATAAGCAGGAGTATCCAAGTCTACAGGTAGAGTTTAAAGATAATATTAGACTGTCTAAGAGGGAAATAGAAAGAAAAATTGCATTGGAGGCTAAGGATGACAATAAAAGTTTCTTCCAATACTTTACCTCCAAAAGAGCTCTAAAAGCTGAAATCTGCAGGATAGTAAGGCTCTTATAATTGAAAATGAAATTGATATAGTAAATGAGTTTAATGATTATTTTTCACGGGTGTTCACAGTAGATAACATGAGTAACTTACCATCAATTAGTATGAATACAGCGTCGTTTATGACAAATATATGTATAACTAAGGCTGATGTGGTACTAAGCCTAGCTACAGTAAGCTCAAAATGAATAAATCATAGGGCCCTGATGGCATCTTACCTATAGTTTTAAAAGAGGTGAGGGGCATTATTAGCCACCCTTTAACTTTAATATTCCAGAAATCGTTATCTGCGGGTGTGGTACCTTCAGACTGGAAGCATGCTAATATAACACCCATATTCAAACAAGGGGATAGAAGTAATCCAGCAAACTATAGGCCAATCAGTTTAGCTAGCATTACTGGAAAAATAATGGAAGCTATAATCCAAGTGAAAATGGTAGATTGCCTGGATGCAAATAACATGCTGAGGGATAGGTAACATGGATTTAGGAGAGGTTTAACAATTCTACAAGTGAAATTGATCACAAAAAGGCCTACGATGTGATCTACTTAGATTAACAGAAGGCCTTTGATGTTGTCCCCCACAAACAGCTCTTGGTAAAGCTCAAAGCTGCTAGGATTTTAGGAACTGTGGCAGCTTGGATCGAAAACTCTTTAACTGACAGGAAACAACGAGTAGTTATTAGAGGCACAACATTACAGTGGGCCTGCTTTCATAGTGGAGTACTGCAGGGTTCAGTTTTAGGACCAATATTGTTCCTAGTTTACATTAATGATATTGGACACCAAGGTGGGTGGTGTAGCAGATACTGATCTAGCAGTAGAGAGGCTACAAAGGGATTTTATTTTAATTAGGGACTGGGCTGATATTTGGCAGATGAAATTTAACACAGAGAAATGTAAGGTAATCCATGCAGGGAGCAGAAATATAAAGTACAGATATTCTATGGGTTCCACTGAAATAAAGATAGCTGATTATGAGAATGACCTTGGTGTGTATGTTGATGCTTCCATGTCCCACTCTCGCCAGTGTGGGGTAGCAATTAAAATGGCCAATAGGATGTTGGTGTATATCTCTAGGTGTGTGGAGTTTAAGTCAAGGGAAGTGATGCTACGATTATATAATTCCTTGGTAGGACCCCACCTAGAATATTGTGTGCAGGTTTGGTCACCATACCTTAAGAAGGACATACAAGTTTGAATGTTTTTGTGGCCCAGCAGAGCCTAGTGAGAATTGTGTCTGTTCTGAATGAGCCAGACTATGTATTAAATTACACTCCATGAACAAAGGCAGCTAAAATCCAGTTGGTTTTCAACACCTTCAAGAAATGTAGATGATACATTGTGATGTAAATTGTCATTTAAGCAAGATGTTTCATACTTTTACTATGTGTGAAGTTTGGTCCTGTGATACGGTGAAATTGGTCCTTTGCGTAATGCTATTATTGTTAATCCCTAATTTACTGTACCTGATCAATACTATTGCCAGACCTTATACATGGCTAATGTAATAATACTACAAATTACACTTGTTCATGGTACAAAATGTGGTCAGTATGCACCGATGGTGATTCCTTGTTTATTCTGTATTATTTTCAGAAGACTACACCTACCTTCAGTGTTTCATAGCTTACACAGGATCGGTATTCAATATATTACAATCATCACCAAAGGCTGGGCAACAAAACTGTAATTTTTCAATGACAGAAATTTTGTCTGATTTGTCTGTGTGAAATTAATAAAAAGTTTTTGTCATTGTTTTTTTTCTGTCTGTAATTTTAGAATAAAAACATGGCTTAAAATGTCAATAGACTTGTTTTCTGCCAATCTTGCTGAGAGCAGGCTGTCCTGATTCATTGGTTCAAGAGGTAATTTTGCAGCAGACTTACGGACTTGTAAGATGATGACAAATCCCACATGGTCAGAATACATATCAATTTCACATAGTAAATTTGGTAAAAGCTTGGTAAAAGTTGTCTGAGGTTTGCTTTAATAAAGTCCCCCACTACAATGAGCGCTGCGTCCGAGTGTTAGTTTTAAGTCGCACTAAGCATATCATGTGGTTGAGACAAAGCCGTACCTGTGTCCGCTTGAGGTGGGATGTACGTTGTGATGACCAAGCTGAACACTAGGGGCAGGTAAAATGGACAACATATGATGGTCGGATATTCCACATGAAGCGAGTAGGAGCGCGATAGAAAGGAGATACTCTTTGCCTCGCACCATGCAGTGTTCAGAAAAAAATCCTTTATACACTACATGGACTAAAGTATTGGAGCACCTGGCCATTACATCTACTGGAACTGTTTTTCCCATTCTAAATCCATAAGCATGAATATAGGATTGGTCCCCTCTTTGCAACCATAACAGCTGCCACTCTTCTGGGAAGGCTTTCCACAAGGGTTTGAAGTGTGTCTGTGGGAATTTTTGCCCATTCACCTAAAAGAGCATTTGTGAGGTCAGGCACTGATAATGGGTGATGGTCTGACTCACAATCTCCATTCTAGTTCATCAAAAACATGTTAAATGGGCTTGAGGTCAGGGTTCTTTATGGGCCAGTCAAGTTTTTCCAGTCCAAACTCATTCAGCCACATCTTTATGGACCTTGCTTTGTGCACTGGGGCAGAGTCATGCTGGAAAGGAAAAGGGCCTTCCCCAATCAGTTCCCACAAAGTTGGGAGCATAGAATTGTCCAAAATGTTTTGGCATGCTGAGGCTTTAAGAGTTCCCTTCAATGGAACTACAGGGCCTATCCCAACACCTGAAAAACAATTCCAAACCATTATCTGTCCTCCACCAAACTTTACAGTTGGTACAATGCAGTCAGGCAGGTAACGTTCTCCTGGCATCTTCCAGACCTGTAAGGTTCAGCACTTGTCTGTCCCAGTCTTTTGTGTCTCCTCTCCGTTTGGTTAGCACAGGGATGTCAAACTCCAGTCCTGGGGGGCTAGAGCCCTGTGTAGCTTAGTTCTTTCCAATTCTACCACAAATGATTCAGCTCCAGAGCTGTGTTGTAATTAGCACAAGGAATCTGGTGTGTTAAATGAGAGTGAACCAAAAACTGTGCAGGGCTCTGTCCCTCTGGGACTGGAGTTTGACACCCCTGAGTTAGCAGGTGTTGCTGGCCACCCTGTCCTCCTTGTTGTCCAAGTCCTTAGTGTGTTTCCCCAGCTCCTTGGACTATTGCATAGCTGTATGGGCTGAGTGTGTAGCTACTAAGTGATGGCTTTTTTACAGTTGTGTATCCGAGTCCACCCACCTCTGTTTTTGTATTTAGTTCCTTACTGTTTCCTTTGTATTAGTTTTTCTAGTTCCTGAGTTTCGTATTTTTCATTCTGTTTTGGTTTTTGCTTTGTGCCCTTGGTTTTTTTTTTTAACTATCTTTATTATTTTATGTGTTTGGATTCTGTTCCCTAGTTTCTGAGCTCCTTGATTTAATTATTAGTTTTACCTGTTACCTGTTTTGCCAGTGCTTGTTGATTGTTCTGTTCTGTTGCTAGTTGTCCTGTGTTGATTGGTTAATTGATTATGTCTTACGCCTGTTACTTGTATGCCCCAGCTCCATTTGTATTTAAGTACCTGATCCTGCTCTGGGGGGTATTCCATGAAAGTAGCTAACAAAAGCCAGACTTACGCGAAAAAGTGAGACTCACATGAGCGGCATCTC
>JABFEB020001138.1:0-11370 GCA_019775895.2 Stomatorhinus ivindoensis
GGGGCATTTACCCCCAATATTTCATTCAGATTCATTTGTTCCCCAGTAAATAGACCTTTGTATTTTAATTATTGATTTCTGTTCCTCCAATTTCAAACTCTTTCCTCCGCTGTAGGTTATATTCTTTGGTATAACAAGATGACAGGTACTTGGTGTGTATTTTGTAAATCTAACAGCGTTAAAGCTGTTTCTGATCTGTTGAATTGTCATTGCACTTTGTTACCGTTTAATTTGTTTTTTCTAAGCATTACAATTTTGGCCATGTGGGGGCGCCACTTGGCTAGAAAATATTTCATATAGTCAAACTGTTTCAAAACAGTCTGGTGTGTTTTCTAGAATTAGAAGACAGAAGGCATCGTATACTTTTATATACTCTGTTAGAGCTTGGTAGTAAACTCACTAACACAAAGACTATTATGGCTAAGTTAAGCGTCATAGTTAATTCTACATCATTGAAGTGATTAATTCTAGCCTTTTGTGTAACACAATGTGACTGGATTTTGTTCAAGTCTACTAGCTAATTGAATAGGTTTAATTTATTTGTTGATTTGGTTTTATTTAATTTGCTTTCATTGGATTTTTTAGAGATATGTCAAATGCAAAGACTTTTCTTTAGTGAGTTTTGGTTGTTTGTGTCTCTTAAATTCGCTGACATATACGAAACCTAGTCACAGCTTAATAATTGAAATTGTCGACACGATTCTGTTAAAAAATATTAGCTTTCTAACTAAAGTGTTTTTTTCAAAGACTATTCCAATATTCATTGAGTGTATCAAATTTTAATTGATAAATACAACCATCCATAGCACTGTTCTCTACACTGTCACTGTTATCACTCTGTTCAGTTTCGGCACAGGACTCCGGCGCGCTTCCCCCTCTTTGTTTTCCTACGGCGTCGCGGAAGTAAACAAAAGACCCCAGGCAGTGTAGCGTCCGCGATATCAAAAACTGCTGTAAAGTCCGAACTGACTGATGAATGTAACTCGAGGATCCAAAAGTATTTGTCGGTCATACTGAATCTGTGATTGAGCCGTACGCACAGAATGAGCAAGTAATAATTCCGTTTTTGCTGAGATAACTGGGAGCTCTCGTCGGTGCGGCCATCCCACAGCGCAACCCGAACACTCACTATTATCGCACTGTTCTCTACACTGTCACTATTATGGCACTGTTCTCTACACTGTCACTATTATCGCGCTATTCTCTACACTGTCACTATTATGGCACTGTTTTCTACACTATCACTATTATATGACTACAAAAGAAAGGCATTGTCTCTATGGACAAGCACAAAAACATTATCAGCCAGGCCTTAGGAGAAAACCCACCAGCTACCATGAATCCATCAGAGACGTCCCTCCGTTGATTTTCTATAACTGCTTGTAGGGTCACAGGGGTCTGGATTTTATGTGTGTAAGGCACACACACACACACACACACACACACACAGTCCTTTTGCTAACTCCAATTAACCACAGCATGTTTCTGGACTGGGGGGAGCATGTTTCGGATCACACGGGGAGAACATGCAAACTCCTCACACATGGAGCCATGGCAGAGACTCAGACCTGGATCCCAGAGGTGTGAGGTGGCAGCATTACCACTGCACCACCCCTTCTGACACTTATGTCAGCATGACTGTATACTTGGCCATATATATTAAATGGGGATCTAATGTGATTGGCTGAAAATACACAAATAGCCCCATGGTTTCATATTCACTCCTTATCCAGCAGCCCTGGAAGCAAACTAAGTGACGTTGACCAGAGGAGGGGGTATGGCGCTGATGGAGATTTTAGGCTCCATGAAAGCATATCATATAGGGCCCCCAACTCAGAGCTGGATTGAGTAATGTTCCAAAATTTTGATGTGACCTTAGAATTGCCCTAACTCCCACTGCCCGCCCCCTACCCCCAATACCCCCGACTGTGACACTCGTCCATATCTCCACATTCGATTGGTATGAATATTTCCTTTCAATATGAATGACACTCTTTCATCTTGTTATTCACTCCCTACACCGTTGGCCAAACGAATGCGTTTTGCTAGAATCACATGCCGCACTGTGCCGTCCGAGACCTTCAGTTTGCTGAAAGACACTCTGTTCGTGCGCTATTCTTTAATGGAAGCCACGGGAAACAGGGCAAGATGACTGCCAGCTCTTTGTATCCCAACTAGGCAACTGCGCTATTGTTGTAGCAACTACCTTGTAGACAAGCATGCTGAAGTGACAAGTTCTACATTTGGCTAACGGCGGTTCCCTCGATAATTCACTTTTAAAAAAACTATACGAGTAAGCAACCACAACACATTCAGCTTGGAGTAGCTTTCTTTATGTTTCACACGCTTGTATCTGCTTACAGCCAACGATCGCATTAAACAGGTGTTACCACCACCCTACGCATACAGGTCATTAAACAAAGGGAGGTGACTGAGACGTAGCTGCTATTGCTAATCAAATTCATGACTTAAGATAGTAAATACACATTTATTTGAGGGAGGGAGCTAAAACACATTTTCCGACGCCCCTGCTATGACCTTTACAAAATAAGAATCGACACCTCCATTCCACGATTCACCGATGTTCTGTAACTTCCTGTAAAATTAACTCAAATGCACTGTAGCAATTCATTTAACGTTTTGAAAGACTAAACTAATTATAGTGCAGAGTATATATTTTTTATATATTGCAACTATTTTCTAGCATAGCCGTACAGTTTTTAAATGGAAGAATATTTTTTAATTATTTAACACGACATCCTGATGTAAGCAAATGCAGTTCTAACCCTTTACGCATACGTGCGTGGTTTCTTTACTGATTATTGATTATGCAGCACATCGTAAAAGACTTCGTGATGGGTGAATATCAGGTCATTTTGTTTAGAGTACAGTGTCGATGCCTGCTGTACATTCTGCTGATAGACCTCATGCCCCTGACGGGCTGGTGGTTCAGAGAGTAATTATCCCATTTCAAAACCAAAAGCCAGGCTTCCTCGGTGAATCGGCGTACTTTCCCTGCATGGTTCACGGTACAGACACCCCGCTGGTGCGGCTCAGGATTAATTTCATTGCACACGTGTACACTGTTGTGTTGCATTGACTGTAATGACAGTGTGAGCATTTTCGTGTCTGTATTTTCTATAACAATTTATAATAATATATGCTCATATTATCTATAACTGTCCTCACTCTCTCAGCTTTGTTTTTCAGAAAAAATAAATGCAGTGAAGCGTATCTCTGGCGAACAACTAATTCATCCTTCGCTACAGTCAACGTACGTACTTTATTGCAAAGTTAAATGGGACGGGAAATCAGTTCCTGTCAAAATTCTGGACACACCTACTGAAAATCTTTTGCTTTTCAACAAGATAAGGACCCTATGCACACCTCAAGGTTATGCAAGTAATGTATTATCTTGTGAGCAAGGAAAGAGATTGAGTGCTGCGACAGAGGACCTGCCCCCCACAATCCCCCAACCTAAATCCTGTAGAGCTAGTTTGGGATGAGTTGGATCGAAGAGTAAGAGCAAGACAGCCAACTTGTGGAAACTGCTTCAGGCCTTTTGGAGAAGCATTTCAGATGGTTACACTTGAAAGCTAGTTGAAAGAATGCAAAGAGTCTGCAATGCTGTCAAAGTAAAAGGAGGCTGTTTTGAAGGATCTAAAATTCGATGATGTTTTCAGGTGTTGCAAACTTGTCTTGGTTGTTGGAATATGTAACTTCTTTGCCTCAGGGTCTTTAACCTATAAGGTGAAAAACAGTTAAAATAGAGACAAGTATATTGAAAAGAAGTGTGTCCAGACTTTTGACTCCTACTGTAACTCTATATAGCATGACATGAGCACTGTAGGTCTAGTGCAGTGCTGGTGCAGTACGGATCTGCAGTGCAAGAGGTCTGTGAGCAAATTCACAACAGTGAAAATTGCTACAGAGGCCAAAAAGAAGAGGCACCTCGCACCCTAAAGGGAGGAAGGAAGAGAAGCGATTCAGGCTCACTCGCGCTCTCTCTCACTGTAACAATGACAACAAAACAGGACTCTCCCTTGAACTTTGTTACACAAACACGAAAGATGCATTCTGGGAGATGCACTAACACTTGCATGTGAAAGCTGGAAACAAAAGCACAACTTTAAACAATACTGTCCATCAAACATCATTCGATGATAATAGTAATAATGACATTTTATTGATACACATGGAGAAATTCCCTTTTTACCTACCCAATTTGCCCTCCATGACACAGAGACACATATGTAGGTGAGAGCCAGCTTGGCAGTGAAGGGCGGCCACCCGCAGCAGCACCCGTGGAGCTGGGGGTTAAGGGCCTGGTTCACTTGCCTGCAGGTGTACTATTCTGCTGAAGCCGACCTTCCGATCACAGGCACAGATCGCTTAGCCTATTAAGCCACAACCTGCATCAACCGCATGCTGATGCTAGTGATAACCAAAAAAAAAATTATTAAATAAAATGCACAAACTGACAGGGCTGAAAAGGTAGTTTAAAAATCTATTCAAAAACCATTCAGGCGAGTCGAAACATTCCACGTTTGAAGTTGGTTGCAGTAACAACTCAACATGGATCTGAAAAGCGATGTAGTACAATAACATAGGAGCACGAGAAAAGGTTCCTGCAAATATGCACTGGAAACGGAAAGTGCTTGTGGGGTTCGTGTCACACCGCACGTGAGAACACGAACAGCAGCGCCTTTGCCCCAAACCTCCTTTCTGGCTGTAGAAAATATTTAAAAACTGAGACGTTCATCATAAAAGGGGCGAATCAATAGAAGCCCGTGAATGGATTTATTGCAATCAGCAATCAGCTACTTCGCTGCTGCATGAACGTAGTGACCTCGGTGAAACTGAAATTGACACACGCACACAGAGCGAGGTTATCCGTGTTTCACCATCAGCAGATAATGCAAACTCACGCCAGGCTGCTGGCGATGCAGACCTGCACTACAATTATAATGAACACAAAACCAGGATGTTTGCATTTAAAGCAGTTAATGAAAAATTCACGCGGCACCCATTATCAATCATTTTCCAGATTTTAAGTGGGCTGCCTGACCGTTATTCGCTTCAGGTGCAACCAATGAATGCTTATTTACGGCTCGGCGATAAATATGGATATGTGCGCACCAAAGGCAGTTAGAAGGCAACCATAATTCAATTACATGAAAGCTTGATACCTTTTAAATACGGATCCAGAATGAATTGCGTAATAAGGTGGCGTGACATAATGTCAGTACTGGGCTCATGTTCATTTGTTTTGAGTCTATGACCCTCCCCACGCCCAGAGAGCGTTTATCTGTGTGAAGTTACGCTGACACCAGAGTAAATAACGCGCATCGCGAAACTGCCCATTTACGACGAGACAAAACAGCACGATCGACCCCCCGAGTGCACGCGGCGCGCGTCCCCGCGAAGCCTTCACTCCAGACCTTACTATGTAGTTAAGCAGGTTTCTTTTCGACTTTCGGCGCTATTTTCAGTTGGGCTAGAGGTGAGTTTTTAATTATTAGCCTCTTTTTCATTTGCTGGCATTTCTGAAAGTAGGATGGTTGAGGCTTGTAAAAACACTGTCTGTTAGCGGCTACACTATCGACCTGTCGACATGTCATTTAACTTTACTAAAAGAGGAAATAATCCCGTTGGTAAAACTCGACTCACTGCGCCGTGTCTTTGCTTTTATAGCCTACTCTTAACTTTTTAATAGCCTGTATAAAATACCCGGTGTTGCCCCTTATTTTAGAACTTAATTGTGTATAGTCTCACATATGAAAGGTAAAAGAGGAATGGGAAACTTTTAATTCTGCTCTATGATGATCTATGTAAGTCTTTATGAAGTAGCCTACATGTAATTTTGCAGCTTGGCAGATCTTTTCAACACCATGACACGGTCACTGTCATCGCTAAACTGTGATGCTTTTATAGATCTTATACATATATTTTGTATATGCACATATATATTGTTTGTGGGTGTGTGTGAGAGAGAGAGAGAAATAGACTTTCAGAGAGAAAATCAGGGGTTTAGAAAATAGTGTAATACCAAATGTAGGATTTTTATGACCAATCGTGAATAGATTTGACTAGTACATTACTCATAACGACTGTTTCTATAACTAAAGTTACTATGCACTTATTTCGTTTGTCGTGCTGGCTGTTTTTATTTCATTTTTTATTAGTTTACTTTTTGGTGGAGGGCTACACTCTTCCTAGCGTGCAAACGTTCATGTTCTAAAACGATTTTGTTAGACAGGGTTATCATGTGTGTATGCATGTATATGTATGTATGTGTATATGTATGTATGTGTATATGTATGTATGTATATATATATATATATATATATATATATATATATACACGCATACAAACACACATCATCAGGATTGGAGCAGTGTCCAGTTAAGTGCTGTCAGATTGCCTATAGCCTGTAATTCTCAAATTACGGGAGCTTGTCACCACCTCTGCTTTGGGGACATGTCTGTTCATGTTCACCTATAGGAAGAGGTTACTCTCGTTTACAGCCACCTGCTACTGACTAGACAAGCAGACAAACTGAGTCTTTACTCTTTCATAAGACAAACACTTGCCATGCAAAAACAAGAGCAGATGTCGATTCTCTTTACGACGCACTTTTCACGTATGACATCCAGACTCAGAGTAGCCAATTGGGAGACTTGACAGAATTCCTGGTAGGCCACTTGGCTGTTGTTTTGGTCAGAAACAAAATAATTTTCTGACTTTAAAATTCTACAACAAATTCCGAATGTTTTGGTGGATGGTTAATGTTAGGATCTCATAAATGCTCTTGTAGATGAATGGGCCAAAATTCCAAGACACACTCCATAATCCTGTGGAAAGCCTCCCCAGGAGAGTGGCAGCTGTTATAGCTGCAATGGGGGGACCAGCTCCATACTGGTGCCTATGGATTTATAATGGGATGTCATAGAAGTTCCTGTAGGTGTAATGGTCAGGTGTCCCAATGCTTTTGTCCATACAGTGTATCCATAGCCAATGGCTTATAACTGATCTATCTTCAGGACCTACATTATTCCCTGGTAGTATAATAAAGGCCCAATGGTGAGGGGATGCTGACGGGGGGGGGCAGGATCCACTCCCCAATCCACTGAAAATGCTCCAACAACCCACCAGTGAATGGGTCCCACCAAGCAATGAAGCTATAACATAGGCCTATATGTGATATAGGTGTCCACCTAGGGCGTGAATTTCTGGTTTTTGTTGCAGCTCCCTAATTATATTACTAATTAGAGGACTGATTGGCTGAGGAGTCCTCACACCTGGGTTTGAACAGCTGACCTAAAGGTTACCCCAAAACCTGCACACACACCGGCCCTTTGCGGATAAGACTGGCCACCGCTGGACTGCATTCAGTCTTTATCTTCTTAACCAGCCGCACCTCCCAGCTTCTATATACGTCGACCATTTATAGGATTTTCCCAGCAATGAAGTGGCATTTTACATTCTGTCCCCCAAAATACTTATTTGATCTTAGTTAAATTATGGTTGACTTTTAAAACACACCAAGCTTCGTGTTTTATGGTAGCGGATACAGATTCATTCTGCCAGTAGACAGTAGCTTCCAGCTTCATATTGGCATTTGTATTGCTTTCAAGCTGTGCCGCCTTTAGGTCCCACTCCAGGTCAAATGAATTTACAGTCAGGGCAGTAGGCCTTTGTGTGAAATAACTCCAACTGTATCATGCCAACATATTCCTTAAGTAGTTCGTCCCTTGTACACAGAATAATCTGTTTCAAAGCCGTGTGAAATGATTTTTTTCCAGTTTGGTATGACCTAATGACATTCATATTGGGCATTCATTTCAAGATCACAATAAAATGCCTCTTGTGATATGAACCAGCAGCTTAATTTGTCAGCTTGTGAAAGTTATGTTTAGCTACCTGCTTAAAGTATAATTTCCAAACCGACATAGACATATAACACTTTCCACCATAAATAGTACAAAGTGCGTTGTTTCAGTTCAGGGTCTTTAGGTCTGAGGAGAATTTTCTGTGGGTTATTTGTGCAGGAGACCATCATGAATCAGCACCCCAGGTGAGGACTCTGCGCATCTGGCAACCCTGTGAGGACCGGAGAAGGGAAAGTGGGCTGTCCCAGGAAGGACCCGCTCTGAGACAGGGACATGCATATCATGAAAGCATTTCATAAGTGTTGTATCTGTTCGGACAGGTGTCTTCAGACAACTAAATGTAGAAGAAGAAATGCAACCCGTGTTTACAGTTAGACTAGTAAAAGTGGCAGAATCAAGCCTGTGGGGTGGGGGTGGTGTTCTCCTCTCACTGGTGGCCGTCGCAGCAGCACATCATGGTCTGCAGTGTTGTGCAGATGCAGACCGTGATGAGCTGCAGCTGTGGCCACAGCAGAAAGCAGCTGCGCACACGCGCCGGACTCAGGCGCAGCAGAATGTCAGTACTGGAGCTGGTCTGCGTGAGCCTCACTGTCTCGAAGGTCCTGCTCCGGTTCAGCCTGCCTTTACTACTGCACATCAGTCCTCACCTTATTCTCACGTGTTCCAGGTTCGACACCACAATTTTACATTGCCACGCATGTGTGTGTGTCCCCCCCCGCCCCCATCTCACACTTATTTTGATGCCTTTGGTGGAACGTGAGTGAGAATGTGGGTTTGATGATAAGCTTGGGTTAAACGGTACAGGCCTCACGTGGCTGAAAATAACCACAGAAAACAGGAAACTATGGCTGCAGTGTGACGGCAAAGGGTCGGATGTCAGGCGGCAGCAGTGAGAAGTGATCACAGGCACGGATGAGCAGACAGACAGGCGGGCAAAGAGAGAGAGACAGGCGGAGAGAGGGACAGGCAGGCAGAGAGAGAGAGAGACAAGCAGAGACTGACAGACAGACAGGCAGCCAGAGGGACAGGCCAACAGACAGACAGGCAGCCAGAGGGACAGGCCAACAGACAGAGACAGGCAGAGAGAATGATAGGAGACACATAGAGACAGACACACAAGCAGAGAGGGACAGGCTGGTAGACAGGCAGGCAGGCAGAGACACAAGTAGGTAGACAGACATATAGAGAGACAAGCAGGAGACAGAGACACACTGTTCTGGCAGCTTAGGGTTAGAGAAAACTAGCTGGGAACCTGCTTAGATCAGATTTAAGGAAGGTGAGAAGCCTGCCACAGATACTGCTCTGCCGGCCAGTTGGTATTTAGGCAGAGTGACCGCGCGGTGCCATTCCCACCCAGCGCACAGAGAGAGACACTTCACCCCGCAAGACTCTTGTTTGTATTTATGTCAAATCAATAATTATAAAAAATAAGTATGAAATCAAACAGTCCATCAGATTCAGGCCATTCACACAGTCATGAAAATCAAAGTTTACAGTGTTGAATTAGCCCTTTACGGAGCAGAGCAGATCAGACACATTTCGGATAGCGTCTGGAGAAAAAAACTGCCAAGAACAGCTGCTCAGACTGCGGAGATGCACTGGGATACCTGCAGGCAGACCTCACGCTGTGTGTGGAGCTGCCAGTGTGTATGGGGCTCCTCCGTCATCCTACATCAATTTCACACCTTGATTTTCCATGGAGATAGACCTTCTCACAGGGAATAGGGGGATAAATTCAGAAATCTATGGCAGCCCATGGGCCAAGCCATTTAAAGGTGCCTAAACCAGACGTTGAATCTTTATATTTGATATTTTCTGGCTTTTTTTCAACTTTCATGGTAATCTGTATTACAAATTAGAGCAATATGAATTTTACATACAGATTATAAAATAAAATCAATTAATCAGTTAAAGTGTAACGCAACCTGCTTTCATATTATTGCACACACAATTTATCTTGACACCAGTACAGCATCAATACAGCCTCTCCTGTGAAAATGACGATCGTGCGGCAACGTTTTCTGCGTTTGCACAGGATTATCTTTGCAAATAAAAGCCCCCCCAGACACCTGAGGCACATAGCTGAGCATGTGACAGGTGTCCTCCCCCCCCCCGGCCCCTTGCAGTTTTTGCAGCGAGACTGGTGACCGACTCGGGCATAGTCAGCGGTCGGCTAGCCCAGGAGGAAACCGCAGCTGCTGGCAAAAATCCAGCTGGCAAATCAGTACACTAATCAAAGTAACTCATGAGCTCCACCCTGATGGCCGCCTCTGTTTAAAAAATGTCTGCTAGGTTACGACATTTCGGTTTAAAAACGGAATACTTCCCAATTCCCAACAGTGGTTCAGCTGTACAGCTCACACACTCGCTGTTCTGTCATCACACACGCTGCCTAAAGAAAGATAACAATCACAATAGAAAATAAATTTCCTCAAATTAAAGAGACGGAGAGCGCAGGATGCCGTCCCCGTCAGGCCTTGTATTTCTCCTTTCCTGGTTCGCTGATCACACAGATATGCTGAAAGGGAGTTAGCGAAACGCAGTTAGCGAAATCTTCGCTAAATACTGGAAAATCGAAACTGCATGAAGAATTCTTACTTACATTTAAGTCTCTGAAGTATTCGTTGTAGTCTAGTGCATATCCCACTAGAAATTTGTCAGGCACCTCAAATCCTACATCTAAGAAAAAAGGTTCGCTCACTATTGCACATGACATGGGCGATTGGCTCCATCTAGTGGTAATAAAATGTCATGACAGTTAAATAGTGTGATCCCTAACACCTAAAATGTTATGAGTGGCATTTCGGCAATAAGAAAAATGCATAATTAAGGATTTCCACTAAAAACTCACAATCAGGTCTGTAGCCCACGCTCCTGGGTGTCCTCTTCACTAATAAACTGCAAGAAGGATGCAGAGATTTGCGGGATCAGTTTGGTTAATGACAGACTAAATTTAAGAAGGGTGATTCTGTTAGCATAGCGTCTTAGCTGCTAGTGCTAATGCCTCACACCTCCCAGGGTGGGGGGCATCATGGCCTACCTGCGTCTCCCAGTTTCCTGTACTTAGACTATCGGACATCACTAAATTTCCCATAATGCATGATTGTGTACCCCCCCCGCCTTGTGCTGCCTAGGATGGGCTCCAGGCGGCCTGTCACCACAACCAGGACAGAAGATGGTTGCATGACACTAATACAGACGCTCCTCTACTTACGAACTTTCGACTTACGAACTTCCACACATACGAACTTTCAGACATATGAACGAAGAGAACTAACTGCAAGTCTAAATTGTGTATCTGCTCTACCTGGCCACCTTCACCATTTTCGGGTTGTACTGCTTCAGAAGGTGCAGCAGAGTCTTCATGGTCTTTCCGGTGTCAATGATGTCCTACGGAGGGAAACCAGGACGTGAGCAGTGATCTTACTGGTCTGCCGTGAGCTCAGTGGGCGACGGGGGGGGGGGGGGGTTGGGGGG
>JABFEB020001140.1:0-11366 GCA_019775895.2 Stomatorhinus ivindoensis
GCAGCCAACCTGCATACCGGGAGCAATTGGGGGTTCAGTGTCTTGCTCAAGGACACTCTGATGGTCAGGAGGAACCATTTGCTTTCACTGGGGCACAGTCATGCTGGAACAGAAAATGGTCTTCCCTGAACTGTTCTGGTGAAGTTGGAAACAGAGTTGTCAAAACGTCTTGGTATGCTGAAGCATGCAGAGTTCCCTTCCTTGGAATTAAGTGGCCTAGTCCAAGCCTTGAAAAATAGTCCCAAACCGTTGTCCCTCCTCCACCAAACTTTACAGTTGCTACCAGGCAGGCGGGCAAGGAAAGTTCTCCTAGCATCTTCCAAACCCAGAACCATACATCAGACTGCCAGACAGAGAAGTCTGAAGACAGAAGTCTGACTCGTCACTCCACAGAACACATTTCCACTGCTCCAGCATTTAGTGGTGGCGTGCTTTACACCACTCCGTCTGACACTTGGCATTGGCCTTGGTGACGTGAGGCTTGCATACAGCTGCTTGGCCATGGAATTTCATTCCATGAAGCTCCCGGCTCACAGTTTTTTTTGCTGGAGTTAATGCCAGAGGAAGTTTGGAACTCTGCAGTAACTGAGCCAACACAGCATTGGCAACTTTTATGCAACACGCTCCTCAGCACTCGGCGACCCCACTCTGCTGTTTTACATAGTCTGCCGCTTCACGGCCGAGTTTCTGTTATTCCTAAACACTTTCACTTTGCAATAATACCACTTATTGTTGACTGTGGAATATCTAGCAGGGAAGAAACTTCACCAACTGACTTATTGCAAAGGTGGCATCCCATGACAGTGCCACGCTCGAATTCACCAAGCTCTTCAGAACGGCCCATTCTTTCACAAATGTTTGTAAACCTGACTGTCTGGCTAAATGCTTGATTTTTTTTATACACCTGTGACAATGGGTCTGAGTGAAACGCCTGAATTCAATGGTAAAGAGGCGTGTCTCAATACCGTTGTCCGTATAGTGTAGCATGCTTCAAAGGTCATGCTGTTACATCAGGATTATGGAAGAAAGGAAAGCGAAGGGCAACTCAAATTAATGACCCAATCTGCCCAGTTTGCAGATTCTGATTACCAAAGAACTTTGCTGGGATGAGTTGGACCAAACAGTCAAATAAGAGCAACCCATAAACACCTAACCTCTGTGAATCGCTGCAGAGGGGCTGGGATTTTGGGTGAAATCCTATTGAAACGCTTCACGCTTGCTAACAATGCAAATCGTAGCTAATTTTGCACTATCCAAGATTTGTATTTGGCTGTCAGTGTTCATGAACACTTCTTTTGCAGTCCTTTTGTATTTCTTATTTTTAAGTATTTATAGAAAATGTCATATAGAGCAAAAAAGGTTTCCAGAATGTGTAAAAAAACTTTTGCTAGATGGTATGCATTTATTATGGACCAATTGTTTAGACTAACATCACAGAGTAAACTGTCCTCCATTATTCTGTTACCAGACTTAATTCCTAAAGGAATCCCCGACTAGTAAGACACGTTAGCCAAAATATGCTACAATCACTCCCTCCTACAAAAAAAACATAGTTAGAATCACGTTAAATATTTTCATTATTTAGAAAATCTTAACAGTTTAATACACAATTTGATCTATGGGTGCCGCCATTATTTTGAGTGTGCAATGCACTCTGGGTCGATGACATCAGAAGGTTGCAGTGAGATTGAGGGGTGAACTATTGGTGCTAAGCTTCTCTGTCGCTATAGAAATGCACTGGCTGGTACAAACGTTTATGCGCCTCTACAGCACGAGCCAATTTATTATGGACTTTGCCTTTGAAATGAATGGGACCGAAGGCACATATTACTAGGAACACCTTCTTACTGGCCACATTATTAGGAAAGCCTGCACATATGTGCCACTTTATTATGGGCTTCCTCATTGAAACTTTATAGAGCATTCACACGCGCGTCCAGTCTGCCACATACGGACATTAGCATTAGCAGCATAGCACGGTTAGTGTGCACACAGACCGGCCACCTCCAAACACGGTTATGCATCATTATTCTAAGGCACATAAATGTATTAAAGCAGAATGTTAAATACACATTTTGCATTGTGTTTTACATGTAACATCTAGAGTACAAACGTGCACTTGCCTATTAGTGACCTGGTTTCGATTTGGTAGACTTGCACTCTGCCAGTCATGGAGGCTGATGAGAGCGGTCCATAAAACATCTCCATTGAGGCAAACTGCGTCAATGTTCTAGTGCACTGTGATACATGGAATATCTGTAAATAACTAGAGCATCTTGTTATAGCATTTTACTGTATATTTTCATAAATCAAATGACAACGATAGAGGAGCACAACATTTATATTGAATGCGTTGTCAGACGATAGTTTGATTCATATGCTTACCCTGGACAGCTGCTGACAGAAAGCGGAGCTTTTACAACAAACACTGTCCCTCTCGGTCGGCATTGACAAGCAATTGCCACACAGACACCATAGATTTTGCCCCACTCTCACTGTCCTCACCTCTCTAAATCCTCTTCATTTTCATTTAAAGTTTGAGTGCTGTCTTCCACGTTGTCCCCCTGATTTACAGTGCGCTCGGGCTCAAACTGAAAAGGCTGAACAGTTTATCTGTTTATCTCTCTGTACTGTTAAGTGAATTAGGCCGAGGACGGAGCAACCATGTGACCTCACTAAACAGAATGCATTGAAACGTAAACAACAATGGTGGCCTACCAGTGAAAGAATTTTCAAAAACTTTTATTTAAAATAAAAAGATATAGAGTGTTTTTATATCACATTTACATAGCTGACACCAACGTTAATCTTCTAAGGCCAACATGTCTTACTAGTCGGGGATCCCTTTAAGAAGAATTTTGCTTGTGTTTATTTAGATAATTATTTCTTGGATACTTTTCATTGAGCAGTAAAATGTGACACTTAAGGTGATTGTGAACAAGTTTTTGAAGTTATTCTGTAAAATCTAGTAGAGCAGGCATCCACTTTAGAGAATGCTTCATATCTTCGTTCTTGGTCGACAGAAACAAAAAACAAATCCCCTGAAAACGTACAAGAATTTTGTGAGAGCAGTCAATACATTTTGAAAAAGGAATTTGAACAATACATGTGCTGTCCATAATTTTGAGACATGATTGTTTATCCTTAATTGTTTTCCTTACACTGTATGCAGAATTATTAGGCAAGTACGATTTCTGGACATATTTTTTAGCAAAAGTTGGGCAGAATTGTAAATACAAGTTCTGAAGTTTTCTTTTGCTCCAAGTAAATATATTTAGAGAGAAAATGTTACATTAGACTTTCACAAACAA
The DNA here is from genome assembly GCA_019775895.2 of Stomatorhinus ivindoensis. Lineage (NCBI taxonomy): Eukaryota > Metazoa > Chordata > Actinopteri > Osteoglossiformes > Mormyridae > Stomatorhinus > Stomatorhinus ivindoensis. Next base: position 3,312 of record JABFEB020001140.1, read on the forward strand.
AGATAAATGAAAAGCTCTTGATTTTTAAGTGTGCAGAAATATTAGGCAATCAGAAACTAAATGGATTTTCTCACTTCACCGTCAACAGAAACAATAATAAAATTCTTATTCAGTCTATATAAGGAATAACAAACTTCAAGTTTATTATCCTGTATAGCCACCTTCCGTCTGAATGACCATAATGAGCCTGTTCGCCATTGAACCAGTCAAGTTTTTGCTTTGATCCTGTCCTGAATTAGCTACGTCAGCTAGGACCTCCTCCTAGATGCTGCTCTGAGAATTATACTGCTTATCATCTTGGTAAATCTCACACTTTACTCAGGCCCTGTAGCTCTCAGTGGGCATTATGTCAGGTGATGATGGAGGCCTGGTCATAATTCAATCAACTTTCTTGGCCAATCTATGGAATACTTTGATGCATAGGAAGGGACACTGTCCTGCAAGAATATCATGGGGTAAGGCACAATCCTGGATGCACATCATATCCTTTTTGAAAGCTGCTGACTTCTTCCTGTACCAGCGTTTGAAGAAGGTATAGTGTAGAAATTGGCATTAGATCTTGTGGTTTTAATTTTCATACCATCTGGAAGTCTGAAAGATCCAACAAGTTCATCACTGTTCATCAACTGCAGCCCACACCATCACTCCTCCACCACCCTGTTGGTGCTTGAAGAAGGTGACCATCCATGGGCCCATCCATCTGCTCCATCAATAGTCACTCTCATCTCATCTGTTCACAAAACCTTTATAATATCACTCTTGAGATGTGTCTGTGCGCATTCTTGACATTTTAGCTTGCATGCCTTACTAAGTGGAGGTTATGTTTCAGCCTTTGTGACCCTAGCGGTGTCATGTGACACACTGCACATCGTGCTTCCAGAGATTCAATTTAGATTGCAGTTTTTTTAAATGGTGGCATTCGATTCTTAAGAGTTTCTATAAGTCTCCCCTAAAATTTGATACATAGTTTGGCAGTTAATTTGTGTCTTCTTCTCGCTACATGCTTCTTCCATCCTCGTTTTCTGATGCCCACAAAACCCCTGATTGTACAGTAGTCATGTTTTAAATGTTTAGCAGATTTGATTGTTTTGCATCCCTCTGACTGGCACTTTACAATTTTGTGTTTTTCTGCTCTCTGCAAGGTCATTTTTTGCCCATTTTAAGAGTAATAAAAATTTGCCTAATAATTCTGCACAGGAAAGTACTCAGACAAAATACTGAACATGTACTGCCTTTTAGACAGTTCATTCTTAATTACAGATTCATCTGGGCTGAAAAACATTGGACGGAAGAGAAGATACAAATAAAATACACACTTGCCTAATAATTCTGCACACAGTGTATATTTCTCATCTGAAATTGGCTTATGAGAACATGCTTCCCTTCGATATTCAATACTTCAATGTTGCCCTTAATTATTATTGACAATAATTCTGCAACTTAAATAAATAGTAAAGGAGAGCTATTACATTCTTGACGAATTCCGCGTTTTACGATTAACACCCTGAAAGACCCGACTCGCCTAACTGACCTGTTTTCAGTACTGCCCTCAGGCAGGTCCATACAATCCCGCACGCACAGATTCCAGAACAGTTTTTATCCGAGAGCAATACTTAAACAGAACTCTGTTACGCTTGTCCCTCTAAATCCTAATTCACAATTTCCCTAAAGACTGACAATCTGATTATGGATGATTAATGGTGTTTTAATTATTCGAGTCCTGTTAAAGCACATTTTGTAATAGGGATGTATAAGGACAGTTTATAAGGGATGTGTTGGAGAGGTTTAGGTTCATATAAAGTTTTATTGTCTAGGATTGTAGATTTTATTATACATTTAGACTAATATTATTTTTTAGTTAATCATTTTATTGTTTACGTATTTATTACATTCTTTGAATGTTGTCAAAACGTGAAGGAGTTTCATTCACTGAATTTCATTGTATTAACGTGCTATAACAATAATACGCCGTCATACTCACACTTGCATTAGTTACGTAATTTTGTGTTTTAAGTGATCATTGAAATGAAAAAGATGAAAAAGAAATGAAATGCTTGTTGATTCGGACAATAAATGCTTGTGTTATGGTGCACAGTAACCAGGATCACCACTCAAAGAATTTTTAAGAAACATTTGTTCCATAACAACCAGGGGCGTCAGAAGCATGTTGAATGTGGGAGGGACAGACTGGCACAAAACTAATATTTTATGGTAAATCTGGAGGGGTGCAAATGAATAATTATAAAATGTGACACGTACGTTACCCTCATATTTAATGGCGGCAACGCCCATGATAACCAAGTCAGACGACACTTCAGGACGACTTGCACTAACGACGAGGAGACATCAGTACAACGTCTTGACATATTTGGTCGACATGCAATACAACAGTCAATCAGCAGGGAGCGATAAGAAGACAGAAGTCGCCACGTATCATCGCGAGAACTCGCATTGCATTATTTCGGAAGCTGCGCCTGCGCAGTGCCGAACTTGGCTTCGGGGTGAGCGCTCTGCTTGGGGGAAGAATAATAACGGACAACGAGCTAACAATGGCGTCGGCGGCGACTGCAGCGGGAACAGCGGGTTCGGGAGGACCAGCCGTCGGCCAGGGGAGTGGCGGCAGTAGTAGCAGTCTTTCGGTCTGCAGAAAGAAAGATGGCGGCCCCTCCGCGAAGTTCTGGGAAAGCGGAGAGACGGTGTCTCAGTTGGAGTCGGTTCGCCTGTGGATAGGGAAACACTATAAGAAGGTTAGCGAGCTCGGTCCGGTTCGGGCGGCTTTCCGGTACCGCTTTGGCCCTTCTGCCAAATCAGTGTAGTTATTCAAGGTTGAAATTTGGATGTGATGTTCCGTGAAATTTCTCTCTGTAGTCCAGAAGCGCTAATTAGCATTTGAGCCGTTAGCATTTAGCTTTACGCCGAGAGGCGCTTGTGAGGAGGCAATCCAGCATCTAGTTTATCAGCCAGGAGAGATGCAGGAATGAATGAATGAATGAATGGATGGCGGGTCGTCCTGCATGTTTGCATAATCAAAAGTGCTCCGGAAAACACGCCGTCGTTAAGTAGGTGTCGGTCGAGTTCGGCCGTTCCTTAGCGGATCATTGCAGCTTTGGCTACTAGGGGCACTTTTTAGTTTTTTATTAACTGGTCATCAGTTTAAGACTGTTTATTTACTGGGAGAACTGGTTAGGTCTGGTGATCGTGCTAATCGCCATAGATGCGATCGATATGTCTTCTGAGCGCCTTGGTACTCCTCGATAACCAAATTCAAGGAAACACTTTTCTGCTCTAAACACGCTTTACTACATGAGTCCACTGATGAGGCTTACTGTGCGTTTTACTAAAAGGTGGAGCTGCAGGAGAGTTTCCCACCTGGCCTCTATGTTTGTGAATTTAGTCACGTTTTTGTTGACCTTAATCCTGACACGTTCGTTGCCTTCACCTTTCACTTGTTCACTCATTTGTGTTGAAGTTATTTTAAGTGAAATGTACCTGCGTTCACTGCAATTCCCTGCTTCACAGTATGTACAGACAGACTCTCCATCCAGCAAATCCCTGGCTGGCCTGGTTGTGCAGCTGCTACAGTTCCAAGAAGATGCCTTTGGCCGGAGGGTCAACAATCCCGCCCTCACCAAGCTGCCTGTGAGTGCTTGTGGTCTATTTTCACAGACAGATGGCCCTCTGTGCATTCACCCTCTTATGCATTTCTCATGTCTTTCTTATTATCAGGCAAAGAGCTTCCTGGATTTCAAGACAGGGGGCGCCCTGTGCCACATTCTGGGTTCTGTTTACAAATTCAAGAGCGAACAGGGATGGTGGGTATTTCTTGAATGTTGGTGGGTGCCACCTTCTGCCCCGACAGTCAAAATTCAAGAATGCACCCCTTCAGAAATGCACTCTTTCCACCTGCTCCCCGAAACAGGCGACGCTTCGACCTGCAGAACCCGTCCAGGATGGACCGGAACGTAGAGATGTTCATGAACGTGGAGAAGACACTTGTGCAGGTTTCAACTTGTATTTCTTACCTTTTTTCAGCACTGCTCTGTTTTAAGGCATTAATTGCAGAAGTATTTGAAAAACACTGTATTGTGTTTTTCCCATTCACTGTTTATCACCTGTGTCTAAGAAACAGGGTTCCACGTTCTTTTCCAGAATAACTGCTTGACACGGCCCATTGTGTTCCTGGTAACGGACATGGAGCAGAAGCTGGCTACCAAGCTAAAGGACATTGTTAAGAGACACCAGGTGGGCGATACCTGTCCTCATCTAATGGGGGGGGGGACTGATCGGTTCATCTGTCGATTTTAATCATGGAGATGTGGGTTCATTGGCCATATGCCATACTAACCCAATGTCTTTTTCTCAGGGCTCCATCACTGAAGATAAGTCCAAGGCCACCCACCACATCTACCCATCACCTCCTCAGCAGGAGGAAGGTCAGTATGACCCCCCCCCCCCCCCCGTGGCCATGGGGCCTGATGGTCACACCTGCATTGATCAGCATTGCTTAGTGCATCATTCTTTAATTTTATATTCAGCATGTCAGATGGTTTAGTGATTTGCTCTGTAAAGTGCCTGACTAAGCATGCGTTACGTGTAAATAATGAAATCTGCCCCCCCCACCCCTCAGAGGAGTGGCTGCGTCCCGTTATGAGAAAGGACAAGCAAGTGCTGGTGCACTGGGGCATGTACCCTGACAGGTGAGCTGGCCATGCTCTTGCTACACAATCTCTCTGTCTGTGCTTGTGGGCTTTTCTTCCTGGTGTTGCTGTCCTGTTTCTGGCCTCCTGAACCCGGCCGTGTCCTAGTTGCTCTCATGAGACTCTTGTCTCTCTGCCCTCCAGCTATGACACATGGGTGTCAGCCAGTGATGTGGAGGGTGATGTAGAAGATCCACCCAGCCCAGACAAGCCCTGGAAGGTGAGTGGTCAGCCTCAAATCTGAAGAATGGCAGAATCGGACTCAGCAGCCCTGTTTACACTTGGTTGGGTTACTCTTGGCACTCAGGATGCATTTGCATTTGCACTACAAACGATATGCGGTCAAATGTGTCCCAGACCATCTCGGCAAGTAGTTAGAGCGATTGGAGCCTAGTGCATCTTTGTTGTCATTTGCACCTGTACTTAGCTCTCTGCTCGTGATCCACACGCCCGAGATGCAGCAATTGTAAACAGGGCCTTAGCTTACTGTCTCATATCATTAATGGACCAAAGGTAATTAGGTTGGCGTTTTATCTCTCGTCCTTCCTCTTAACAGTGATGGGAGGGAAGAGGTGGTTTTTGTGTAATATATAAAAATTGTAAACGAGAAACTGAAACCTTCCACATAATTTTGTGATCCCTCTGGTCCAAAGGCTTCTGTAAGTAGAATGTTTGCGGGGCACTGCAGTGTTCTCTATGGGATCGGAACTTGTGAATGCTTGGTGCTCAGTACCGTTTTGGCTGCTGACTCACTCAACCGTTCTTCCCATTGAGGGGGGAGTATTGTCTTTAATTCTCATCTCTGCCCCGCTCTACCCTGCCGTTACCCAGATCCATGCCAAGTGGATTCTGGACACGGATGCTTTTAATGAGTGGATGAATGAAGAGGACTACGAGGTGGATGAGAACCGGAAGCCTGTGAGTTACCGTCAGCGCATCTTTCCACGGGAGGAAGAGGTAGGGCTCCCCCTGGGGGTGTGCCAATGGAATACTGGGACTGTCGCGACTCAGTTTTCGTGCTGCCCAGTGCTATCGGAGTGTGTGTTTTTGGGGGGGGGGAGGCAGTGGCGTGCTTCTGTGAATGCGCCTGTGGTTTGTGTGTAAAGTGCAGTTGCTTATAACCGTAGGCTTCACGCTTCACTGTGGTGTGATTTCTGTCCTCAGTCTGTCACCCATCCCGCCACACTCTTCTTCCTCGTGCTCTCGCTCACCTTCACCCCAGTCCCCTGTGTCCTCTGCCCCTGCCCCGTGTGACACCGCCCATCCCTCATTCTCTGGCTCTGTCTCTCATCCTCCACGCCCATGTCTGATCAGTCTTCCCGTACACCTGATCGCAAGGAGCGCAAAGCCGCCGCTGCCAAGAAGAGAAGGCGTTCCCCGTCCCCCCCCGCCGAGTCTCGCAAGAAGGGGGGCAAAAAGGGGTAAGAGCTGTGTCTGCCCCTCCGCAGTCCGTCACAGCAAGGCTGCAGGAAGGATTTTTTTTTTTTATTGGGATAGTGCCATTTAATACAGTGAAAAAATGCATAAAATGATGAAGTCCATCACCCCCCAGGTGTGTAAGTTGCATTATGAGTAACGCTGGAAAACACACATGTATTTACAAACCTTTACTGCCTGACAGCTGGTTTCCATGCTGTTCCTGGCTATGTTTTAGTGAAGCTCTTCTTGGTGAGTAATATCTGGCCTGTGCTCTCCCTGGTGGCTTGGTTCCCCTGTGGCTCGTCGCTGTGCACTCACAGGAACTCGGGGCCGTACTGGAAGAGGCGTGGCCATCGCGAAGAGGAAGAGCCAGAGGAAGACCTGACAAAGGACCTGGAGGAGCCAACTCCAGTCCCCAACATGGAGGAGGTCACCCTCCCCAAAAACGGTGAGCCTTCCCCCCCCCCCCGAGGCTCCTGTACTCAGCTGAGCAGTTCGCTGTTTGTCGCCTTTAAAATGAACACGACACCCTACTGCTAGCCTGCGGGCACTTCTCCATGTTCATTAGTGGATAATGGTTTTTGTTTCCTAGAATGAAAAATACAAGGGCTATTTGCACCAGCTTATCTGCATTTTGTCAAGCTTTTTTATATTCTGATCGTTTATGTATTTTATTTTTTTCCCAACATTTTTGCTTTGATTCCCTCAATCCCTGTGACTGGATGCCTGCAGTGAACCCCAAGAGGGACAGTGAGAACACTCCAGTGAAGGGCGGCACAGTGGCAGACCTGGGTGAGTATTATTCTGACACACTTGCATGACCAACTCTCGATCTGGGCCTCGGTGACTCAGCTCCACTTTCCCTCTCGTTTGCAGATGACCAGGAAGATGATTCTATGGTTTCTGGGGGCAAGGTGGGATCACCGTGGCCATACTGCTGTTCTGCTTGGTTCAGTGTCGCTGTCTTTCAGTGTGTTACAACAGGGTTCTTTATTTCTAAAGGAATCGCTACAACGATTGAGTGTCATCCCTCAAACTGTGTAGTCAATTCGTGTGGTCTGACTTCAGCGCTTTGTCTCTCTGTTGCCCCCTGCAGGATGATGATGAGCAGGGCAAGACGGAGGTGAATCGCTTGCTGGACCCTGGGGAAGACAACGTGACAGAGCAAACTCATCATATTATCATCCCAAGCTACGCTGCCTGGTTCGACTACAACTGGTAAGCTTTGTTTTTGCTTGTTAGTTACCTTTTTTAAGACTGGGGCCTCAAAGGCCACCTACATGATCATGGTTATGTCCTTATCGACGAACGGCGTTTATGGTTTACACCACCTCTTATCCTCCCTGTAGTATCCATGAGATTGAGCGGAGGGCCCTCCCGGAGTTCTTCAACGGCAAGAACAAATCCAAATCTCCAGAGATGTGAGTGCCTGGGTCCCAGCTGCCACTCTCATGCACGCTGTCTTTGCACGCTTACTCTCGAGGGCGGGGTGTGGGGTAGGGTGTGGCGCATGGTGGCGGCACATATGTGCATGGTTGGTTAAATGCGTGGTTAGATGCATCCTGACACGTAGACGTTGGTATTGAGGGAAGTGCCCCGTTTGTTTGCCTCCCTCAGATACCTGGCCTATAGGAACTTCATGATAGACACATACCGCCTCAATCCCCAGGAGTACCTCACGTCTACCTCCTGCCGCCGGAACCTCACAGGGGACGTCTGTGCCATCATGAGGTCAGTAGGGGTGTGCATTGATCCCCCCCCCGTGTTCCGGGTGCTCTGCCCTGCATTTAGGGGTAGTACGGTGCAGGTTTGAGTTTGGCTCGACTAAGCCTGCTAACATTCTTACCCCAGCATGCTCCTCCTGATGATTATCCTGTGGGGGGGGGGGGGGGGGGGGGGGGGGGGGGGGGGGGGGGGGGGGGGGGGGGGGGGGGGGGGG
>JABFEB020001141.1:3119-18948 GCA_019775895.2 Stomatorhinus ivindoensis
ATTTAAGGTTGGTTTTGATTATTCGTGGGGGTTACAACCCCCCACCCCCCATCCCCACATAATTTATACACAGGGGTTTGAGGAACTTGAAAAGGTGTTGATTTGGCCTCCAAATTCCCCAGGATCTGTGGGAAGTTATTAATGTTATTAATAAATCCAGTCCCTGTAGGGTCCACCTCTCAACTTTCTGGACCTAAATTACCTACTGCTGAAGCCTTAGTGCCAGATGCCACAGGCACCAAAATATCTTCAGAGGTCTTATAGAGTCCATGCCTCAGCAGCTGTGTTGGGGGACCTAAGATGGCAGCACAATATTCCTCTATCATTTTATGACATATTTCAGTATTGCACCCAACCCGATAGATTATTAGATAGATCTTATTGTATGCCACTCAAAATTTTATGGGATGTAAACAGTGTAGGAAATGAATTGATGTATTGGTCATCCTGGTATAGTAACTGGTGATAGATTAGAACATCAAGTACCTATTTATCATTTTATAAATTGGCTAGGAGCCAGAGGCCTGAGCATTGATAATAACAATAAAATCTTCAATTTAGTGTATTTAATTTATAATTAGAATAGTATGTCACATAATGATTCACTCTGAAGTATAAGAGCAGGGTATTCTAAAAGTGACATGTGAATTTCAGTTTACCTAAAGATTATTTGATAGCACTTTACATTAACTGCAACTTCATAATTCCTTTATGATGCATTCATAGAACATTCATAAGCAGGATGCAAGTATATCATAACATGATAATATGCCTTAACAGCTTTGATATATATATTAATAACAAAAATGATAATAATAAACATTAAAATTGTATAATTGCATAATGTTTATTAATATATATTCAATCTGTTAGGATATAATAGGATGTTAAGGTATACTGACATACTGCTTACGAATGTTCTATGAATGCATTACGAAGGTGCAATGAATGTTCTACGAATGCATAATGAATGCATTATGAAGGTGCAGTTAATGTAATGTGTTACCAACGTATCCCTTGTCCAGAAGCGTACGCTACAATATTTTGGCTTGCAGACTGCTGGTGGGGGCTGCTGCTCTGCAGTGCTGACCACACATGCTGTTACAGTGCCACTCTTTAACTTTTGGCCTCGTCCTACGGCGATAGTCAGATTAGCTGTTTGAACAGCGGGTCCTGCTTTCCCCCTGGGAGGCTCAGCGTGGGCTCCTCCACACTCAGATCTATAAATGATGATATTACAGTGACAGGCCACCCCCCTCCTCTGTTTTTATTAGTTATAGAGAGCATCAGCCCTCTCACCTTTAACACGGCAGTTAACCTTAATCTGTCAGAGATGGAAGTGAAAATGAGGGCAACTGTGTTATATTTTGTACCCATACTGGTTACAACGATCACTATAATTCTTATAACTCAAATAAACACAAAAACTCCTAGCACTTACTATGACCTTTGACCCGCAAAATGGAGATCGCATCATCAAAGGGCCTATTAATTAGACTTTGGAAATTTCCCATGCAGCCGATTTATATTTTATAAAGCCTGAATCTTTTGAGCTTAAGGGATTTTCTCACAGGACAAGGAGAGAATGGCCTGCTCTTCTGTTATTTCACTGAAAAATGTAAAAGCACATTTCATTCATTTATCTCTTTTTTGATGCATTTTCTTCTATATTCTGGCATGTGTTCTGCAGTAATGTATTTGACTATCCGTTTCTAAGTGATTGAAAGTTACTTTCACATATAGCGAAAATGACTGTACTTTTCACTGGTGGGCCTAGCTATCTATTTGTGTTTTTCATCATGCAAGAAGTTTTAAAAACATCTGCCAATGATCTTAAACATCTGCCAATGAAGGAAGATATTGTGTTGTCACTATTTTTCTGAGAATAATACTGTTGGTTTGCAATATACATGTGGTTTAATGGTGAAAAGTTACAATAATAGAGGAATACCAGAAAATGGTTTGATGTTTGTGTGGTTATGTCAGTTAGCATAATGCTTAATGTTGAAGCATTGTACTTCACAATGACACACTTATGATGGGCATTACTGATTTCTATTTGAGGAAAACTGAAAAAGATACCATATGCTGCATGTTTTTAAAATCAGATACTAAATAAATTAAGAAAAAAGGGAGAAACTAACAGTTTCTCATTCTCATGGCTTTTATAAATACAGTTAATTTAAATATTCACACTTCCACGTCCAACTGATATTACAAACCAAGCACTTTTATTCATAGTTCATATATTTAATATTTACAGTATTTACATATTGCACACTAGCTGTAATGTTCATACATTTAATGTACAGAGACAAATGATAATAATTTGAATATAAATATATATTATATGCCACATTCAACTGTGTTTCAGGAAATCGCTGATTTTCTTTCATAGAATGTAATCAGCACATAAATATTTGTCTCTGCTAAAGAAATATTGTCTAACAAAGACAAAAAGGCAAGAAAATTGTCATGCAATTTATAATTTAATCATGGGATCTAGTGTAACCCTCATTTAAGAATGAGCGACTGGAATAATTCAAAGGAATTTTCCACTAGCATTGCTTAGCCAGTGCTGCTAAGGAACGATTAGCACAAAAATAACCATGAAAGGCATGTCACATAAACATGAGTGTAGTGTTTTTTGTATAAAAATTAACACCTTTGTTTGGCAGCAGGACATTTAACATTTTCTCCTCTTCCAGGAAACATCTTCATTTCTACCATCAGATGTAACGGCAAACAAAACTGCAGTTTTAAGTGCTTCCGGATAGCGCTGACAGCTTATGAATCACCCTGTCCTCATAGTTCTTTCCATTGCAAAAATATATCTTTGTTGGTAACGACAGATGAGAAATATGAATATTTTGAAATCAGTTTTCCCTGTTGCTGTCCAAGGCACATTCTTGGTTCTGTGTCTGTGTGGTTGAAACTGAGGGAGATAAAAACACAATGTTCAATGCTACTTACGTTTCCCTGCATTTCTTTGAACAAACTATAAATTAAAAAAAAAAACGCTGCTGCTCCTTAGCATGCTGACAATTGGCAAAATACACAGATGGATGATATAATCTATATCTATATCAGGATATATAGCCTTTATTTATGACAAAACAGCATTATGCATTAGTTATTATGATACAGATTATTCACGTGGATCATTCATTCACAGTAGAAATATCATGCAGCTTTTTCATTCATGATAGCGATAGGACCGAAATATGGAGCCTACTCCTGTATCCAAAGCACATAATGTGGGATATACCCTGGACCGGCAGTTCCTCATCAGACACTGACATACACTGACATGTATAATGCAATAAGAACGGCCACATGACCTGGATAGCATTTTATCACAAGATGGGTGCAGCATATCTGGAAGACACCCAATATGGTCAGAGTTGGCGCTTGATATTTGCCAGTTTTGTTATGTTATGTAGTTCTGTAACCCAGCCAAAATACATTTTTAACAGCACTACATTCTTTGATCTAACAGGAAGATACAAAGACAGGCAAATGAAGTGCTTTACTTCTCAGGGCACCAGAGTCTTCAGCATAGAGTATAAATTGGATTATAATTTTGATATTTAAATATACTGTGTAATGTCATTTAAACAATTAGTTTATTTTTTAGGCATTTGTAATACATTTTCAACCAAAGGCAAGCTGATGGAAGTGGAAGTTTAAAAGAAAATATTTGGTAATAACCAAAAAGAGTTCCTTACTTGCCAGATTTAACCATCCATACATCTCTGACTTCCCGCTAGCCTCGTGAGCAGCCTTGCACATCTTTTGTAATCTGAAAAAGGACAGAGATCATTCGTATCTGAACTGGAAAAATACATATTACATCACACGAGATTATGTATAAATCATTATCGAGTATACCATTAACATTTAAATAAACGACTTGGTGTAATATAAAACAGAAATGTGTAAAACCGAATAGTTTTGGATTCTACACGTCAGTGCCAATAAAAGACCGTTTTACAGAATCTTTTTAATCTCCAATCGACACGTGTTAAACAGATCACTGATTATAGTAAAACCTTACTGATCTGTTTAACACATTGTCACTGCAGCGTAATGTATTGTGGTAACACTTACATGCTGGTACTGTACAGTCCCTGGTCGTATGATATAGCCTGTAAAAGTGTTTACTACACCTTGGACTAAAGTAGAGGGGGCCTATAAGAGAGGAAAGACACACAGTTTCAGTCGGTGGTGTCACGCATATACGCATATACACACATGCAGTCGTCACACGGGAACGTCTTACCGGTTAAGTGTTTTAAAAACTTTTCCTTCTGCCTTAGATCCCTAGGAAAGATCTCTGCGAGAAAACAGTTCAAAGCACATTAGCATTCAGGGTCAATGAGATCGCCAAGAGGTTTATCTTATAACGGCGTTTGTATACACATACGACTCAAAATGCTTATTTTAATCCCCTCAAACGCATACATGTTGCAGGGGCTTGAATTTGTTGTCCAACAGTGGATTTACAATAGTAACCTTCTAATTCGATATGTGTGTTATTTAAATCGATTGTACAGAGTGAAAAATAATGTTTTACGATAACATTAAACATGCTGTTTTACCGCATGTTGTTTTATGTAATATTTACATAGATAAACTTGAGCACCTACCAACACTGTGAGCATTATGATTCGTTTTGTAATCTTGTATATCCCTTGCATCGATTGAATGGTCAGGTCTTTTTGTGGAGTATTGTAACTTGGGGCTGTCCTCCGCCTGCCTCTCCTTCATTTGCGTTACTCTGTCCATTATCATCTGAAATAAGCTCACGTCGTCCTTGGCGTCTATGCGACCAGTACTCTGCTTGCAGTATCCGGCAGTGAAGATCAACAGTACGAGTCCCATAAAGACAGGTGTACGCAGTGCACTCATCGCTACTGAAAATTGAGAAATCAGAGCCTCGCTGACCCACGTCCTTTCCTATAATCCTGCAACACAAAAATATTCTTAAGACCAGGAGTATTCTTGGTATCAACCACCCCTTTTACAATCTATTCAGACATTTCCCATGTAAATATAAGACATCTTTAAATGCACCAGACGTAACCACTATAGTGAATGCAAAAACGCACTTTTTACTAATACGCTTTCACTGGAGCCCTTTCACTAGCTGCTTGTTTCCATATCCAAGTTTTTCAGAGAAAGCTGAAAAATAAGTATATATTGTATTGCCTGTAAAAACAATTAAAAAGAAAACCACGTATCCTGTCATGTTAAACATGTTACAAAGCTATGACACTCAAAGTCCAATAATTAACTTTAAAGTCACGCCGATGCAAAATACTTGTTCTCATCGCCCTCCAAGCATACCCGAGGCTGCGGAAACATAACACACTGCGAAAGTGTATAAATTACCTGTGTGTCTCTCCGTGGCAGCCTTGTTCCCAACGCGTTCAGGGATTATAAGCGTTAAAGTGACTAAATCGGTCCGGTCGTGGGAGCCCGTCCTTATCCGCAGGTATTTCCAAGATAGCCACACTGCACGACAGCACAAGGACCGGCGGCTTCTTATATATCTTTATAGGATGCACTTGCTGTCATCGGCTTGTTGAATCGACTCGAAAGTGGGTGGAAATTGATAAAAGTTCTCCCAAAAGTTCTTTTTCTTTTTTTCAGTAGGTGTCTTAATGAAGTTTGTCTCAGGTTTATTGGGTTAGCTTACTTTTTATTCTGTTGCAGACGTAAGGACCTGTCCCTTGTGGATTACCCCGGCATGTCTTTAATTAGAATGGTGATAAGAAGGCTTGCTGAAAAATTCATTTTATTTTCCCGATCATCAGTCCATTCCGTCCCGAACAGAAATATATTTTTTCTTTTCTTCGGTTTTTCGTCAGTTCGTTAAGATGGCAAAGATGCGTGTTTACCAGGAACTTTTTTGCCCCCTTAAACGGGAATCCGTATGTGTCACGAGCATTTACGAAAGGACGCGAGGTTAAATGGTCATTTATCTCTTAATTTTCCTGTAGAGGATGCTTCAATCGATTCATGTTTCACTTACAGTTTTCAGTGCAATGCCTGGAAATCCGAACAAGAAATATAATTATAAGCAATTATGGTAAGTACCGCATTTATCTGTTGCAGGCGGGGGAAGAAAAAAACAGCTTCTTTGCAGGAGTAGGCCTATTCACAGCAGACTTCATTCTGTACAAACCGGACTGAGAAGAACATCAATAGGCTTCTTCTGCCAATATTGGTTTCGTTTAATTTGTACACCACTCCCTTTAAGAACAGAAAAAAATCATGGTGTAATTGACTCCTCTTTTACTCCCTCCTCCTCTTCTACCCTGAGTTCACGGTAATGTACTCGAACGGTACTATGTAGATTTTAGCACAATTTCCTTAACTAATCATAATCAGATCTGGATTAAATATAGCCAATCATCTATTATTACACCTGTAGTTGTTACATTACAAAGAATATCTAGGAACAACATTTTGGGCTCAACATCGCCGCTTAGCGATTTAAATTAGGAATTTATAGTCTCGTAATTGATTATAAATTTGTCTGATCGATCTATTTAAAGAAATTGTATTAAAAGGTATCAATTTTAGACGTAATAACCTTCATTGGTTTTATATTAGCCTTTCTATGGCTTTTCTTGTTTTTATACTACATTATAGAAACATGTTTCCTCTCATGTAAGATGCAAACTGAAGTAGACCTGGGATATTGTATTTGTTGTTATTGTATTAAACTAAAATAATTAGCCTACGTGAAAATCGTTTTGGTGACTGGTTGAAACTCGGTGCTGAAAGGATAGCGCACGCATCTGCGTTTCATATTAGAAGTTTGTCTAACAGATAACATGGCTGAAGTAGTATTTTGTTAAAAGCAATCTTTATTGAATGCTTAATGGAGTCAAAGATATTGGTTTAATACTTCTGAAATGATAACGTTACCAAAGAGTTGGTTGAAGTAGTTTTAAATCACTGGCATGTTTGAACTCTCTCTGTACTCACTATTTATCCGGGTTTAACAGTGCCAGTGATCTATGATTAGCATTTAGTCCCAATATTTTTTTCCTTTTCTATGTCTTGATTTTACTAATGTAGGCCTACATATTAAACAGTCAGTATTACGTCTTTTGCTACCAGAAACACGTTGTATTGTACGCACTGTAACTATTTCTGAAAAAAGATTTATCCCAGAACCTAAATCTACAATTTAATTTGCAAATACATTGCCCCCTAGGGGCCAGTCGAGGCAAATGTGATAATTCTGCAACACTTACGCTGATTCCAGAACTCCAAAATAAACATTCCACACCTTTCCCTTCCTTACAGCAAATCAATAATTTCTACATCATGGATCACAGGTATACACGATGTGCTTTGAAAAATGTGGCACTGTGCAAAATTAAATGTTCACAGTTCATTTTGTAACACTATGAACAGGATATGTCTACAAGTATACTCCAATAGTGGGAAAGAGACTAATGAACTAATCTAATATTTTATAAGTAGGACAATGCTTTTTAAAAGCCCCGGATTTGGACGAGGACTACATGGTCTTTTTATGTCCCATCTGGAGTATTCTCACTTCCCTGTTCTCACTTCCCTGAATTCTTCAAGTACTATCCCTCTTGTGTTCTTATTCATCTTTCCACACATTATACCTGGTCTATCATTTGGAGTTTCAGGTGCTTTCCCTCCAAAGATCGCTTTCCTCCACCTTCTGTTTGCTCGGGTGAAATGACACACTGAACTAAAAGAAAAGGCCTGATCTTTCACCTTGCAAGTGAATTCTCTCTTGCTACATAGATAGCCTGAAAAAACTTGTGAAGCATTACTCCATCCCAGGGCGTCGTAGAGGCATGAATACCCTGGTAGGGGCCCTTGAATATGTAACACGATATGGAAATTTTGGTGAAGTTGCCACCCATCCCGTATTGCCAAATATGAAGTGACAATTTCATAGACACATTCTATTACATTCTGTCCCCCCCACTCCAGCCACAATGCTCATAAACGTTGCCTAAAAAAGTGTGTGTCACGTTCGCGCTGCCGGTCGGACGCGCAGAGAAGCAGGCGGACGGCAGCGGAGTTTTTTTAGTTTTATTTTCCGAGAAACGGAGCACTGGATGCAGGGCGACAAAACGAAAGCAAACTAAGCGAACACAGCAAACAAAGTTAACAAAATGACGGATCTGGGGGAGACTGACTTAGACACAGACTAAATGCACAAGACAATCAGGCACGGATCGACAACAGCTGGTTTCCATCAGGAGCAGACACGAGGTAACGAGGGGGGCGTGGCACACATGAGGCTCTGACGGGCGGATCATGACAGTGTGTCCCTAAGCCTCAACACTCCCTCGTTATCTCTATTTCTCGTTAATTCTGCAACCATGTATTGAAACCATGACTTCTCAATTAATAAAATCCATATAAATGGGCATGGGGAAGAATGCATCCTTTCATTAAATATTTACGAATTTTTGCTTTTATCTACATCTTGTCTAATTTAAGGCCGTAGAGTATTCCTTCCCATGTTTCAGGCATTTCCCAACACTTTAGTCAGTTTAAATATTTAATAAGTCTCCATATAAAAAGAATTTATAGGGCCAAGCATATTTTTAATTGTTAGATATATTAAATAACAGGATATTTTAAGAGTACTTGTGTGGTCATTCAGATGCTACATTTCACATTTCTCATAAATCTATCTAAGGCAGGACTGAGATTAAAATTTGGCTTTGGACTTTGGGGTTTATCACAGTCCCTTGGTAGATTTTGCAGACCAAGGGGTCCTCAAGAAGAATTTTACTGGCCAAGGTATCCTTTGGCCCACCAGAAAAATGCCTGGTATGCCAGACAGCCAGTCCAGGCCTGAATCCATCTAACCTCAAAATTCTAGTATTCTTCATTCCATCTTCCCAACCCTTTTTCATCTTCGTGTTTAAGTCAGGCTTTGCCTCTCCTATTCTCACTGTGTCACTGCCACGTGCCGGCCCTCAGGCTTCGGCATCATCCTCATCTTGAAGGCACTCACTCACAAGGCTTTGTCGCTTCACTGTCGTTCCAGCGTTTTCCACTCTGCTCCAGGTGTGACTGACTGAGCACTGGCCACTGTCTATCAAAGCATATGGATATTTCTAATGAATCTGACTTGGGCTCGCAGCAGTTCTGCTTTCATCTGGCCTACCTCCGCTTGACCTCTTTGCAGCTATTGACGCCACTTTTGCATTAACACCTTGGCTGAACCCTGCGGCTATCAGTTTTTCTGACTCTTTTGCTCGCTGCCGGCACCGTCCGTCGCATCTCCTCACAAACCCCAATTTTGATCGCTCATGGAGATACCGAAACCTTCATGAGATTGTTTGTGTGCTTGACTGGGAATGTATCCACTTTTTTGATTTAGGAAAAGAAATAGCTAGTAACTTCTGCCCTAAAACATCTAAATACAAAATGTGTTTTGTATTTCTTATGTAAACAACATGTGCTTATTATTCTAAGTTGGATGACAGTTCTGGGAGCGTATTTAATGTTACTGACTAATGCGTTTAATTTGTTGCACAGATCAGCCACATGTATGAAGACACATTAGCAAATTACAGACAAATTAGAAATTGATTAGTTACTGAAATTAATGTTAACACTATACTTTAAGTGAGCATCAATAATGCATTATAATGGTCGATATAATTAATAAAGCATTACAGCATCTTCTATTGACAGTCATAAGGCATTATAGTGTTGATTATAATACTTCATAAGCTTCAATGAAGTGCTCATCTATAATACATTATAGATACCTTCATAATGCATTATAATGGTAGGTATGAGAATTAAGGATCCATCCTCCATTTGAACTGCATTATAAAGGTATCTATAGGACATTATAAATGAGAGCTTCATAAGACAGTCATAATGCAGAATAAACATGGCTATTATGTATTATGCCTTTATATAAATATTTATAGCCATGTTTAAATTGCATTATGAATGATCATGTATTATGAATGTGTCCATAGATTCTTATAGACATGGCATTTGTAGAAAGTGTCACCAAACTAATTTTATTCCCATGAATTTTGCTGGGTTTTAGTTGTTCAAAACAAGGTATTATGTGGGAGTGGTAAGATAACAAAGGGTTAACTTTGACCTACTTTCTATAGCAATATTATAATCCCTTTATAATAATCCCATAGTCTTCCCCGGCACTGATCCTATTTGGTAAATTTATTATTGACTGAATAAACTTATGTTAGCAAGTACATTTTGACAAAGAAGATAATGGCAGAGTAATTAAATACTAATCTTTTGTGCTTTTTACAATTCCTACCATATGAACAGGTGGAACTGTTACACAGAAAATCCTTTCATTGATGGAGGATTCTGAAACAGCAAGTGAGAGAATTATTCATGTTGTCATTTATGTTAGCAGCAATATTTATGTTCTGAGAAGTTTGTAATCATAAGTTTGCCTCTTATGGATTAAGGAATATTAAATGTAATAATTAAGCAAGTCCTCTGGTTGAATTGTACACTTGATTGTGTTTAACACTTTTATTCATTAATTGTGTGTCAATCTCGAAAGTTATTCCTATTCGTTAATAATTCATATTTATTTTATTTGCTTATATATTCCCACAAAACTGATGGTATGTTTCAGTTTTATATTTTTCTTGTGCATGTCCATTCAGGGAGTGGTACATCTGCCTCACACCTTGAGGACTTGTGGGTCGGAAACCTGTGGCACTATGCGTGTGGGGTTTGCACGTTTGCCAGATGGGTTTCCTGCAGCAGATCAGACATGCAGTTTTACTAATAGAAGAGCAAATTTCCAAATTGCATCTAAAGGAAACATTTTTCATACCTGACCTGACCTTATTTTAATTACACAAGAGCTGATAATTTGAGGTTTCCAATACTGACAGACGTTACTTTATTAATATATAGGCCTACAATGCATCGCATATAAAAAATCAACCATAACTCTTAACAGAACAACTGAAACGCAGGGAAGTCGAACGCCGGACAGTAGGGCACACACACGGTGGGTAATTTACACAATTGTTAAAGGCACGCGTGAATTGGACCGGGTTCACATATAACAAGGCCAGGGCATCCACGACAATTCGGAACGCACAAGTACTTACAATAATAAATATATATAGGGGCTTTTTAAATAGCCGCGAGCATACCGGGAAATGTAAATAGCCTCAGTTACTCGGAGCAATCTCACCGGCGCTACACTGTGAAGAGCAAGCCTGTCAAAAACAACAAAAGATGGACTGAGTTTTGGAAATTTGCTCTTCAACAGCCATCTCTAAATCACCCACAGTATGTTTTTGTCTTGTGATAAAGTATATCCCAATCTTGTGTTCTGTGGCCCTGACCAGGATAATTAAGTGATTAGAAAATAGTCAGTGCTCTGTGATTTCACACCGCAAATCTGTTAAAATGCGGCTGATGTATTAACACCCAAGTCCAACACAGCGCGAAATCGTGTTTGTATTTGCTTGATTTTAAGTCGAACAGAAAATCACAACGTGATATGGTGTTCGCGAGAAACACTATTTGCACGCATCAAGTAATCGAATCGTTCTTTTGACCCGGTTCGTTTCAGTGAATTGGTCGAACCGAATTTCAAATCTAAACTTTAACTTGTTGTACAACCATACAAGTCAAAGTCTTGTTTTTATATATATATATATATATATATATATATAAATATATCCATTATATTTATGCTGTGTGCATGCCAGCCCTTATGGTGGCTGTGGATCACTACCCCCGACTAATGATGGCTGCAAGGACGCTCCGTGAACCATTTGCTGTATTTTCTGTCGCCAGTAGACGGGGCTCAAAGCATGCATCAAAGTGAACCAAGAGCACCACCTAGTGAGGTCGTAAAATACAGCAACCGGTGCATGAAGCGTCTTTTTGCCATCATTATGGTAGTTAGTTCAGCATGCTCATTGGAGGCTGTTACTATGGCAATTCTCATAAGACCAATTGGAGATGTTCATGATATAATTTATTAATATAGTATTATTATATTTAAATAATTAAAAATTAATATAATTACATCATTGGTCACTGGTATCACTGTTTTCATTACTTAATTACGCAATTTTAGTGAGCGCCCAGGTTTTTCAGCAACACATTAGTCGCAATGTAGAAGGACTGACTGTATATAGATAGATCTGTTGGATAACGACAATTTCTTTAATTCTCTTGTTATGTCTTTGTTATGTAAAAAGTCTATTACATTGATGGAATCTAAGTATTTTCTTTCTAAGTTTTTAGTTTCTTTAATATTGAATTGTTTCCTATGTTATGCAAAGGAGAATCCTGTGTTGCTGAACCATTCACACAAGAAACACGGTGTAAAGCACATGTACAGAATCCTGAGTGGATGCTTACTTTTGATCGCTGCATGCACATTGCCTCTGTTGCAGTTTTTTCCCATGCATTCATGGCACAGAGCTCTCCGGTATGTGAATTCTTCATAATCATTCTGTTGGTGGTCCATTCAGTGGCTGTGAGCCACTTACAAACTCACAGCTTTTCAAACCTGCCCATCGTGCAAAAAATGAGAACATTTTATACTTTCAGGTATGGAAGGTCTTGACCCTGGCCATAGAGAATCTGCTAAATGACAGGCAGAAGTTATTAACTAAGTTCTTATATGCATTTGACTTCAAATAGTCCTTGTTAATCATTGTGTGAAAATATAGCCAAACATTGTAACAACATATTAAATATGCAATGCTAAAGATTCCATCCATTATCTAATTTGGGGCAGCAAGTAGCTGGGCAGCCTAAGCCTCTTTGCCTGTGATGGGAAGATTGCCTGTTCAGTCCTTGCCAGTATAGCCACATTTCAATCAGCCCTTGAGCAAGGCCCTTAATCCCCGAAATGCTCTTCGGCAGCAATTGGCTTCGCCTCCAGATCCATGTTTTATCCTGGGTCATTAAATCATTACCCAAATTCTAAACATTTCTTTCCTAAAAAAAAATTCCAAATAATCATCTAGTAATAGTAAATATAACATAAATAGTGCATCATCCAATAATAATGGATATAACATAAATAGTGCATCATCCAATAATAATGGATATAACATAAATAGTGCATCATCCAATAATAATGGATATAACATAAATAGTGCTGAAACAGTAGCACAATGTGTCTACGCACTTACAGAAGCCTGACATTAAAAAATATAAATCGTTTTTTTAACCACAAATTCCATGAAAATGGAATAACAAACCACCAGTTGAGGATCAGTGCTCTAGGGTGGTATTCCCAACCCAATCCTCAGGGAACCCCGGACAGTCCATGTTTTTGCCTCCTCTAAGCTCCCAGCGCACCTGTACCAGGTATTCCTGGTATTCCTGTGTTCCTGATTGGCTGGGAGCTGAGTCTCTGATAGAATTTCAAAGCAATGTAACAGTAATTGAATGAAATAAAATAATGAAGTCTGGGCTGTTCCTTCTATGTTCTTGGTTGCAATATATGCAAATGACACGAGTGCATTCTTAATTTCTTATTTCTCTTCTCCCAAAACACTTAAACTTCCTAGATGAAGCAGCCCCTATGCCTACTGGTGCAACGGTAAGATTGGAATCTAGAATTTTTAAGCAGTCAATAGATCATCTGTGCCAGAAAATTCTCTTGTTCAACAGAATGAAATCTGGGGAGTGAAATGTACCGGTTGACCAACATTTCCCACTCAAGGGAAGAAAACGGAATCGTCATGCTAAAAAACAGAAATTACTGTTTTTTGTCCTTTTGTGCTGGAACAAGTTTAAGTTTATTTCTTTCAAACTTATTTAGTGCCTCCTAAAAATGTATGCCAAACAAGAAGGATATTTTAAAGCAAATAAGCTTACAATACATAATGTATGAGCAAGAAAATTGATGATGCAACACAAATGCACAAATGACAATCTGTACTGTGTGTTGTCAGTGTTCCTTAACAAACTGGCTTCCTGCCAAACATACCCCTCTCCTTTCATTCTGGGGCAGCATATTTTGGTATCAACAGTTCTTTAGTGTGCCAGTGTTTTTATTTTACCTCCCAGTGATAATCTTTGGTAATCTTGGCGATCTGTACAGACATGCATTGCTATTTGTGAATCACTGACAGGGAAACACATGGAGAGGTGCAGACATCGGATAACAAACCTCAGTGCACCGTTCTACTCTGTCCTCTGGCTGTCTGACCCAGTCCTGTTCCTGACAGGGAACCTGTCTCACCTTAGATGGTTCAAGGATGGAGAATTAAAAACAACCAGTGTGTCACAATACGGGACTCAAAGAGGCCAGTTAAAAAGGGTTTTTTTGTCACAAAGCCAGACAAGACAGATGAAAAACACCTGACCTGAACTATTCCACCTTTATTGCCAGATCTTGTGCCCAATGATCCCTCAGTTCTTCAGACAGGATACAGTAAATCATTATCCTAACCATCATCTGAATATCCATCCATTCTTGCATCCATCCATCTTGTACCTACTTATCCCTAGGGTCATCATCATCTGCAATCAACTCGATCTAATTAATTTCTGATTTTCTATATAATTTCTGCTTCCAACAAAATAGTGTAAAGACTTCATGCATATTACCCATCAAAAACTTGAGACAGCCACATAACCAAGAATATTATGTTCTTTTTTTTAATGTGATTATTAAAAATGATTAATTCTGGTTTCCTCCCATGGGCTAAGGAAATCTGGATAGGTGACCGCAATGAGTAATTTGGTGTGATGGACGGGCATCCTATCGAGTGTGTGTCCTCTGCGTAATGCCAATTGGACTGTTCTGGATAAAAAGAAAATGGATGGATGGATGGATGATTGTAACTAATATTAGTGGGATAGCATTATATATGTCTGAAGGTATGAGATGAAGCTTGATGTAAATGGCCAAGAGTGCCACAGTTCACTTTGATATACATCCACCTCCTTGTTTAGTCAAAAATGAAAGTACTCAGTAATTTCAATTAACAGAATGTGGGTGGAAACCAGAGTAACTGGCGAAGCAGCAGTTAGTGTGCAAAGGCCGCACACTCAGAAGCGGCCATGTTACCCACCGATCTAATGTTCAGCTACATTCCCATTCTGTTGTATAAATTCACTTTCCGAACACATCTCTCTTTTTTTGTCTGGTTGTTATCTTTTTGTCTGCCACTTGTATCTTGTTCTAAAGGCTATGATAAAACAAACATGGTTAAGAAGGAAGATCTTAGAAACTGATATGGTGGATATGGATCATTATGTACTTACTGGAGGAGAACAGTTATCTAATCATAATTTAAACATTGAATCATATAGTGATGTGAAAGAATGAATTGCTTAAGCAAATATACTACATCTTATAACAATTACAGTTTATTAATTATATGAGTGCAGTGAAAACCATTAGATGCTCATAAGAAATCTTCACACAATATTATATTATAGTATGTTATAGTGCATTGAAATGTGCACATTCTGCACACTTTGTCACTGAATAATATCGAAAGTGAGATGTGAAAAACAAAAAAAAAAAACAAGAATATGAAATTCTGCCAGGCGGCAGAGAGAGCGGGAGAAGATGAGATAAAGGAATAACAAATAAAGGTGGAAATACTATGGGGAAAAAACAGACTGGCAAGCCCAAACCAAGTATGCATGTGGACCCCTTGGGAAGCTTTGATCTGTTGAATGGTTGTAATGCAAGATATCTGCTCATTATATGTAAACAGCGACAAGAACATTTGGTAATGCTTTACATTAACTGCACCTTCATTATGCATTCATAGAACATTCATAGAACATTCATAAGCCGCATGCA
>JABFEB020001144.1:0-11301 GCA_019775895.2 Stomatorhinus ivindoensis
TGTCGCTTAAGTTAGACAGACTTCTCGAAATAAGCCAGACTTTCCCTTAATCCTGCTTCGTGGAATACCCCCCTGTTCCCTGTCGAGTCATTGACTGTGTTCCCTAATGTTGATGCTTCTGTTTGCTATGTTTGATGCCCTGCCTGATCATTTTTCCCCCAGTTACTTAGCTACTTGGTACCCCTTTTTAGTTTTGACCCCTCGTGGTCCATTTTGTTAGTAGTGGTTTTTGTAGAGCTGTCAGTGGATTGTCACCTTCCTTTCCTGCCTGCACTATGCCTCACACCCAAAACCCAGACTTGTCCACCAGACTGCCAGAAAGAGAAGCATGATTTGTCACTCTACAGAACACATTTCCACTGCTCCAGAGTCCAGTGGTGGAGTGTTTTACACCACATCTGATGCTTGTCATTGCTCTTGGTGATGTGAGGCTTGTATGCAGCTGCTCACCCATGGAAGCCCATTCCATGAAGCTCCCAGCGTACAGTTTATGTGCTGGAATTGTCACCAGAGGAAGTTTGGAAGTCTGCAGGTACTGAGTGTTGGTGGGTTCCATGCACTGTGCTTCAGCACTCAGTGACTCTGCTCTGTCAATCACATTGTCTGCCACTTTGTGGCTGATTTTCTGTTGTTCCTAAAAGCTTCCACTTTGTAATAATACAACTTACAGTTGGCTGGAATATCTAGCAGGGAAGACATTTCACAAACTGACTTACTGCAAAGGTGGCATCCTATGACAGTATCACGGTTCGCTGAGCTCTTAAGAACAACCCATTCTTTCATAAATGTTCGTAAACCTGACTGAATGTTATGTGCTTGATATTATATGCTTGTGGCAATGGGTCTGAATGAAACACCAGAACCATTAAGAGGTGCATTCATACAACATTCAGTGCACATTCATAATGCATTCATAATGTAGAGCCAACATACATAAGCAGCATGCAAGTACACTTTAACATCCCTTAACAGCTGTAATATACATTAATAACAAACATTATAATCGTATAATGATGCAATGCTATTTATTAATGTATATTAAAGCTGCTAGACGTTAGGATGTTGAAGTGTACGTACATGATGTTTATGAATGATTTATGAATATTTAATGAATACATTATGAAGGTGCACTGAATGTTTTATGAATGCAATATAAAAGCATTATGAAGGTGTAATTAATGAAAGCATTACCGAATAAAGTTTTATTGTTACACATGATTGGAGGGAAATTTTTGTGACACAGTTGCAGGGGAAGAGACAGATAATCAGAGGACAATAAGACGAATAGTGCAATCCGGACAACACCAGTGCAATAAAGAACAAAACAGTTCAAGACAAGGCAGTGCAATATAAATATGAGCGGACAATATATGAGTAATAAATATGACTGTTGATTTTGTTTCAATGAAAGAGCAGAAATATGCACATTATAAATGAGTTAATTATTTAACAGGTAGCAAACAGAGCATCCATAAGCTAGTCCAAGCAGTCATTTTGTATCTTTAATGTTGGGGAGTAATGGCAGATTGTTCACTTCATAACTGTGATGAGCGCTCCTCATGTCTCAGGAACTTTAATAGTCTTCCAGGGATTGGCAAGGAATCCATGAGCTGCATCCTTTCCCTCCTTAATAAACTGAGGATCCTGAGTCTGCATAATTGTATTAGGGGCCGTGGAAGAACTGAAAAGTCACAAAATTTAGAAAGTATCACATACCTGTCTGAGTCTGTTAACAGTTGGGTGAGTTTGAGTATGCAAACACTGATCCTTAGTCAAATAATCAGTCTTATGCAGTTTTCTATTAATGCTAATTTGAAAATTACACTCCTTTTGATTTTTCACATTAGACAAAAAGCATACAGAATGCATCACCTTTTCACATCCACACACTAAATGTTAAGCCACCAGTTCTACAGAAACATTTCTTTCATGTGTTTGCGGAAAGTAATTAGGCAAAAAAAAAGCATTGACACAATACCATTTATATCAATACATTTCTATTGTGTGTTATAATTAGGCCTATATTAAAAATGTTGAATACTCACCAGTAGTATTGCTTCCTGGTTGTAAGCAATGTGTGAGCTGTGGTTGTGACCTTGCACAGAATTTTAGTATTCAGTTAGTTAGTTCACTTAGGGTCTCACAGGGAATTTTATGGAAGGAGAAGGATGAATCATTGTCAATGGCTCATTTCATTTTTCATAATCACTGCAAATCATCTCACATGTTAAAAATATTGTAATTTGCAGTGTCTGTTTTATTTATTTTTCTTGAAGGCTAATAACTCAAATTGAGGATCATTCCACATATTAAGTGTACTTTCAATGATTATCAGGATTTAGTTTTTTTTGCAAGATTGCAAAGGAACAGAAAACCTTTAACCCTTTGTTTTGAGAACAAAGGAAAAAAGAGTCTGCTGGTGGACATAGTGGAGTGAAATATTTTTGTGTCGTGGCTGCTTTATTTGATCCATGCAACAGTTATAGGGGTCATTGACGTGACACTATTTTTGTGTCCATATGTGATAGTTTGATGATCTAGTCTAAAATGTCTGGTTTTTATAAATTTTGAGAGAATATTTGAGGGATCACAACAAAAAATGTCAATCTGTATACTGCAACTAAAAAAAACTTAGTACCAAATAATTAAAGTTATTTTAAAAAGATGAAATTCAACTAAAACACCTATTCAACTAGTCAGTTATGCTTAGGTTTACATGTCAAATGGTATAATTCCAGAAAAACATTTTCATCATAATTATAAACTAAGCCTATTATGTAAAAGTATTTTTAAATGTTAGTGGTGATTTATGTGCAACTTTATTATCAAATCTCTGTAAAGCTAGGATAAATATATAATATTAGTATATTATTATAGCCTCTTTTCTCCTAATTGGTATCACTTTCAAGCAAGGAAGTAGTAGTGTCACAGGGAAATGAGTGAACGCTGATCCTGCTGCAAGGGCCAGTTACCTTGGCAAAAGGTGTGAATCGTATTTTGCACACACATAGACACACAGACAGAAACACAGATACACGGACAGACATTGGTGCTGCATTGGCAGTTATATCGATGCTGTACATTTCGTGGTAAAGAGAGAGCTGAGCTGGACTTGGCCAGGTTCCAAGATTAAACTGTTTCTGATCAGATTGCATGCAGTTTGTGTGAGGAACTTGCAGACTTGGGTGCAACTGCAGGATCTCTCCGGAATTGCTGGACGTCATCGCTGGCCTATACACTGGTACTTTTTTCTGCCCACCACTACCCCCCCTCTTCAGAGGACAACATAATTTTACATTAAATTAAAGGGAAAAGGATAAAAAGTGTGGCCACTCCAAAGGTGGGATGGAGAAAACAAAGTGTAGGGGAATACAGAATATAAACAACCATAAGAAAAATAACACTCATTACAAGGACATCATACAACAAAAATTATAACAACAGCATCAACAACATATTTATATATGTCCCCGAGACAACCACCCGCCCAACCCGAGAGGGACTAAGGGGGCGCCAACCCCCATACAGGTAGGCCCGCAGAGGGGGGACGGGCGGTGAGCTGAAGGGCCCCATCAACCGGGAGATCACCCCCCCCTCCCCGTTTGAGGGCTCCCCACACGATGGAGGGGCCCTGGCCCCCCCAGCCTGCCCCCCGGCAGGACGGATCGCCGCTCAGCGCAGCGACCCAGCATGTCTCCCCCCCAACACTGCAGGATGATCGAAGAGAGGCTCATAGAAACAACCAGTACAATCCAAAGTTAAACTGGATGGGTGTGTGCGTGTGTAGGTGACTGTGTGTGTACGAGTGTGAATGTGTCAGGAGGCATGTGTGTGCGAGTGTCAATGTGTGAATGTCTCCATGTGTGCTATTAAGGTGAGTATATCTGTCTGAGCTTGAGTGGGCGTGTGTATATGTGAGTGTATCAATGTATACATGTATGATGTTAGGATGAGGGGGTGCGTGCATGTTTGAGTGGACGTCTATGCAGGCCAGTGCGAGTGTGTGACTACCTACAGTATGTGTATGTGTGGTTGTATAGTATGTGGTAGACTACTTCCAGATAAAACATTTTTGAAGCATCAATACCGATATGCTACAACTACCATAACAACCAAAGTGACAATGATGGCCATAACAACAACTACTATAACAATTGTGACTGTGGGGAGACATTAAACAAGGGGGTTGAGGAACAGTAAAGGATATAAAGTGTCCCGGCATTATTAGTCCTTAGACCAAGCTGTCTAGTGTGCAGCGTGCACTAGAAGCCTGTATTAAATGCCAAACTTTAAAGTTAGTTTGTTAAATGTGTGTTACCTGACTCAGAAGTGACTTCAGTAGAGCCAAACAGTTGTCCATTAACATACAGTCTGTCTACTGCAATGATAGCCTGGGCTCCCTCCGCAATTAATTTTTTCCTGAGCGGGAACAGGATTATGCGACGATCCAGGATTTCTTTGGGAAATTGGTCGTTGATGCTGAAGTCCGCTCCAGAGCTCCCTGCCTCGGCTTTTCACCAGCTCCTTTTTGTTTGAAATGTTCAAACTTGGCCATGATAGGTCTTGGACGCTGAGCATCTTTCCTCACTCCTCTTATGCGATGGACCCGATGAAACGTGATGTTGTTGACGGTGTCCCGAGGAAGTTTTTCTTGTTATATGAAGCTTCTGATGGTAGCTTCTGCGTCTTCCTCTCCGTGCTCCAGAATTCTGGTGAACACTAAATAGTCCCTCATAGTTCGAGCTTGAATATCAAGGAGGGACTCTTTCATGCGCTTATTTTCCATAAAGAGTTTCGTCAGACCTTCCGTGATGGAGTGGAGGGAAAACTTCCGCATTCTTCCCAGTTGATTCTGTGGTTTTCCATGGGCGTGTTCTTGCCCCTACTCTGTTCAATGCTTGTATGGAATGGGTATTGGACAGGGTCGTGGGGACCACCAGCTGTTGGTGAAGAAAGATTTACTGATCTTGACTTTGCTGACGATGCTATGATCTTAGTGTTCAATGATCTGGGCTCTTGAAAGACTGAGCAAAGAGTCTGAGTATCTGGGATTGCAGGTGTCCTGGATAAAGACCAAGATCCCGGCATTTCATGACTTCTTAGGCACAGCCATCAGTAGTGTGTCTGTCAGCAGAGGAAATGTCGACCTTGTTAAGAGATTTACTTACCTCTACAGCGACATTCATGTCTCTGGTGACTCTTCCTATGAAGTCAACAGACAGATTGGGAGAGCATGGGGGGGGGGGTCATTAGGTCACTGGTGTGTGGCGTTCCCGATATCTTTGCAAGAGGACAAAGATTCAAGTCTTTAGAGTCCTTGTGCTCCCTGTCTTGCTGTAAGGCTGTTAGACATGGACACTATCCAGTGAGCTGAGATGAAGACTCCATCGGTACTGTGTCTCTTTGGAGAATCCTTGGGTTGTGCTGGATTGACTTTGTGTCAAATGAGCAGTTTCTAGAGGAGTCCTGAATGAGACACGTTACCTGCATTGTGAGGGAGCGTCACTTATGGCACTATGGCCAGGTGGTGCATTTCCCTGAGTGTGATCTGGCTCGCAGGATCCTCTTTGCTGAGGATCTAAGTGGCTGGACCAGGCCAAAGGGACACCCAGGTAGCGCTTGGATGGATAGCCATTTCAGGATTGTGGTACTGGACCGTGTGTCTGCCGTGGGGTTGCCAGCCAGGATCCCGAGGAGT
The DNA here is from genome assembly GCA_019775895.2 of Stomatorhinus ivindoensis. NCBI lineage: Eukaryota > Metazoa > Chordata > Actinopteri > Osteoglossiformes > Mormyridae > Stomatorhinus > Stomatorhinus ivindoensis. The sequence continues at coordinate 5,699 of JABFEB020001144.1, forward strand.
TTTGCCATGTGGTGGGTGCAGCAATGCACTACAACGGTGCATGCTCCCCAACCTGACATGACCTGATCTGAGCTGGAAGGTGAATCTGTTGATTTATTGGTCAGTATGGCTTCCTACCCTCAACTATGCTTACAGGCTGTGGGTAGTGAGCAAAAGAATGTGATCATGGATGCAGAAATGAGTTTCCTTTGCAGGGTGTCTGGGCTCAGCCTTAGTGATAGGGTAAAGAGCTCGGACATCTAGAAGGGACTCAAAGTAGAGCCGCTGATCTTGAGCATCAAAAGGATGGATATCTAGAATGCCTTCCAGATGGCTAGCTAGGGAGGTGCTTCAGAAATAAATATTTCTTATTTACTATAATAATATTGTCGTGCCGAGCGGAGACGGAACGGAGACAAAGACACAGACGTCAGAAAAACGGGGTTTAATTATAGGAAAGGCAGTGTTAACGTATGTGATCTCATACGTCATGCGTACAATGTTCCTTTTTGTATAAATGCACCTGTAGCAATAAAGAAGTCCTCTTTTCCAGTTTATGGAGAACCGATGTACGAAGTGTGTTTTTTTTCTCCACACAAAGTGATATATGATCTATCCCTACATACGTCTAGAGTAAATGGCTATGCCAACAGGCAGGCAATATGCAGACGGACAATACAATGACCGGGCTGGGGAAACCAACTGAAATGCAGACGAGATACAGAGGACTAATGACAACAACCAGAAACAGCTAATCACACGGGGATTCCACAAGGGGCTAACGAGGGGGGCATGGCACATGGAAGGAGCAGACTATAGGGAAGGACACCTGTTTTTTTTTTTTTACTTTACATATTGTTTGGATACATTTATTTTCTTACTTTACAAATTACTGTTTTGATAAATGTGTTTAGATGTGTTTAGTACAGTATATGCTCTTCTTGTTTTATCCGGTTCATTATGTGTTTAAATGCTAAAAAAAACATATTTACATGTCATTTTTTGGACCGGGAACTAATTAATTGGTTTTCCATAATTTCTTATGGGGAAAATTCAATCAGAACTCGAACTTTTTAGATTCGATCTGATTAAATTTGAGTTCAGAGGTACCACTGTATATACTTTTTATACACTGCTTGGCCAAAAATAAAAGTTGCACAGTTTAATATTTTGTTGGACTGCCTTTAAGTTTGATCATGGTGCACATTCATTAATCCATTGTTTCCATGTGTTTATGCAGCACCTCAGAATTTTTTTCATCCTGATTTGCATTAATTTTTTGTAAAGATCTTGTATTTATGATCTGTGAGTTGAAGCACTCCGTCTTCTTCAGCACATCTGAAAGACTTTCAATGGAGGATACTTCACCTTATTGTTGCATAATGTTGCTAAGCTATAATAAAGATGCCATCATTGGCTTTTAAGTACCTGCTGATTTAAATTCTTTTTTGTTTGGTCAGGCAGTATATATAAATGGCTTGGTGTATATGCTGGTCTGGTGAGAAATGACAAATGTGATATTACAAGTGGTTGAATGTCAGTTTCTGCAAGGACCTAATGTATGATTTAAAAAGCATAATAAAACAATGGGTATTTTTGTCATGCTTACTTGATTTCTCCTTGATAACGCCCCAGTCCTCATAGCTATCCAGATGCTCTACCAGCCTGGCACACAGCTGCACATTGCCAACATAATCCAGGAGGACATCAATGATGGGTCCTGCCCAGCGACTCACTGAAGGCATGGAAATCATCTCACAGAACTGAGGGTGAAAGGCAAATAACATGGTGTTTAATTTGTCTCAACCTGCACACATGTATAGAAAATCCATCCTCATATCATATCTGCATAACACTCGCTCGCTCTGTGTTAACTTAGTCTCAAAACCCATCCTCTATGCACTCACTAGACCATCACAATGTGCTCTTGTCTGCATAACACTCGTTCGCTTGACAGGGTGACTTTTGAGACTTTGGAAGTAGGAACAGTGGTTGATTTCTCCAGTTCATTGATTGGTCACTTTGAATCTGGTGATTGGCTGTTTGGTTTGGAAGAAGATGAAGAAGATGATCACTGGCCAGTCAATGAGAGAACAGTCAGTTTTACACTCTGTCATGATATCGGAGCAAGGAAATCTTACTTAGTGTAAGATATTTCAGAGATCTCGTTTTAACATTGCACGTTTAAGGTGGTGCCTTAACAAACATTAAATTATTAAAAGGGGGAAATGATAATAAACAAAGCATTGCTAAATGATTACTAAACCTGTAGTTAATGATGAACAAATCATGTTCAAACTCTTAGACATTTACAAGCAATAAGCATGTAGTTAAGGGTAACCCTAATTATTTACCAAACCTTAAACTTTACAAATGATTAGAACGGGGAAATGATAGTAATGATACTGAAATCCATTTGTACAATAAATCGCAGTATAGCTCTTTCCCATTTTACATGTTTTTTTTTTTTTTGCGGCATTCATATCCAACACCAAAGCTGCCCCTCAGTCTTTTTTGCTACTCAGTGGGTGTGAGAACAGTGACTTCCGCTTACTGTGACGCCATGCGCATACCCTTCACAGTATGAGGAGCTAAGGAAGGAGGAAGATAAGATGTGACGATCTGAGAGTATTTTATGCTTTTAACAGAAACCAGTAGCACAGCGATTTTAAATCTTTGTAAAATAAAGTTTGAGAACTGGGAATAACATTTAATGGGTCGCTAACCTGGACTGTCTTGTGAATTCGCTGCAGCTAGTGATACAAGATGGGCTGCTATCACAACAAAGTGTAACTGAGCTGACGCTAATGGGAGAAAAAATGTTAAAATTTTAAGCACTCACCACTCGTGTATACTTGTTATTAAGATATTCATATTGAACTGCACAGAGGATAGAGGAACATTCCATCTTAACTGGACTTGACATGGGACGGGTGCAAACTAATCTAAGCAGTCAGTGAGGCGCAGAGAGGAGTACGTGTGGGCTGTGATACCTGAGGTGGCTATTGAGGGCTACCTCGATGGGCTGATATTTGTGCTACTAGAAACTGAATATGAATTGTCTATACTTGTATCTGCAGTTGTCACTTAAAAAACTTCAATCTGAGTTTATTATTTGAATCTGAATTCAGTTCGTATATTCAGTTTCGACTTATTGAGGAAAAGTAATCGACCACTGCGTGTTTCTCCGGAAGCTCCCGAGCTCTGCCAGTATAAGCAGCCATGTTGCCTCGTGCACAGAAGGGCGGGGCGGATGGCAAATGTCCTTTTTTCATGATGATAAGAGATGTTTCATTAATATTTATGAGAGAAGTGCTACATGATTGGCCAGTGCATGCCTTACAAAATAGTGCGGTACTGCTGGCACCAGCAATATTAGACAAAACTATATTGGAATTCAGTCTATAATTGATATAGCTTTAACGGTGCCAGCAGGAAAACAACTAGCCAGCTTATTAGCAGAATAAACTTGTATTGTAAATGAAAACCATGCCACAGGTCCAATAAATAAAATATCGTATCTCTCGAGTGTCCAAGAGATCATCAGGTGGATAGTAAAGTTAAGTTATTAGCAGACTGTTTAATTGCATGATTCTTTAAAGGACCACGTTAACGTGCTCCCAATGGGATAAAGTACTTTCCTTTACAATGCGTTTAGCTTATCACTTGCAAAACATTTACGTAGTTTTACACAGCATGTCGGTATTTTTATAATCGACATTGTCAATTATGTCGAATAATCGTCCCAGCCGAAGTTCGAACACAATGGTTTTGGCGGAGCCCTATTTCTTGAGATGCACCACAACTTCCAAAGTCACATGCACATGTATAGATATATGTGTATGGTAGCAGGTACTGGGAAAAACATTCTACTATTACTACTGCAGGCAGTTAATAGCATCAGTAACATTTCATTTAGGCACAATGACAACATAAGTATCACGCAAGAAGTTTAATGACCTAATCAGAGCAAACAAAAACAAAATCACATAGCAGAGGGACAACCTTTTGCTTTTCTCACACACCCTATGAAGAATAACACATTACTTGAACAAAAATAGCAAGCATTATTTAGCTAACTTGTTTTAAAGCACAGCAAAATAAAACAGCAGTCTGCTTCCCTCCCTCTGTTGCTCTGGCAGGGTTGTTTCTGTTTTGACATTTTGACTATCCATAAGCTGCCCTGAAATGCCCCTGCGGGCTAAGCCTCTGTGCCTGTGATGGTCACCGGTTCAGGCCTGGCCTTGGCATATCTGCAGGTCCTTGAGCAAGGCCCTTAATCCCCAGTTCCCCGAGTGCCGCAACACATGGCTGTCCTTTGCAGAGAGTATGCTTTCACCTACAGAGAGCAAGTTGGGGGAGGCCTAGAAAGAATTTCCCGACAGGGATCAATAAAAATCACTGTCTGTTTGTTTCTTTTTATATTCCCTCCACCACCACCCCTCTGTGGAGGACTGATTTATTATTTATTTATTTTCCTCAACAGAAGGAGAGGAAGGATAGAGAGAGAGAGAAGGAGAAAAAAACAAATAACCTGCTTCAATACTTGCTGAAAAAAAGAGAGAAAAAAACACAACAGCCAACATCTGTACGAATCACAATGAACAGTAAATGTTAAATGTTGTTGAACAGCAGACATAACTAATGTAGCCTGGCGAAAGTGAACCTGCGCAGGACACAGTAATGTCTTTTGGGGTTTTTTATTCTGAAAGTAAAAATTGGGGTTCCATAAAAATAAAATAACAGACTTTGGGAATCCTCCCCTATCAGCACAATTACAAGATGCTCAGTGTTCCTCAATTAGTTCAACCTGAGAGGTGGAGTAACTGAGGCTCAGCTCCTAATACAAATACATTTCAAATCAGAAACTAACCAGAATTGCTAATATCAAACAGCAACTTTTAAAAGAAAAGAAACTAAATGCTGTTCATTTAAAAGCATACAAAAATATCTGTGGTGGCTCTCCCTGAAAAAACAATCAGAGGCACCCGAAACACAACGTGCTTCACTCGCTGCAACCGACGGTCTGACTTCCGGTGTTCTTTTCTTCACTGGTATTGCTCTGTATCCCCAAGTGTGCCCTCCCAAAATGGCAGTGCCATCTAGTGGCATACATAAAAAGTGCATGTACTATTCCCACCTGGCTACATTCTCCCCTGCTAAGAAGTCAACGTCCTCGGTGACTTAACTCAAAATTTTTATCTCATTTACTGCTTCCCTAAAGAATGTAGCACCCATGCTTGTCAACAGCTGTGACAGTACTTCAGGACTTAATGTTATGGCATTACATGCTGACGTAGGGAGGTGATGTGGGTTAGAATGCACTCCTGCATTTACTCTCTGACTCCGGCGTGGTGCTGGAATGGGTGCAGTGACTTTACTTTCCATACCAGATCTACTGTGTTTCACTGGGTCCTGTAACCCTGATTGATACACTATTCCAGGAACAGAAGGTACAATGGCTTCAGGCACCTCGAGGTCCACACATTCGGAGCCCTCACTGTCTGCATCAGGGACATCATCTCTCTCTCTCCCCTCTAGCTGGTCCAGATCCAGGCACACGGCTTCTTCCAACACCACATACTCTGGGTCTAGGTCTGGGAGTTCTACTGCAACATCAGTAG
>JABFEB020001145.1:0-11299 GCA_019775895.2 Stomatorhinus ivindoensis
CGGTTGCGATTGCCGAGCTTTTGCTTTGTAAGTAAACTTTGATTTTACGCGTTACCTGGTCGTATGTGTTATCGAGTAGTAAGAATGTTTTAGTTTTAAATACTATTATAATGTGTTTATTATTTAAACCATTGAGTTAAATGGGTTTTATTTAATCTTAGCTGCTACTAGTCACGCGTGAGGCCCGGAGCAGCCACGTGTGCACATTTTGACCAGAGGTACATTTCCTTATTCATTAAACGCGTGTGCAAAAGAAAGGGGCATAATGCCGTAATTTGGTTTAGGAATATGTTTGTTTTGAGTGTATTGCATAAATGTGATTTGTTGTTGAAGTAAATGTACAATTCTTTATGCTGTAAAAGATCATTGTTAGTTGGTTGCCTATGTCTATATTGGTTTGGTTGTAATTAATAATTAGACAATGACTGATGTGGTACATTTTGTAGTATTATAATACCTGTTAGCCTAAACAGGTCAGGTCCTTTAGATGGGAATCAAAATTTCCTGGAACTACGTTGGATGTCATTGGATATTGATGGCGAGTCACCCAAGGGATTGAACTGTCTACCGGAATTGTGGTAGGACTGTGAACGCAGGACTGTCAAGTTGTCTATGCTGTTTTGCGATCGCGATTGTATTTCATTTTTCTAAATTGTTGTATATTCATTCTTTTTCTTTTATGCCGGTGGGATTTAACTAAAAAGGATAACTAACAAACAAGTTGGAATTTGTGAGTATAAGAGTAATCTAGGCCCAATTACAATTAGCAGTGTAATTTGTGGTTAATGATAAATTTAGATATAAAAGGTTAAACTTAACTAAACCTAAAATAGTTTTAAATTGATTAAATAGGAGTTAAAATCTAGCTTTAATTAGAGAAATTGAAAGTAAAGAGAAAACAGAGGAAGCTTAAAGGCCATAGTTTTATTTAGTGTGTATTTTCATTTTTTGGGTTGTATGTTTTATTTTCTGTGTGTACTATACCATTGTTCATACTTATCAGTAAAGTTGGTAATTGTAGCCTTGTGTCTCCTGCGTATGTTGCCACCCATACCCCCACCTCCGTACCGAACCTAGACATACTGGTCCCATATTGCCCAAGATTGGCCATATCTAAAGACGAGACCCACCAAGTTACCACAGACAATCTGAAGCAACCAGGTGCTACACAAGCCACATGGAAACAGTCACTTCCCTCACTGCACCCAGGTAGCAGATATTTGCAAAGAAAACATAATTGAGTATAGTCTTGTTTGGAAATCATGGGCTCATTTTATGGCATAATATATTGCCTATAATAAAAATGTCATTCTTTTAGAAAGGGAAGCACAGCCCAACATACCATTTCTGGAGCAGGACTGGAAGACCCTGAACTTGGATTACTGTCAAAGGAAGGTAGCAATCGCTTCATAGTGGTTGTTAGTTACTCAAGACAATTGATAAGGGTGGGTATTTCTGTATAAAAGTAAAAAAAAAATAGACATCAGCTGAAGATATCTGACAATTTTATAATTACCAAATACATAAATCATGTAATCTAAATTTAACATACACAAATATATAGAACATTTCTTTTAATGCATCCATCACCTCCTGGTGCCTGTCTATGTTTTCTAGTGCCTGATTCATCGGGCCACACTCCCTTTCCTGTTGCCTAAAGCAGGGGTCCTGTATAGATTAAAGTTATGTTTTACTTTTTGTTACACAAAACAAAAAATTTTTGTATTTTCTGTTGCAGAATTGACAGAAACCAGATCCTTTTACTATCACTACAATGCACAAATGGCTAGTGACTGTTGGAATGTTAAATGTTGTCCTATAGGAACATAAAACCCTTTCTTCACAGTACAGGAGACACTAAGTCCTCAACAGCTAAATACAATGACAGTCTAACCAAAAATCCAAAACAACAAAATCCAATTACAGCAATAAACAAGCTGATCATTTCACGTTTTTTTCCAAGCAGGGACCTATTTTCATCAACGTTTCAATGAATTAGGCACCCAACATCTCCAAGTGGTATCAGGCATTCCAGACAGAGCCCTTTCCTTGCTGAAGATTGATCAGGACACACCTCACCACTAGAGATTACAAGTGCACCTCAAAATTTAGTTTGACATGGTTTCACCTATCTTGGTATCAGTTCAGATGAAATCCCCACCAAGCAAGTCTGGGAATACTTTAGCCATAACTGCGAGCTAGCTTTTTCAATGTCCTCAGACTTCCTTTTACCTTCTGTAAGGGTACTTTGCCCAAATCAAATAAAACCAACGTGGTCAAGTCACCATCGCCAATCTTCATTGGTTTGGTGTGTACCTTCCAATCCTACTTCCTAGCTTCACTACTACTGTCACATACTTTAGAAGTTTTTTTTGTCTCTCTCACATAAATTCTGCTGTCCCCATCATTGACTTGAATGACAAGGAGTCAACGAAGGACTCTGTAAATGTAATGTAATGCAGGTGGGGTCTAACCACTAACCTGAAGTCTTCTCTCTACAGCATGGAATTCCTCCAGTCATCTACTTCTCTTGCTTTGTTTGAAAGAGTCCATGTTCTACAACTGTCACTCTGCACCCACTCTGTTCCTGTCCAATAATATGCTTATGCAACTATATGCTATGTGCATGTCTCATGGACTCAACTGCTTCCCTTTTCGCATTAATTTCATAACATTACATTTAGTCATTTAGCAAACACTTTTATCCAAAGGAGGATAGACAGCCCATCACTTCTTTAAAATCCTCTCCGACCCACATTCTTACAGATGTTCCAATTCAGAACCTAGTTTCTACACTTAATGTGTATGTTCTTGTGTTCCAATTGAAGCTCAGCTTGACGCTCGAAAGATTCTCCCGTCCCCGATCCACTCCATAAAACTCCAAGAAACTGCTTCGCAACACTTAACTGTTTGCTTAGAGTGTTTAACCAATATTACAAACATACTTTTATAAACGAAATAAAATACAGTTATATCAAACTTCGAGAGTAATCTTACCAGGAAGTCAAAAAACTATTTCACTCCACTCTAACCTCTCTCTCTCTACATATCCCTCACCCACTTATCATAATAAAAGCACCCCAACAGTGTTCATCAGATTAAAAGTCCTGTTTTTAAACATTACAGCGTAGATCCAATAAATCTTAGCATTTTAAATATCTGTCAAACTAATAAACTTGTACCTTAAATCAATATTATTTACTGCTAAATTATTCAAATCGTTGAAATGCATTTAGGCTCCTACTATATGTTTCATCATAGAAAACAAATTGGTCCATATCAACTAAAACTAACCATTCACATCACATTTGTTGGTAATTGATTTTAAATCACACTGAAAGTGTCTGTGCCAACAGAATCATGTTTTCCTTTCCTTAAGTCCTATAATTAGAATACGAAATATAATTGTCATAGATATAGCTGTGAATTTCAAAATTAATCTCTTATTTGAAAATGTAGATAATATTTAATGTACGTTTTTGAATGTGAAATAGATATTTTAGAATCTTTAGATATATAGACATGTCAATAGTTCTGGCATTATAATTGCATGGCAACAAGCTAAATGTGTATTCAGCCCCAAATCTAAGCTCTGGTCCAACAATTTCATTGTATGAATTTTCTGCACACAGTTGTCTACATCATCTTCCTCACTTTGTGAGGGGGTGGATGTCCTTGGCCTTTTATTCAGCAGAGAAGACTTAAGCTGCGAAAAAACCCTCTCGTTTGCAGCCTTCATAATTTTTGGTTTCTGAAACAAAGACCACAATAAGTAAAATAAAGATATGTACAAACAATATTTCACAAAATTCTTCATATATTTTTATATTATTAGCACATAATGTATTGAACATTCCATAGAAACAGTTTTGCCTGGCGGGTGTTAGTTAGAGGTAATAGCACACAGGTTAAACTAGTGTGTGCAATATTCATACACTTTTCCTAATATTAACTCATGTCTTTCAAAACTCACGTTCGTTCCAAAGGCTTTTGCTGTATCTATGTCAGTCTCATCATCGCCTGAAGAAATTATCTGACGTTTCTTTTTCTGTAGATGGGAGAAAACATATGTAATTGACAATACATAAAGTATCCCACTGATATTTTCCGGTGAAAATCCTCTTAATTCCTTACCAGTTAGCAAGGTAACAAAAGTATCTGTTATTTAGCATTGTATTTAGTACTGACTGATAAATAATCTGGGATGTGTAGATGTCTAGTACTGTGGTGTTCATAACTATATATTGTAACAGTTTTTATTCAATGTCATTTGTCAAAAAAGCAATATCAACCTTCGGTCTGTTTTCATCTTGTGTCACTGTACACTCTGCAGACTTTCTCCTCACAGCTGCTGTGGTGCCGCTGCTCTGCCAGATGTCTTCATTTCAGAGGAAAGCTGTTTTTTTCTCTACAACTTCCTTCAAGTTCTCTGCAAACAAAATTACAAAAATTATGGACGGGAAGAATATCACTGTGGATATTTGAACTACAGATTGTAACTACAAAGAATTTATAAACTTTATGACTCCCACTCTTATTCCTAAAACATTACTTAAGTAGGATACATATTTTCAAAACTAGACAATGTAAGGATTACATTAGATATACAACAATGACCAAAAAATTTAAACAGTCAATGCACACACAAGGAGCCATTACAGATTGGCTAAAGAGCGGCTAATCTAAACTGACCGACCGACACCCCCCACCACACACACGCATACTGGTTTCCATGTTGTATGGGGACCAGCTTTCTGATCATCACTTGTGGGGGCCACCCTTTCTACAGGTTCTAGAGGTTAAAAAAAATCAGGTATACTAACCATAGCTTTGTTAGCTTATACACGACTTCAAATATCTGAATCAATGAAGTAATGTTTTGACCATGCTCTATGGGGACTTATGAAAAATCAGATGAATATCACTAATGGGGACCTCATTTACATAGTTTTTGCATAATTCACACAAATTCCAATGTATTTAGTGGGGACCTCATTTGCATAATTCACACAAATTCCTTCTTGACTAGTGGGGACATTGCAACTACAATAAGTGTTACTAATTGATGAGCACCTATATGAAGGCAATCCTCAGATTATTGCATTTGCTTAAAAAAATTAATCTACAACCAAGTAGAATTAAGATACTGTAATAATAGTACATAATGAACAATCTGGATATTTAAATTTAGCTTGGGCTAGTTGATCATAGTTAAGAGAGCTGGCCGATTACGAATTTAAGTGTCAATTACAATATTTGACCTTCAGAAATTATGAAAATAAGATACTGTACAAGGATTATTGTATATTGTTATATTACTGTACATACATTCCATATATATGTATTCCACACACATCATAATGTTTTTCTCCTTTCACTGCTCAGTCCATTGTTATATGATTTCAGCCATGTATTTTATATCACAGGACATACTGAAATTAAACGCCAAATGTTTGTGGTAAGTAAACCGTGTTCCTCCAACACATCAACATAGACAAAGTTTTCCTCAGAGTCTCGTGTAACCCTGAAGTTTCCTCTGAGTGAGTAATCATATTAAATAACTTTGTTCTCAATACTGACCAAAATAATAGTTATGACATTTAGTTATGACTGAAAACCTAGGATTGATCAGAATATCAGTTTGATTGAAGTGAACATTAATAGGTGAAGCAGTGAAAGGCTACATTCACTTACAAAGGATCAAACCCAAGTATTGAAACATTTAAACCTTTCTACTTTCCAGTTTTACAGCCATTCTTTCTAAATATTTTTAACCAGTCAACCACCCAGCATCAGCTATCTACTACTCAATCATAGTACTGTGAAATATTTTAGCTACTCATACTAAGAGATTATTAATATTTAAGTGCTATGTTTTTCTAACAAATGAGTTATTTTGTTTCCTCTGTCCTATTCTTTAACTGTAGGCAATTAAAAATATATATTCTAAATCTAACAAGTGTAAAAGTCAATGATTTTGCAAAACCCAGTGGCAGGGTAAGCACATCTGCATGGTTATTAATGTACATCCCCCCCCAACCTCAAAAAACTCTGTTTTGAAAGACCCATAATTGAATACAACATGTTGGTTTATTACATATTGTTGTGTGTGTAGAAGATTGGACTTCTGATAAATTCCACCACACTTCCATTATAATAAAAGCACAGATTGAACTCCACGTCATTTAAATTGCAAAATGTGCAACTTTTAATGAGTTCACCTTCACAAACAAACTCATCAAATTAAATCAAATGAATCTCAAAGGAATCAAATTCCTGTTGCCTGATTTTTCAGATAGGATTTCCTCATATAAAACAAAAACCAGTCAAAATCACTGGCATTTTTGGCTATTATTTGCACTTATATATAATGTCAAATGGAAACAAAGAACTGCCATGACATTAAGCTTGAATTTACAATATTTTTACGCATATAAAGCGCGCGTTATACGTGTTTTTACAAACCGCGCAACCCTCCCGCGCGGTATCTCCGTGTGCGCGTTATGCAAAATTTGTTTTACATGGTTGATGTCGTCTGTTAATATTTTAATGGAGATGAAAATGTCCTATTGAAACAAAACTAATGAAACGATTTGATCATGATTATGATTTATGTCATGTCATCATCGTCGTGGAAATGAGACGCTATCGTTCTATGTATGATCTATGTTTGGGGGTGGCAGGAGGAGTTTTCAGTTCAATGGGCAGCATGCGCGGTATACGCATGGGCGTGCTATGCAGATTTTTTTTGTTTACATAATTCCTTTGTTCCCGCGTGCTATACGCGTGGGCGTGTTAAACACGTGTGTGCGTTATATGTGTAAAAATATGGTAAATTGCAAAATTTGCAACTTTTTAGGAGTTCAATTTGACAAACTCACCAAATGAATCTAAAAGCAAATAAATTCCTGGTGACAGTTTTAAAACTCACTGGCATTTCTGCACTTTACAGCAAAAGAATATAATGCCAAATGGAGACAAGAACTGCCATACTGAGAATTCGTAAACACTATTTACGTTGCATTTCCCTTTTGTAGGCCGTGATGCGGTTATAAACGTAGAATTTCAGGTTCTGCCAGTTCCTTTGCTTAAGAGCTTCTGGTTCAGCTCTTATACACCTCTCACAGTCACTCTTTGCTGGTACAATACCAGATATGATGAATCGATTCATGTGCCTTTCTACTGCCTGCATCTGTCTTCTTCTTCTGGGTCACTTTACCTTAAAGTGGTCAGAAAAACCAATTAGTAATTGAAAGGACAAGGAGGTGTGTGTGCTGCAATTTAGGTATAATGTGCTGAACTCTATATCAGCATACATGCTGCATCTATGTAAAGTAAAATTCTTTTCACCTACCTATGAATAGAATGACATTGTCAGTCAAATGCTGATTTGTGCATTCTGTCACTTAGACTTAATTGATCACTGTGTTAATTAGGATAAACCTTTTCTATAAGCATAATAATACATATTGTGTTGTCTGAAAAATTCTCAATTAACGTGAATTTATAAAAAGTGAGCTGAGGACGGTGACCAAATTTTATTATTTCTTTTTTAAAACAAAAACTTTAAGTAGAAACAACAGCATCTTCTTATGAACATTAAAGATCCACTGGATAAATCCATCTAGTTACTCTACTATATAGTACTCAATATATTGTGATTATACAAGACATTACAACCCTGATTCCAAAAAATTGAGATGCTGTGTAAAACAAATAAAAACAGAATGCAACCTACATTCAACTGAATAAAAATAAAGGATCAATTCTTCACAAACAAGGGTAGCAGAACGGTTACCACTTGGTGCATTAGCACCCATGGCATGTGAAAGTACCTTTAATGTTGAAAGGTACATATGTTTGTGATCTAAACTGGCCTGCCTGCAGACCACACCTGTCACCCATTGAAAATGTGTGAAAATTATTAAGCGCAAAATACAACTACAGAGACCTCAGTTTGTTGAGCAACTGAAGTCGTGTATGAAGTACGAATAGGAAAGCATTTCTTGTTCAAAACTTCAACAATTGGTGTCCTAAGTTCCCAAAGGCTCACTGAGTGTTAAAAGGTGATGTAACACAGAGGTAAACAAGCCCCTGTCCCAACTTTTTTGAAGCATGTTGCAGGTATCAAAATCAGGTTCACCAGTATGAACACTAAATATTTTGTGTTTGTATTGTATTCAGTTGAACGTAGGTTGAGATGGATTTGCAAATCATTGCATTCTATTATCATTTATGGTTTACACAGCATTATAATGTGTTTGGAATACCGTACAACCATTACACAAATACTACTATGTACCGCTATAGCTATATTAGCTTTGGTAACAAGAAAATTATATTAAAGCTACTTGAAGTTGAGTTACTTCTATATTATGAGTAATACTGGAAGTTATCCAGTCATTCATATTAAATTGCTCCAGCACCAAGTGAACACCCAGGTGGTTGATATAGGGGCTAGTTATTACTAATGTTTATTATAATTAATTTATTAGAACAGTTACTGCTACCTGTCCCACTTCAAGCAGCTTGTAGAGTCTAGAAACAACCAACTAGCCCCATCAAATGGTACAGATGGATTTCTGGGAATTGTGATCTTGAGACAGAGCAGAACAATGTAGAGCTGCTGGGGGCAACAACAGTTTGGCAGCAAAGCATTTTATTTAAGCAATTTGGCTGCTACAACATTTGGCCATTTCTAGTTTTAATTCATACACTGACAGTATCTGCAAATACATACAAAAGAGTAAAGAGTTCACCTTTGGATGAAGGCCTCACAGTACTGACTGCTGAAGGTGTTGTATCATCTAATGGTAGTGGTTCAGGTCTCTTGGAGGGTGGTGGTGGAATTTCACTCCTTTCGGTAGGAGGATGTATCTCCTCTGTTGATGGTTCTATGGAAAATAATCAACATTTAGAGCAGACGCGGGAGGTGGATGCAAATGCAGTAAAACAACTATTTTATTAAATAAGAAAAATCCTAAATGTACAGCAGAATCATAGTCAGTAAACAGGCAGAGTTCCTTAAGGCCCTAGATGTTATTTGGCTGACTTAGTTGATGCAAATTTGAAACACTGTGTGGTTGTCAGGGATAGTGCCTCTGGATTGGCAGACTGGGGTTATAGTCCCTCATTTTAAGAAAGGGGACAGGAGTATGGTCCAACTTTATGGGGAATCACAATTTTGTGCGTCATAATGTACCACACATTTTCAGTGAGAGACTGGAGTCTAGTACCCACACAAAGCCACATGTGCAGAATATGACTTTGGCATTGTCTTGCTAGAATAAGCAGGAATGTCCCTTTAAAAGACATTACCTAGATGAGAGCATATGTTGCCCCAAAATCTGTATGCACCTATCAGAATTAATGGTGCCTTCACAGATGTGGACTTTACCCATGCCATGGGCACGAACATACCCCATACCATCACAGATGCTGTTTTGCATCTGGACAGTCTTTTTCCTCTTTAGCCCAGAGGACATAACATCCATGATTTCCAAAAACAATTTTTTTTTATTTTAAAAAATATAATTTGTATATTATTTTTCCTCATTTTACGACTAATTAGTAATTTTTTTTCATGTACATTTTATTTTCGATTGACTTTTGATATTGACGATGAATTACGATAAGTACATAATGAATTATGTTTGATTTTTATTTTTTTTTAATCATTGTCGCTTTCAAGTCCCAATCATTATGTCCATATGCCCCTGGCATTAGTTAGCTAAATAACAAATGAAAGAATGCTGATACCATTCTATGCATTGGGACTTCAATTAAAGCAAGAAAGTAAGTTTACTCTAATAAACTAACTTACTGACTTAAACTACTGACAATACATACCATCTATAATTGATGAACCTGCCTGACATTCCTCCTGGAAGTCTTCCTTATCACTGTTCAGAACTTTTTCTATGGAAGTCATGCAAAGTACAGCACAATGTGATTAAACAGAAAGAATTGATAGCATACAGAAAAATAAATGAAAAAGTCAAATAAAATAACATACCATCTGGATTGATCTGAATTTCATCTAAGTTCTTGCCATGAAACTCAGCTAATATTCCTTGCTCGAGTGCCATTAGAACTTTGCTGATCTTTGCAAGTTGCAGGGTCTTCTCAGGGAGTCGATAGAACTCACGATGAATTCTAATGTCATGTCCAAGAAAGGTGGCCAGCTGGTCCATCTCTGTGTCTGTCATGTTCAGCACAGTTGAAAGGCTTGCAGCATGCTTTCGCAGTCTTGTAGATGTCAGTGATTCAGGACACTTTGCACCACAAACCTTTGCAAATCTACGGATGCAATCAGAACCTCGGAAATGTGTCATAGCTTCTGGTCTCGCAAACATATAATTATTGTCTTTTAGAACCCCACAAGCCCCTCTCTGCTTAGCAAGGAGTTCTAATGCACATAGCATTTTTGGAGCCAATAGAATTGGAACTGGGCGACCATATTTCGCCCTGGTGACAATCCGTGTAAAGTGTCTGTAAAGTTTTCTTTCCACTTCAGACAGAGCCCAGTCCACATCCTGATGTGGATCAGAGGTGTCTCTTGATAAAAATGCAGATAAGGGCATGCTTGCCACCTCTTCTTCCCTGCGCCGGTTAAAGAGAATGATCTGGGTCAAACACATACTTTGTAAGCTCGATCCAGGCTTTTACAGAGAGATTTTCATAGAGGGATTTGTGCCAGTTCTCCTGCATTTCATTGATATATGCGTGCATTTTTTCGACATCTTCAGTAAAGGGCATGAGAGTGGGCACATTCCACTTCGCTTCCCTGATGTTCCTCAGTGCTGTAGCTGAGATCATTTCATTCCACTTTACTGATGGACACCTACAAATGTACTGGCATTCTCAACAAGTTCTTTGTTAATTGAGATTAAACCCTGAGCTTTTAAAAGTTTGCTTACTTTAACCAAGGCATTACCAAGTTTGTTTGCCAGTTATGGAATTAAAAACTTGTTTGTTTCACTGTCATACCCACAGTCTCCATGTAGTTCTTTGGATTTATGAAATCTTCCAGTTTTTTTAAGGTGGTCACTCTGCTGGCATTGTAAATCAGCCTTTCCGATTTCTCTCATCTTCTCTCGCACATACTGTTGGTTCTTACGTGATGGTCCGCCATTGTTTAACAAGTGCTGTCCAAGAGCAATAATGTCTTGGGCCCGGTTTCTCGATAACGAACACTCTTAGCGCGCTAAGAAGATTCTTAAGTACAGTCAGGTCCATAAATATTGGGACATTGACACAATGCTAACATTTTTGGCTCTATACACCACCACAATGGATA
>JABFEB020001147.1:0-11265 GCA_019775895.2 Stomatorhinus ivindoensis
CCGCCATGTGCCCCCCCCCCCCCCCCCCCCAAGCTATGGAGCGCAAGATTGGGTAGGTGAACAGAAGCATGCTAATTTACTTGTGCAAATGACAAATAAAAGATTTATCATCGTGCTTAAAGTACTTCAGACTTATAAAAGTTAACCTTATGCGCAATGATACAAAAGACAAGAATCATTCAGGATGTGTGTTGATGTTTAATGAAGTTTTTGTTACGGGCTGGTTTTCAGTAGGAATAATTGCCCTTTTTGCATGATAAAGCCAAATCAAATGTTACTGAAAGCTTTTGATATGCTGACAATCGGGCACTAGGGCTGGGATGCAATGATGCATCCATTATTTTTTCTGGTATATAGGAAAGTCAGTAGGTAAGCACGCAAATTAGCATGTGAAAGCCATATATAAACAAAACAAAATACACCAAAGCAAATTATGCAAGGAAGATTTAGACACTCCATTCTTGTCTGTGGGTCTTTGCTTACTTTGCTTAATTTTAGCGGGTACAGAAAATGGATGGATGGCTGGATGGATGGATGGATGGATGGATGGACGGAGACTTAATTGGTTGTAATGGGAGTTCATGGTTATGCAACATTCCACAGAAATGCACAGCCTACTCTAATTAAAAGCAATCTGGCCACAAAAAAATTACTCAGTTTTCAATTCCATGACTATTCATTTCTTTAAAAGAAATTCAGACCGGATTTTTGATGAAACAATACAGATGAATGGACATTCTGGAACTTGTGTCTTTGTTGTGGGATTAGATGATTGAAATATCATCTTCTATACTTATAGTTTATATCAACACAAGGACACATGTTTTGCATTCCATTATTGCTGCTAATTCTGTCCAGGACTGTCTACAATTTTCTCTCCCATGATTACTTTGCAGATATGATGGAAAATCCATCCTCATTTTTTCTCCATTTTCGGTTGCTGTAATTCCTTATGTTTTAATAATCCATTGCATTGGACTAAAATGACTAGGGAATTCATGCAGCTATGCCAGGCAGTAAATTCAAGCTTTACAGCTGCAGTATCCACAGTGAATAAAATTCCTTAGTAAAATATCAACAATTCATAGTGCCTTGTGGAATGTTACATAAAAAATTAAATTTTGTGTCATTTAAACTTTTTTCCCCCATTGAAAAAAGAATATATTAAAACAGCCTAACTATACAATAACATTACAAAAAGAATTCATACACAGCATCATTGTAGGGTTGTATTAACTATGGTTCTTATAGAAAAAGGACAAGCTGTAGCCATAACTGCATAGTCATAAAAATAACACAAAATACAAACGGAAATGCTAGAGAAAACAGCACACTTGTTTGCTTATTCGGTGTGCTTTTCATGCATAGTGCTTGAGCAAGGCTTACAGAGCTCCATCTGTAGAATATTATGTTCTCTAAGGAGATAGATTTCAAAGTTGGTAGAGTTGTTAAAGATAAAGATAGTGTGATAGAATAGCAGACCATCTTTTCTCTCTGTACTGATTGTTCCCCCTAGAGTTAGGTCACTGCTTCGGGCTGAAGCAGTCAGTACACACTGAATCCACCAGTGAGTCACAGCCTGATTAAAAGCTGGCTTTGCAGTAACAAAGGTGGCCTCTTGATGACTCACCTTGACTGGTGATGGAGACATAAAGGTGTCCCTACATGGGCCTCTCTCAGGGGCAGACCAGGTCCTCAGAGTCCATAAGCTTATAGTGTATATGCTAGCACCCATGGCATGTTACATTCCATTTGAACTGGGAAGTCAGAATTTCTGAGATATTTGTGTCTCATTTAATCCCCCATATGCACAGTACTGTCCAACCTCCACTGTATCTGTGAACATGCTATGGTGTTAGCGCAAAATACCATGTAATTATCGTGTAATTAACTGGTATTTATAACAATAGCTAACAATGAACCTGGCTAGAACTGGTATTGCTAATTGCTAATGGGCTTAACTCAGGTGTGACATCATTCCCAGCCCCAGCTTCCGAGGTAAATGGAACGCAGCATCGGATACTGACCCCCTCCCACACTCCGTTTCCTAAAGCCAGAGGGTCTCCTCTACATAAATGAGAAAAAGCTTTTCTTTTTTATCACAAACTCAGAACCATCCTCTTGGATCTGAGCCCTCCTGCCTGCTCAACCTTTTTCTGGTCATAGACGCTGTGTAAAAACATCCAGCCTCACTGTGCCTCGCCTTTTGTTATCTGTTATGAAATACGTGTAATGTAATGGAGATACTACCATCCTGTTTTAAATTTCCCTATGATAGCGTTGAATAAAATCACAGTAATTTTCAGAAGCATTTTCTCTGAACCTCAGGGATCTTTTAATTTTCACTGAGAAGTCTGGACACAAATGTTACACAGTGAAAATATTTCAAGGCATTGTGATCCAAAATATGTACTTACTTTCTTCAGAACTCTGTACAAAACGTCAAGCCATGGCATATATTACATTCTATCCATCCATTCATACATTCATCCATCTTACAATTGTTTATCCTGATCAGGGTTATTGGGGACCTGAAGCCCATCCCAGACAGCATGGATGCATGGAATTTCACGCCCCAAACACACACCCAGCCAACAACCTGATTGAAGCGCCATTCAGTGAAGACAGGAACTTGCACTGATGTCAAACTGGATTTCGCCGCCTGGTTGCAAGTCAGGAAGGAGCCAAGAGGGACACTTGCCTCGCATAAATAAAGCACCAAGGTCTGTTTTGGCTTCCAGGTGATGTATATTCATTTTTGGACACATTTACAAACACAGGAGGTATTCTGCAAATGTTTATAGTATCTCCTGGAGTGTAATGCACCAAAGTTAAGACATTGATCGTGCTGTTTTCATTTTACTGGCTGCCGAAATCCTCAGAAGACCCAGTGGGGAGCTGCCGTTCAGATACTTCATGCAGTTGAAGAAGAGCAACCCCTTAGTGCCCATTCATCTGTTAAAGGACCCATTATAGCTCTACTGTTTCCAACTGATACATGATTCAATGGTATTTGTCTTCCACTACCTTGCCAGATGAGGATTTATTTTCTCTGGCGCATAGTGCTTGAGCAAGGCTTACAGAGATCCATCTGTAGAATATTATGTTATCTAAGGAGATAGATTTCAAATTGTTAGAGATGTTAAAGATAAAATAAACAGTACTAATACTGACAGTTGCTGCTGTCTCTGAGGTTGATACACGCTGATTATCTCCACAATGGTGTGATCTGGCTAATCCACCCTTGCCGTCCTTTCAGCAGTCCCTCTGCCTGAGTTTAAGGAGCATTAACTGTGCACAAACATTTTTTTTTCTTTGTTCAGAGAGGCAGCTAATACACAACAAAAAAATCCAGTGAGGGCCTTGTGGTATGAATTAAACGATGTTTCAGGAAATAATGAACTGCCAGTTGCAAAATCCAGTGAGGGCCTTGTGGTATGAATTAAACGGTGTTTCAGGAAATAATGAACTGCCAGTTCATCATTTCGATGGAATAATGTTAGTGTAGTGATTGTGTAGCATGTTTACGGGACAAATTGGGATCACTGCTTGTTATTACAAATAATTCATTTTATAGTTACACTCTCCTTCATGTTACCCTGTGGAAGAGTTAATCGTGTCATTTTCTAGTTGCACGTTTTTGTGACCTTGCACTAATTACATATAAATTGTATTGCTTAGTTTGGAGACATATACTTATTGTGTGAGTAGTTGATTAAGGATTTCAAATATGCTTAATATTGTGAAGATTGTTGTCATAAGTGCACCTCAGTTCTATTCGAAATAGCAGTTCAAAGTGAAGTCAGTTTTGTATGTGCTTGTGTGGTGGCAGGGACCTCATTAGACACACAGAATTTACTTTGCCAAGCGTAGAATAAGGAAAGATATGCAAAGTTGGGTAAGAGCTGCAACAAACTGGGGAACCGCATCTATTTCTCCTAACTGACAGGGTGTTATGAGGTACATTTTAAATGGACCACAGAATGGATGGAGGGGGATTACCGCTTGGTGAGGCTTTAGAATGATCCCTCATTAGAGTAAGAATCACACTCAGCTGTGAAACACTGAATTGCATTAGGGAGTAGAGTGGAGCTATCACTTAATTATTCCAATCCCTCACAAAAATGCAGATTTCCAGAAATATTGAATGCTATATTAAAAAGGCACATACTGCATGAATTATAAACATACCGTACTTGTACATACGCACGCAGAGACTGATGATGAGAAGAATACCATGCTCCGGGCAGCTGACGCACAGTCACAAGAACAGGGGTACTCGAAAAGCAGACTCCGGTCCACATACAGACCGAAGCACATTGTAATCCAGACACCAAAATTGTTCCTACTAAAAATCTACTGAGGGGAGCCCCACCCCCCTTCTTGGCTGATGAAATTTGAATCATTGGGGCAAAATAATTGAGTGCCCTTTTACCTGGATTTATTTACTGTGACTAAGGCATATTCAAATTATTAACTGTAATGCTTTTCCCCATATATCTTGGGTAATGTATAGGAACAGTAGTCAATGAAAGTAATTTAAGTCAATTAAAGATTGATTTTAGTGAACAATATGAAGAATGTGAATCAGTGGCTTGCTGTTGTGTCTAGATCATTATGATGAAATGTTAAGTTTTAGCTGATTTCGGTGCATTAGCTTAATCAGGCAGGTTTAGTGCATGTACATAAAAACAGAAAGGCAATTTGGAGTGAATGCTTCACAGACTAAGAGGTATAGCAGCTTGTCAATGTTGCTGTTCCAGTCTGCATCTGTGATAATCAGTAATTGCACATGGTGAGCACTAGTCCGTCTTTGTTGGGGACCAGATGGACTGAGATGTCAGCTTGCAATCATTCGCTGCAGCTCCTCTATGACACACCGATAGCTAAATTAGACACGCCTCCTGGCAGCAGCGGTGGAGATGCTAATTAGAAACAGATTGTTTCTGCTTTACCACTTTACCCCCTCCCCACTCCCTCTCGCTCACAAACATTCTGGCATAGGGAAGGGTGCTTTATTATTATTTTTGAATGTAAAAATCAAAGAAACGTATGGAATCCCCATTTTTAACACTAATGATTTACTCTAAACATGGGATTTTAGAAGCTACAGAAGTCCTGAAAGACTTGTCCATATTTCCTGCAATACTGTACTCCAGTTTTGGTTCTTTAATTCATCAAATTATAGAAAATTGTTGTTGTAGTTCTTTTTTGGCAAATGTTAAAAGCCAAGAGGGTTATGGAAAATACTGAGTGGTAAGTCTGATGAATGTCCTCTGTAAGTTATCGGGATTTTGAGGGAAAAAAAAGAGTGCAGTCAAAACTCTTCTTCTCATTCTCAGGTAACTAGTGTTGTTTGCTACAAAAAGGCAATATTAGGATCCAGCATAATGAAGATAAAAAATACATAAATATCTAGAAAGGGGTTTTTTGAAACAACAGTATTGTATTATCCCGACAACTTGTTCGTTTGCTCTGCCCATACGTACTCATCCCACACTCACCAACCTATAGAATTTCTAGAAGTACTGAACAGATCATCTAGAAATGTGTAAGTTAATGTGTGTTTTGACCTGAATGCTCCTAAGTGTCACGCCCACAGGGGTGGGGCCACACCGCAACAGGCAATTAGCACAAACCAGGCAAGCTATTTAAACCTGACACTAGGCTCTAAGGCTTGCGAAGTATTGTTGCCATACCTATGACACGTACCGAGCACTTCATTTGCCTTTGTCTGACCCTCCTGCTCTGCCTGCATCGTCGTCGCCTGTTGTCGTACCTGCACAGCTTCCCTGATCATCTCCGCCTGCCCACCCGATCCTGCCTGCCCTGCTGTCCTGGTTTTCCTTCGTCTACCCTCCTGATCAATCGGTCCCTAGTCTTGTCTCTTTCTGTAGGACTGACCACCTCGGCTACTGACCTCCCGTGACCAACCCGACTCTCCACATGTCTTGCCCCTTTGGATTTGATTGCATTTGGATTTCTTCCAATAAAACGTTCTCCTGCATTATGGGGTCTGCTTCATCTCTGATCACTAGATACAACACTAAGTGACTCATAATGATTTATTGCTGCTGCTGCTGCTTCACCAAAACCCCCTCCTGATAAATAAGCTACCAACAACGGATCTTCGGGTATTTCAGTCCTGGGCTTTTTGGTCCAGCTGACTCCAGGTGTATCCCATTCTTTTGGTGTCCAGTTCAAGGTCTCCACGCCATGTATTTCTGAGCCGTCCTCTCTTTCTCTTTCCTTTGGGATTCCAGGCGAGCACTTGCTTGGTGACCTTTGAGGCTAGCTTGCAGAATGTGTGGCCGTTACATCTACAGCACTGTCTCAGGATCTTGTCTTCTGCAGGAAGCTGGTTGGTTCTCTGCTACAGGTCCAGGTTGCGCTTGCTGTTTGGTGGATCCAGAGGATATAACGGACAGATATTAATGAAAACCTGTACTTTCTTCATCATTGTCTGTTACCTTCCAGGTCTCTGCTCCATATAGCAGAAATAACTTGGAGTTGAACAGTCTGATCTTCATTTGTACAGTCAGTTTCATAGAGTTCCAGATGTTCTTCAGCTGAAGGAATGTTGCCCTTGCTTTGCCTATTCATGTCTTGAAGTCAGCGCTGGATATATCTAGCTTTTTGACAACACTGCTCTAGTAGATCAAGGCTTCCACCTCTTCCAATTGTCAATGTTCAAGCCAACTTTAGTGGAGGAGGTTGTCAAGCTGTTCATTTTCTCCTACATCTGTTGATCGGTTTGAGACAGTAGTGCCAGTTCATCTAGTTGTATGAAGGGTGTTCACTGTATTCCTCATCTTGTTTGTGCACCTGCCCTCCATGCACTACTCTACAGGCTATCCTATCATATGAGTTTCTCATGATGTTGACCATTTTAGCTGGCACGCCATAATTCTGGAGAATGTTCCAGAGTCTTCCTGTACAAGCTGTAAAACACCTCATCATAATCCACAAAACAGATGTACAGGGAGGAATTCTATTCCAACAACAGTCTGGTCTGTGCAGGATCTGTCTTTTCAGAAGCCCACCAGCTGAACTCTTAGTTGGGCACCTTGGTCCTTCATTCAGTTCAGGATTATCCTATTGAACACTTACCCTGGTACGGACAGGAGCATAATCCCTCAGTAATTTTCACAGATACTGAGGTCGCCTTCCTTTGGTACTTTCATGAGATATCCTTCTGTCATTCTGATGGCACCTGCTCCTTCTGTTGGAAGTTGGAAGAGCATCTCCACCGTGGTGTCTATGTCCGCCTTCAGGGCTTCTTTTGTTATGTTGTCTGGGTCTGCTGCCTTGTCATTCTTCAGCTGTCCTTTTGCCTTTTGGATCTCCTCTCTGGTTGGTGTGCGATAGTCTATATGTAGATCCTCTGCTGCTGATGGTTTATTTGGCAGGTTTGGTGGTGTTCGTTTATTTATCAACACTTCAACATGTTCTTCCCACCTTTTCCATTGTTGTTCCTCTCCCATCAGTGTTTCTCCCTCCTTGTCTTTAACTAATCTGTCTGGCTTGCTAAATTTTTCTGACAGCTTCTTCGACATGGAGTACAATATCTTCATGTCTCCAAGACTCTCTGCTTCTTCTGCTTCTGTTGCCACGCTGTCAATGTAACTTCTTTTATCATGTCTGATACTATTCCTCATGTTCTTGGTGACGTCTGTGTACTACGCTTGTGCTTATGCTCTTCTGGTTCTTGTTCTACTGTTGTTGATAAATTGATTTCTTTCTTTCCTGCCTTTTATCTTCATTGTTTCTATTGACAGTCATTCCTTATGTTGGCGCTTCATAAACCCAAAAGCTTTTTTCACTTTCTTCCATCTACTGTCAATTGACTCCTCTTCCTCCATCAGATCCAGTACATAACACCGCACTATGTTCATAAAGATTTTCTTCTTCTTCATTCAGAAAGATGTTGAGACAGTCCTCATTTCATGAGCATCCCATCCAATGATTGCTCTCTGTGTTGCTTTTGACAACATCAAGGCTACCTCTTGGATATGGGAGGCAGCATCCTCCTCATGTCCCAAGTACAGCAGCATCTCCCCTATAGTAAGTTTTTTCTAACCAGACTGTACCCATTGGGATTCACTGATTACAAGCAGTGCAATATTGTAGTTTCACATCTCTGCTGCCACTTGCACTGAATTTGTACTTTGTACATTGTTTTCTCATTCCGATGTAGATCTCCGTGGTGTTAAGAAGCCAGCATTGTAGCTTCTGATTTATAGCTTTCACCACAAGGCATCATACTTCTTCTTAATGAAGACCCATCTCTTAATGAAGTACCAAGGTGTCTTGATCTCTTGTTGGCATTTCTGTAGCTAATAATTATTTGATGCAGTGAGATAGCTTGCCCCATACCCAGCCTTTCTCCTTTGTCCACTGGACTTGGGACCATCCATGACAGAGTTGATCTATTGCACATTGTACTATTTGATGATCTGCAGAATCTTTTCCCTCCAAATAGGTGGTTACTTGTTTGCTTTTCTGTAGGTTTCAATGTCCATGTCTGAAAATGTCATTTTTATCCCCCACCCATTCATTTATTTCCATTGTAGTGGACATTTTATTTCTGCATCTATCTTTTCACTGATATTAGGAAACATATTTATTCCTGTAATTCCTCTCGCCGGCGGTCAGCTTCCGTGAATAGAAGACACAGAGGTGGTAACGGCCAGTGTCCGGATCCCTCTGAATGAGAACCGCTCCCACTCCTGCTTCCGAGGCATCGACCTCCACCTCGAAAGGCAGGTCGGGACGTGGCTGCTTCAGGACGGGGGTGGTGCAAAAGGCTCGCTTCAGATGAGAAAAGGCGAGATCCACCTCCGTGGTCCAGGTAAGACAGGCTGGCTTTCCACGGGTGAGGGAAGTGAGAGGCGTGGCAACCTGACTGAAGTTACGGATGAATTTCCCATAGGAGTTGGCAAAACCCAGGAACCACATGAGGCTGTGGGCACGCTGTAGGCATGACACCTAGCCCTACACAGGACCATAAATACATCAGGCCTCCTTTTCGGGTGAGCGGCAAAGGTCTGCAGTCTCCATAAGCCCAGCATCCCTCTCAATTGAGTACTGTCTTTGCACCCAAGTGAAAGGAAGTGTTTTTAAAACTATGGCCGTGCAGAGCTCATTCACACGGCAGGGTTTGCTCGGACACTTGACGATCTATCAGGGGCAGTATGAAATCCAAATGTTCCATTACATTGACACAGGAGAGACTTTGGAGTACAGGTGAGGGGCACGCGAGTGTGGGTGGTAGGAGGCCAAAGTCGGTTCTTTTTTAATGGGGTTAGGGCAATTTGCTTATGCCTCAGGGGACACAGAATGAGAATCAGTTCAAATACAGGTTGTCTCATATCCAGTTTGTTTGACTGAATCTATGAAGAATACTTGTGGTATTAATGAGGAATAATGACAAGGAATCATTTGCCAGAGTATGTCAGTGCTGTGTGGGGTCCGAGGTGGATGATTTTGGCCTTTTCATATGGCATCTACAGCACTGCATGTTCTCATCATGGATGCCCAGTGCATCCCCATTGTTTTATTCTATATGTTAAAAGAAAAAGATCTTTAACCTATTAGCTTTTATTTGTTCCCTTTTTCCATGACTTGTGCTGCTTACACTAGTGCTTAATAAAAATAAGTGGGGGGTGGGGGTGGATTTACACAATCACAGATTAGCGAGCTGGGGGGGTGTGAGATTTGTCTGTTTTATTGCATGAATATTCATGACTACATATGGCACAGTTCAGCAGGTTCTTGTTCGAGGTGCATCTACTGACGGTGCTAATTGGAACGCTTAATTTAAAAGCAAGCTGATGTTGTCAAAGGCAGCATTCCCTGGCTGACTGTCAGTGCACTGTGGAGCAAGGCAACACATGAGCACACGTACACAGCCAACAACAGACAGATCTGTTCAGACAGATTCAGATACCAGCCTGCAACACTCAGTTTAAAACAGCAAATCTGCTTTGGAAGAAGATATCCATACACATGTAAAGGATTGTGCTAAACGTAATTAACATTACTGACATCTTTATAGCACATAATCTCACTGCCTGAGGGTTTCTTGCGTTATACAAAACTTTTTAAAATAAGAGTTCAATGTACAATTACTATAATCAGTTTATTGCTTAATTAAAATGCTTGGTGATTTAAGGCCCTGGAAATAGTGATGGATTAAACTTAAACTGAAGCTGAAGACTGTTTTATACTTTGGCCAGAGGCACACAAGTTAACAAATAGCAGTGTAACACATGGCTTTTTTTTAAACATGTATGCACCTATAATACATTTGTTTGGCTATTGAAGAATACTATATGGAATAGCCCAGTCCCCCACCATTAATGTAAGCTGACTGGAACACAATTCACGCAGATGTTAGTCTCCCCCGGGAATAGATACGAAGATGTATCCTATAATATGTCATTGTAGTGATGAATGCTGTAATTCTTATGGCATGGCTGCAAAGGGGCAATATTGCAGTCTGGAAACATTCATTATTAAAGGCATGAGTTAATAGCCTTTAATTATCCATCTTCTGACCTCTTATCCTGGTCCTGGTTGGGGGAGGGCCAGGAGCCTCTCATAGGCATCACAGGGCATAAGACTGGGCTACGCCCTGGATGGGACCAATCCATCACAGTGCACATGGATACACACACTGTGTGCAACTTAGAGGCATCAATTAACCTGACTATATGTCTTTAAACTTTAAACTGTGGGAGTAAAGCATTACACTGAAAAGACAAGCAGACTCTGCACACAGAGAGCAGAGGTGTGACTGAAATCCCCTGGCAAGCACTGGCTCAGCATGCCACCCTCTGAAGTGTAATTATAATAAAAACCTCCCTGCTTGCCGCGTTTCCTTGTGAGGGTGCCAGATCACCATGACTGTGGCTGGAAAAATGTTTCATGTACATGATAGATGGATATTTTAAGTCACTTAACTTTTTGACTTCCTAGTCATTATGATTATGTTGCATTTTCAATCGCCCCATCAATTACTGACTATGTATGCACTCGTAATATAGTTTAAGCAAATCTGCACTCTTCATAGACATATAGTGGACTATTTTTCATAACTCCATTCTTATTCCATCACTAATATTGATGTTTTATATTTTTCAATTTTTAATATGTTGTGTTTCCTGGCAGACTGATGCACTCAGTATGTGTGTGTGTGTGTGTGTGTGTGTGTGCGAACAGGTATACCTATCCTTATGGGGACACAATGTCCCCATAACGTGA
>JABFEB020001148.1:0-11251 GCA_019775895.2 Stomatorhinus ivindoensis
AAGCATGGTTGAAAATCAATGTCTGACTTGCATTGCTTAAATTTCATAGAATTTTTATTTATTATTACTTTTGTCAGATTAAAGTTATTTCTGTGTCCATTGTGAGTTTTTCTTTCATTGACCGAAGGGTACCAACAATTTTGTCCACGTGTGTATCTTGGGGGTACGTTGTCATCGCTCCTCGGGTCTATTCAGTGCACTCACACTGCTCGATGCAGACAACACAAACATCGAGACACTTACTGAACACTTCAACACAGCAATGACGGAAACAAACACCAGCCAGTCAGAAACCCCTGGGTAACACCTGACATCCTGAGCCTATTTAACCAATGACGATAACTGAAGAGAAAGAAGAACGACACTGAGGGGGCAAAGCAGTACAGAAGTGTGAACCAAGAAATAAAGAGGAACACGAAAAGGGCTAAGGAGACTTGGATTAAGAAGCAATGCCAAGGCATTGAGGAGAGCCTATCAAATAATAGTATCAAGAAGGCCTACCAGCTGGTGAAAGATCTAAGCAGCACAAAGCAGGGAAGAACAACAACCATACAAGACAAAGATGGGAACTGTCTCACAGAAGGTAAAGAGGTCCTGAAGAGGTGGACTGAGTACTGCTCAGAGCTGTACAACCAAACAATCACAGGAGACCCAGAAATACTGAACGTTCCCTCTGCAACTGACACCGACAGCTTCCCTATGCTCAAGGAAGAAATAAGGGCAGCTGTAAAATCTCTCAAGAAGGGGAAAGCAACAGGAGTTGACAATATTCCAGCAGAACTAATCCAGGCAGACGGAGAAAGCATGATCGACACTCTAACAATCTGCAACAAGATCTGGCAGACAGGTGAATGGCCTGCAACCTGGACAAAGTCCCTAGTTATCACCATACCCAAGAAAGGCAACTTGCGACTGTGTCAGAACTACTGCACAATAAGCCTGATATGTCACCCTAGTAAAGTCATGCTGAGGATCTTGTTGAACAGATTACAGCCACAAGCAGAGAAGATCATTGCGGAAGCAGGCTTTATATCAGGGCGTAGCGCAGCAGAATATATCTTTAATCTCAGAATTATATGTGAGAAGTATCTACAACACAAACAAGACCTCTATCATATCTTTGTGGATTTTAAAAAGGCATTTGACAGAGTGTGGCATGCAGCCCTTTGGTCAAGCATGAAACTGTACAACATCAACACCAACCTGACTAAATTCATCGAAAACCTTTACAACAAGGCATCCAGTGCAGTGCTCTTCAATGGCAACATAGGCGGATGGTTCCGAACCACTATCGGAGTCAGACAGGGATGCTTGCTCTCACCCAACATCTTTCTCAAGAGAATCATGATGCACTGGAAAAACACCAAGGGACAGTCAGTATTGGAGGTAGAAACATCACCAACCTGTTGTTTGCAGACAATATTGATGGCATAGTAGGTACCGAAAAAGAACTACCAGAGCTAGTGGAATAGCTGCATACGGAATGGAAATAAATGCAGAGAAAACCAAGCTGATGACGAACAACCCCAAGGGCATCAGTTTAGACATCAGGATCGGTGGTGAGAAGTTGGAAACTGTCAACAGCTTCAAATACCTTGGAGCAATGGTCACCAATGAAGGATTTAAACCTGAAGTACTTGCCAGAATCGCACAGACAACAGCAGCATTGGCAAAGCTGAAACCTATCTGGAAAGAGAGGAATATTACACACAGCTCAAAAATCAGATTGATGCAATCTCTGATTATCTCAATCTTCCTGTATGCCTGTGAGTCTTGGATTCTGACAGAGGAACTTGAAAGAAGAATACAATCTACAGAAATGAGGTGTTTCCGAAGACTCCTTGGCATTTCTTACAAAGATCACATCACAAATGAAACAAGACAGAATCAGACAGTTCATTGGCCCTGCAGAACTCACTACCACAGTGAAGAAGCGAAAACTGCAGCGGTATGGGCACAATATGTAATGTATAATGAAATTGCGGCTCATAAGACCCCTAATGATGCATAAAATAGTGGAACGACGGTTTCCCTTGCCAGGAAGCGGGTCACCGGGACCCCCCCCGGAGCCAGGCCTGGGGGTGGGGCTCAATGGTGAGTGCCTGATGGCCCGGCTTATACTCATGGGGCCCCCCTTCAATGGACTCATTAGCTATAGGAGGGGCCATAGGGGTCGGGTGCATTGGACTTCTGTGCTCGTCATGGATTGTTCAGGCATAAGGGTGTACATAAGTGCACTTGGCACCAGGACACCCTAGGCTGCAGTTCGATGATCAACTTTGTAGTCATGTTATTGGATTTGCAGCCGCATATCTTGGACACTCGGGTGAAGAGAGGGCTGGAGCTGTCAACTGATCACTACCCGGTAGTGGGCTGGCTCCGCTGGTGGGGGAGGAAGCCGGCCAGGCCTGGCAGGCCCAAGCATATAATGAGGGTCTGCTGGGAACGTCTGATGGAATCCCCTGTCAGAAGGAGTTTCAAAACCTACCTCTGGTAGAGCTTCTCCCATGTCCCGGGGGAGGCAGGGGACATTGAGTCCGAATGGGCCATGTTCCGCGCCTCCATTGTGGAGGCGGCTGACCAGAGCTGTGGCCATAAGGTGGTTGGTGCCTGTTGTGGTGGCAATCCCCGAACCCGCTAGTGGACACCAGCAATTAATATAGATTAAAAATGAATAATATTTAATCATGATTAATCAAAATTTATCCACAGTAACCCTGTGATTAATCTGATTAAATTTTTTAATCGTTTGACAGCACATATATATATATATGTATGTATAATATGTAATGTATAATGTGTTAAATGTGTCATTATATTTTTACATTGCTAACTATCATTTATATTCATATTCTTGAGTGTGAAAGTAAGTAATGTGAAAATAAAGTATTCCTCCTCACCCTGGGATTATCTACAAGGTTCTCAGCTGCTGTTCCTGAGCAACTGATATGTTGGTTTTTTTTCATGTTGCCTCAATTTATTAAAGACACATATCTGTGCTACTGAATTATAAGTCAATTTGTGTGTAGGGGGGACATGGTCTATAAAGTCAGGTCTTGCATACTGATTGGTTCCATATGCTCCCACTCTTGACAGAATGCCTAAAACAGTCTGTTCTGATTTTCTCTTAGTCACTGACCATACATCTGACACTAGTTCAAAGCATGGCTGCTGGCCAGCGCCTGTTATCTTTTGTACATGACTATTTTTTCTTTTCCTATCCTTTGAATTTTATATTTAACATTTGTATTGTGCTGACTGTCCATTCCAATATCATGACAAGAAAACCCTCCCCCATGCGCTACATGATTCTATTCACTATCCCGACTATTTTTTACAAAAGGTTATTTTCTATAAACAGAAAATTCACAAAATACAATAAATGTGATCTTTTCGTAAAGATCACACCATAACACTGGAATGCAGAAAACAGTATAATCTTTCATCCTTCCTAGCTGACTTTACGGTGATGATCAAGCAAATCATCCACTTTCTACTCCCTCTTCCCCTGCCATTTTTTTTTCTTAACTGCTAGTTTCCATGCCATTTTATAATGTTTTCATTGATGTCAGGACCTTGATATAAAACATGATTAGCAAGGCACTAATTCCTCCTGTGGTCCCCTTATGTCATATTTTGGGTTCCGCTCTGAGTAGCTGACATAGCTGTAGGAATATTTACTCTACGCCTTATTTCCCCTTTACACTAGATGTCTCAGGATGTCAAAGAATATGTATTTAATATTGATTTTATAAAGTACTTTTACTGTAACGTCAGTTCGGATTAGACTCAGCAGCAGCAGGATTGAGGCAGTGAGCTGGTTTGCACGCGATGCGACTCTGCCTTCTCCTGTGAAGCCACTGACTGGAACAAATCTTTTATTTATTAGAGCAGCAGTGTGACGTGAAAGCAAGACAGCAAACAAGCTCCAGTTATCTCTGCATTTTGTGCATGCAGCAGTAGTGTTTTCTGCGTGCATTACGCTCTGAGACATAACTGGCTCAGAGCAATGTTTCATTTGCTGATATGTAAACAGACAGATGAGATTATAGATCTCTTGATAGCCCAGTGGCTGTGGATACAGAAAGCAAATACTGGACTGCCTTTTAATGGCCTAGTCATCATTGACTCTTTTTTAAAAGTTGCACGTGGCACAAACCCCCCCAGTGTGATAAGGCTAGTGTGGTTACGAGATTAATGAAGAAAAATGATTTTGTACAAAACCATTGTATGACATACAAGTTGCATTAGTGTCACGGGGCAAAATGTGACAGAGGCAGGAGCAGGCGTAAGGGCAAAGAATAAGAGCTAACAACAGCAGAAAGCACAGGAACTCACACTGGGGCAATGGCCATGACCAGACTGGGGAGCACAGGACTGGGAAGCAAATGACATATGAAATATATTTACATGTGATGACTAACAAGGCTTAGCACTGACTAGTTGTTACTGCTTCTCTTTTTTGACTGCCCCCAACCCATATGCAACAAAAATATATTTCTCAATATATTATGTGACAATGTATTTCATGTGTATTCATATGTTGTGAATTGTACAGTGTAATAAATGTTATGATATATTCTATAATAATATATTATATATGTAAGCAAAAATATATGAAAACATATGAAAATACTGCAATTATTGCTATTTTCATATATTGAATAAATACATTGTTTTACTTTTATTATATATACTGAAATATGTCCCACCATAAATGAGATTATATATTGGAAAAGGCATTGTAAATATATGGAAATATATATGTAAAATTATATGAGATAATAGAACTCATTGTACAAGATAAGTCAGATTTATATGGGTACATGTGTCTTAAATATGCTGGAAAATATATTGATTTATATTAAATCATATCATATTCATATTATATATTGTATACATGGTAAATATGAAAGAATCTAATAATGTATTGAATAATACAATCAATATAGTTCTTTCTTCATTAACTGAGGTTTATTTTTTTAAAACATGATATACTGTAGGAACATGGAAACAACTAGAAATAAAAAAACACTTTAAATATAAATAAAACATTTCCAAAAGGACAAATGTCCTTCAATAAGGATAAATAAAAACTTTTGAATAACAGAATAATCCCTCAGTGGAAAAAAACAGGAAAACAAACAAAATGCATGCTAAAGGCCCGCTCTGATTGGCCAGCCTTGGCCAGTCCTTCAGTTGTCCGTGGACTTTTTCTTCTCCTGGTGTCTTAACTCACAGATCCTTTTGTTTATGGCCGTTCGTATGTCTGGAATCTTTGCCCCTGGGTGTTGCTGAGCAACTGCAGCTGTAAAAGATAATAAAATAAGAAAGACAATGTTAACCTCTTATTGTTGCAAAAGGAAAGATGAGGTGGATCCCAATACTGGTAATACAGTGCATCCGGAAATTATTCACACCCCTTTCAATGTTTCACTCTTTGTTACACTGCAGCCATCTCTTAAAGTCATTTATGTTCATTTTTTTTCTCCTTAATCTACACTCTGTACCCAATAATGACAGAAAAATACAGAATTGTAGAAGTTTTTGCAAATTAATAAAAAATAAAATACTGAAATATTCACATGGACATAAGTATTCACACCCTGTGTTATAACACTCAGTAATTATATTCTGGTGCCCTCCACTTCTTCAAAAGCATCTTTGAGATAAGTCTAGACTTACCATCTGTGTTTAATTAAATTGTTTGGACGTGATTTGGAAAGTCACACACCTTTCTGTATTAGGCCTTATTGTTCAAAGTGAATGGGAGGAGGACATTTAGAACTGGGCGCATGGCTAAATTCAGCAGTCAGGGGAGAAGAGCCATGGTAAGAGAGGTAACCAAGAAGCCAAAGATCACTGTGGCTGATCTACAGTGATCCTGTGTGGAGATGGGATAAAGTTACAGACAGACAGCCATCACATTAGTCCTCAACCAATATGGGATATGGTGGACTGGCCCAATGGAAGCCTTTGAGTGCAAGACGTGTAAAAAGCCTGTATTGGTGGAGGGCTAAAGTGATGGTTGTCTCTCTGGAGATGGGATAAAGTTCCAGAGAGACAACCAGCTTCCGTCAAGCCACTCTTCCATATAGCCCGTTACTGTAGGAGGACTGGAGTGATGGTCTATAACTTTATCCCATCTCCACACAGGATCACAACAATCAACAATAAATTTTTTAATCAATTTTAACTGTAAGGCCTAATACAGAAAGGTGTGTGACTTTCCAAATCACGTCCAAACAATTTAAACAAAACAGTTGACTCCTCCTGTCAGGTTGGACTTCAGCAGGACATTAATACTGAACAGGCCCACCAGGAGGATGCGGGCCATTCCTTTCGCTGTGGGTTGTGCTTTTGCAGTCTCCCAACTCTAGTGGAGTCATCATTCCCTAGTTGCACCTAAATAATTGTAAAAAGTAAAGACAAACACCAATAAAAACAAAGAAAATCACCAGTGACAGAATGTTTTTGTGATGATTACAAAAATCTACTTACTGTTGTTGATTTGGGAGATGTGGGTTGAGGAGGTGATAGAGCAACACTGGCCTCATATTCGCTTTCACCTTCATAGCTTGAGCACTCTGTGCTCTTACCCGCAATGAGGGTCTTCACTGCCGCTAAGAGTGATGGAATTTCTGGAAAATATGGCCCGCCGAATCTACTACAACAGTACTCAATACAAGTAAATACATAACATGTAAAAAACAAATTACCTCCGCTCATTTTTGATGTCTCAGAGTGTAGCAAAATGTGTTGCTGAGGGGTTCTGAAGGCATTACAGGGTCTCTGCCAGACCAATTTTGCCTCAGTGGGGAGTTGAGGCAATCCCCACTCCAGTGTTTAGCCCTAGGTTAATTTTTGTTCTGTAGATTTCCCTTACAATGTAGACACAAATAGGCCTATATCTTTAAGAATAACACTAAAAATAAAGAGACAGTGATTTTTACAATCTAAAAGAATCCCTATTTTAATCTAAAAGAGATAGTTACCTTTACCTGCCATTTTGTGCAGCCTGGTGTTCTCCTTATTTAAAGCCTTGACTTGGATCTCAAGATCTTTACTGGCTGCGGATCCTACACTCTGCTGGTCCCGCAGTCTTTTAATCTCTTCCCTGAGGGCCCTGAAGCAGTCTCCACTGGGCTGAGGTTAGGTTCTTCTTGGGAAAGAACCTCTATTTCAGACTGTCTTGCAGCTATGAGTTTGTAGTTTTTCTGTTGGGTAAAAAATGATCAAATGAACTATGTATGAAACAATACGCACAAGAGTTACGAAAATGAAACCAAAAATGTATTTAAATTAATCATCAAGTTTAATATGTTACACGGCAAGAATCTGTTTAAATTCATAGCTGTTGTACTATAGTTCCTTTCTTAAGATGTCAGGAACTTTCTTGTACAACTCAGCAGCGCTAACATATACAGACACATAAACACCAATGGCCAATTTACCTAACATGCAACCTTTGGCCTATGGGAGGAAGCCAGAGTACCCAGAAAGAAAAGCAAACTTCACATAGAAAGGCCCCAGCCAGCCAGTGGGTTTGAACCCAGAACCTTCTTACTGTTAGGCAACAGTGCTAGCCACTGCACCAACGTGTTGCTAGCCCCAAAACATTTACAGCAAGAAGGTTCACAACCCAACTACAAAACCTACAGAAATGTAAAAATATCAAAACATCATGCAAAGAACCCTTATTACCTTTTTTGCAACTACAGTTTCTTCCTGAGTGTCAAGGAAGAGTTTGTTGGGTAACCTCTTTCTCTTCTTGCTTTTTCGTTGGTCTTCTTGCAAGAGTTTCTGCTCAGCAGTCTTAAGCGTAGGTTCCTTTTCTGTTAGTAAAAAAATATTAGCAAGACAAAATTTAATTCCTAGAAACTATGTTTACATTACATTAAATACCTTTAGGCTGCAGGCCAAATAGGGCTAGAGTGCAACGCCCTTAACAAAACCAGCTTTTTTGCATGCTCTGGCCATGCCGAATATGAATTTGAATGTTAACAGTGAAAATGTTGGGATGCACCACCTGTTTCATCCATCAGACAGGGCCACTTTTACTGACTTTGAATGTAATGGATTCAAAGTCAGTAAAAGACTGCCATAGTGGTTCAAACACATCAAAGTCAATACTGTCCTCAAAACTGAAGATTGATGACTGTTGTTTGCCTCAAATTTGGTGGTAGTTCATCAGATTCAGGGTCAACGTGCAGGCTCTGTAATGGGGAAATACATTAAGTCCAAGGATAAGCACTATTTGCAAAAATACGTGATTTGCATAAAAGTAAGACTTGATAAAAATATAAAAGATGTGGCATATTCTATATGGCCCTGTCTGATCTTTTAGATTTGATTAATATCCATTGTCCAGAAATTGTTCTAACTTCAAAGCATCTGTTCTTAAAAGAGCTTAAAGTGATACAGAGTCACTTAGAATGTTACATATACTGTCCCAACTGTGAGTATTACGTTGGCAACCAAGTCACCGAAGGGCAGTGTTCTGTATGAAATTTCTTCCTATACTTACCCCCTCCAAACACAGCTGGAACATCTTCTTCAAAGAGAAGATATTGCATCTTGTTTGAAGTCAGGAAATGTCACATGTATTTCAGAAAATTATGATGAAATACGTTGTGGTAAAATATATCATAATCTGAGCAAAGATGGTGGCCCAGTAGTCCTCATGCATTCTCCTTAACATTAAATTATGATGGAGTTCCCGTATTCAAATCATCCCAGTATGGAATTTGGCCATTACAAGGGATGGTAAACGAGCTTCCTTATGTCTGTAAAGAGAATGTTTTACTCTTTGGTCTATGGTTTGGTACTAAAAATCCAAATGTTAATACAGTTTTAAAACCATTCACACAAGAGTGTCAGTCCTTGTCAACTGTTGGCTTCAAGTTACACAGAAATAACATTGTGAATTAATGTAAAGTGATAGCAGCTGTTATGATGTGTGATTCAGTCGCCAGGCCCATTCTGCAAAACATGGGTGCAGCCTCTGCCTCCATCCTGGTGAACAAGTTCCAAAGGGAAATGAAACTGTTAGGGTTTATCCATACAAAGATGTTCCAAAAAGAGATCATGCTACAACCCTAACTGATGCAAGGGAGGCTGTGCCTACCATGCAATCTGTGAGAGGCATTAAAGGGCCCACGTCTTGTCAACATCCCACACTTTGACATCATATCTGGAATGACTCCTGATCATATCCATGTACATCTTGGAGTTGTTCAGCAAATGACAAGCAAGTGGCTGGATAGTGAACACCATGAGAACCCATATTATATTGGTAATCGTGTTCCTGAGCTCGACCAACAACTCTCGAGTTGTCACCTTGCAATATCACAAGAGTGCCCCGCTCTTTTCAGCAAAAGGAAGTTTTGGAAAGCTAGTGAGTGGCAGAACTGGTTACTTTTTATAGCATGTTTGTGCTAAAGGGAATACTACCCCATGCATTTTACCAGCACTGGTAAATCCTTGTCACCTTCATGTTCTTGCTATGTAAGGACACTGTCACATCAGAGGGGTTAAAAAGATGTTAAAAACTAGTTGTTGAGTTTGTCAAACAGTTTGAAACAATCTGTGGAAAGGAAAATGTGCCATTTAACATACATTTATGTCTTAATTTGCCAGATTCTGTGAGAAATTGGGGACCTTTGTGGGCACATTCAGGATATATTTTTGAGTCTTTTTGAGATACTGAAGATGTTTCATGGCACCCTGTGTGTTCCCCTACAAATTATGAAACAATTCACATATAGACAAGTGTTGCCTCTTTTGAAAAACAATGCACTAAGAAATGCCGTGCCTAAAGGTATACAGCTGTATAACGACTTGACTGGTGAAAAAAAAGCTGAAACAGTTTGAAAGAGTATCAGATAAAGTTGTGACCCTTGGTTTACACTTTGTACGAAAACTTACTAATGAAGAGATACTGGCTATGAGAGAGACGCTTTCAGTCACCACAGATACTGTTGTGAAAATATTCAGTAGAATTTTGGTCAAAGGAGAACTGTATTACTCAGAGCAGTTCACTAGAGTAATGAAAAGGAACAGCTTCACTGTTTTGTTGGATAATGGACATATCACTGTGTATTATTACACTGTGGTAGAGAGACTTGATAACAGAAAATGTTTTGCTGTTGGAAGACAGTATGACAAATGACACAGTTCAGTGCTAAATTTAGAAAATGTAGTTGGCTTGAAAAGTGTTACAGGGCAGCAAACAGGTTTTTGATGTGATGAAATTCAAAAGGAAATGTATGTTAGTTGATCTGCCACATTATGTCAACCTTTATGCATGTACTCCTCCACGTTCCAGTGTGGAGAACTGAAATGCCATATTGAGGATGAAATGTCATGAGGAAGAATAAAATGCTGAGGATGAAATGTCATGTGGGGAAATAAAAAATGTACTTTTTGCTGCTGTTAATGATGATTTCATGTATAGTACTCTGTCACCTACATTTTACAATTTATGAATCAATACATGGCCATATATGGTCTATCCATATGGCTATGTAATGTAAAATATAATAAATGTCATGCAAAATATGATTTGGAGCTTGGAGTTTGCTTAACTCATAACAAATACTTTGTTTCAATAAACATACACGCAGTAATATAATACAGTTTTGTTTGCACAGCAATGTATTTTAAAAGATATGAATCAATATATAGCAATAGGTTATCCATCCATATATTGCAAATATATGGGGAAGTTTTTCATATATTGAAATATATTTTTTAATGTATTGCAATATAAATTCTTGTATATTGCAAAATAAGTTTGTTTCGTAAGGGAAGCCTCTTGGTAGGAAATGATGTGGTGGGCCAACTCCTCCCTCAATGCGCACCCATGGTGGCTGCTACCTCTGTTGAACCGACATGACATTATTTATATATACACTGCTCAAAAAATTAAAGGAACACTTGGAAAACACATTAGATCTCAATGGGGCGGGGGAAATCATACTGGATATTTATGGACTTAGTAATGTGTTAGGAATGAAAGGATGCCACATTGTTTGATGGAAATGAAAATTATCAATCTACAGAGGGCTGAATTCAAAGATACTTGGAAAAAATGATGCAGCAGGCTAGTCCAACTCAAAAATCATACTCAGTAGTTTGTGTGGTCCCCACATGCTTGTATGCATACCTGACAGTGTCAGGGCATTCTCCTAATGAGACAACAGATGGTATTCTGGGGGATCTCCATCCAGATCTGGACCAGGACATCACT
>JABFEB020001149.1:0-11250 GCA_019775895.2 Stomatorhinus ivindoensis
TAAAACACACCTTTTCCAGAAATACCTCAATTAGCACTTCTGGTATTATACTCTGAGCTCTTTTCCTAAAAAAAAAATCTTGCACTTTCCCAACAGAGTATTATGCCGATGGTATGCATAGCCTTGGTTTTACTGAGCTAGTATCGGGAGGAAATTCATTGTGAAGTCTTAAAGCACTTATGTAAGTTGCTCTGGCTAAAGGCGTCTGCCAAATGCTGTAAATGTAAATGTGAAGTGTGTGTTCAAGGTAAATTCACTCAGAGCAGGAACAGGAAACCTGATGTAAGGGCCAAGTCAGCTTTAGTGTTGGTACACACTGACTTGGCAGGCCCTATTGACCCAGAGTCCACAGAAGGGTATAGGCATGCACTTTCCTTTACTGATGACTACACAAGTGCAGTGTTTGTGTACTTTCTGAAGCACAAAATTTACACAGTGGAAGCCACAGAGAGGTTCCTAGCTGACACAGCCCCATATGGAAAAGTTATATGTATCAGGTCTGACAATGGTACTGAGTTTACTCTACAGGGTTATCAAGCACTACTTCACAGGAACAGAATCAGACATGAGACATCAGCACCATACTCACCACACCAGAATGGTACTGCTGAGCACAACTGGAGAACTCTTTTAGATATGGCTAGATGTCTGCTCTTGGAACGCAAGTTACCCAAGGACCTATGGCCGTATGCAGTCCAGACAGCAGCAGTGGTGAGGAATAGATGTTTCAACAACTGCACCAGACAGACATCTTACTTTGTTCTGACAGGAAGGAGACCTAATGTGTCTAGGATGCAGATGTTTGGTACTGTGTGTTATGCCTATAGACAGGACAAGAAGAAGCTAGACCCAAGGTCTGACAAAGGCATCTATGTTGGATATGACAAGAACAGTCCAGCCTATATGGTCTACTATCCTGACAGTAGGAAGGTGAAGAAACACAGACTGGTGAGGTTCATGTCCAGTGTTGAGGGACAGGAGACTGATAACGTCTGATGACAATGATGTTAGTATGCGGTATGGCACAACTAAACCTGACTCTGACAAACCCAAGCAGTGTGACATTCCAGAGACTAGGCTAGGCCCAAGCCAGATAAGCCTACAGCCAGCAGAGGTCAAGCCAGAACCACATTCTCCACAGAACTATCGTGGTAGAGAAAGATGGAGACCAGACTTCTATGGGGTGGAGAGTGATCAGGCGCAGATCAACATTGATTATTGCTATAAGATGCCAGCCTTATTAGTGTGAGAGTGTTAATGCAGAAAGCTGCGCAAGAGGGTCTGATCCTCCATCAGATGGATGTTAGAACTGCCTACCTACATGCATCGATTGATTATGAGATTTACATGGAACAGCCAGAGGGGCATGATGTAAAATCTCAGACAAATGAGAAAATGGTGTGTCAACTGGAGAAATTATTGTATGGGCTAAAGCAAGCAGGTCGAAACTGGAATAAAATGTTGCATGTTTTAGCCGGTATCTAGTCAAGCTCTGTTTAACATTGAAGAACTGGGTATGCGTATATGAAGAACAGTGAAATGCGTGTGTACAGAACAGGAATATCTTCATGTTATTCAAATTTTATATTAATTACTAGAATAGTCGGAAATAGAGTGCAAAATAAATTACTATTCGCCACATGCTGTATTAGTGTTAGTGCTCTGGCTAGCTGGCTTAATCATTCAGGAGTTGGATTTAACCATTACAGACCTGTTACATCAGTAAAAAATGGAAATTTATGTTGTCATATGTATTCAAGATAATTTCATTAATTGTCTCGCCTGTGATAAGAAACAAAATGTCGGCTACAAGTCACTCAAATATTCAAAATGACCTAAGTTGCGGATTATTTAACTCTTGGCCCGCCTCACCTCCGATGGATCAGTCTGCGGTAGGACAGATAGCTATCAAATAAATATGTATTTTTTAAAATCAATAAAAAACATCGTATCATTTCCGCCATAGTTCATTACAAAAATAGAAAAATGCCCGTGTAAAAATAGCATCTGTGACGTCACCAGTTTTTACTGTTTTTAGCAAGTTCAATGCTCGACCACGCGAATCAGCTCGAGGTCAGAGTAATAAAATTAGCTGGTGTGGGGTACAGTATGCTGGCACACTTGAATGGCCAGGCTTTTCCAGCTAATCATCTTGTAAACACGGGGACCAGCAGCTCTTTAAACAAGAAAACAAACGGAAGCAGCGAGGTGTAGCCTTGTTTTAAAGTTTTGCTGCGCAACAGCTTCATGGAGCCATGGGGAATAAGTGGCTACTCGGCG
This sequence comes from Stomatorhinus ivindoensis, assembly GCA_019775895.2. Classification (NCBI taxonomy): domain Eukaryota; kingdom Metazoa; phylum Chordata; class Actinopteri; order Osteoglossiformes; family Mormyridae; genus Stomatorhinus; species Stomatorhinus ivindoensis. Next base: position 2,281 of record JABFEB020001149.1, read on the forward strand.
GGGGTCGTACGGGGAATTACTTTTAACACTACGGATGCAAAGCCTGGAATGGAATTAAGCAGAAAAAATTACTTTAAAAACCAGGTTAGACACCCTTTTATACTTTTATTTTGCTGTTTTCGACACTTAATTGGCGATGGCATTGAGAAGGCTGGGGACGTGTCGCCGGGAACACAACTGCAGTCTTGACGCTGCTTTAATAAGGGAAGGCCACGTTGACTTGTCTGTCAGCGTAATTAGTTTGTTTACAATTCGAGTTTGTTTATCCGTGTAAGTAAGACGGTTTTGTGTTTGCTAAGCATCTCCCGACTATCTGGATTATACCTGGACTATGTTTGGGCAAGTGTTTTAAGCGTTTTATTTCACGAAGGCCGGATCGCTTCTATTTCCACGTATGGGGCCCGGTCCTGGCCCTCCTTTTGAAGCGCTGTTGTTGTCTAAGTGACTTGTAGCAATTTCTTTGCTTCTGGGGCTATTTCTGTTGCAAAATTACTATCAAATGTGTGTGGAGAGTTGTGTAATGGTATCTCAGTTGGTGTGTGCGTTATTATAGGCCTATTTGTAAATTTGCGTAAGAATCTCTAAATACCTGCTGAGATTTGCGAATGTGTACAATAATCTGTAAATGTGTATTCAGATTCCACGCAATAAGTTTTGTAAACGTGGATGCCATTAGGTTTCAGTTCTTTGCTCTTTGTTTTCCTCTTTCCTTCGGGTTTCTAAACATGTAAAAAAACTTTAAATGTGTAATTAGTATAGTGAGATTAGTACACGTGTTGACAAATCGTTAAATGCGTGCATAGTTTTAATGTGTAGACAAATGTGCACATTGATATTATGAAAAATATGGAAACAAAAGTTATTCGTTGAGCAAAACGCGTGAGAAGGTGACGAAAATGGCCGCTTAGGTTATATATATATATCTCAGTTTAGGGTAAACTAAACAGATAAATCTTCACACGCATTTGGTTCAAAAATCACGTGTAAAACGGCAGTCAAACGACCGCCTGAATTATATCTGATGACGTGTCTGTATTTTCAGCATTGTTCATTTTGTTGATCATTTTTTCGCCATAGTTATCGTCAACGACCTTTATTTTCAGACGGAAAGGAGAGGATAGTTAAATAAAAATGATTTCGCGAGGCCTAAGACTATGACGAAGTGTATTGACAATTTCTTCAACGAATAAAAACGAGACGAAAATGTTTGCCAGAGAGGAGATACAATCAGAACTAATGTAGTTCGCGTAAGGCAGGGGTATTAAACTACAATTTAAATAGGTGCAGTTAGAGATATTTTCTTGAAGCAAAAGTCCGGAAGATCATAATGTCTAACTATTTAGTGTGATATATGTTTAAATAGCCTATTAGTTGTATCAACATTGCATGTAATCAATACCTGACTGGCAAATCAGATTAATCCAGTACAATTTAAAAAAAATGACAGTATTGTCACGTGACATAGAACTGAACATATATGTATGACTGCCGATATGTAAGTTTTCTCATCCACTAAATAAAAGTAGGGCTGCATTTCAAAATAAGAGAACATAAATAAGATGTGAAAATTGTGCATGTTAAATATAGTGCTTAACTTAAGCCGTAAACCCTAATACAGTTCTGTTTGTCATATATTTTAGTGTTCATGGAATTAAGTATTGGTTTCGATAGTACCACACCGGTAATAACATTAAAGTCTCGTTTTAATATAAATACATATGAACTTATCAGTTTAATCGCTGTTGGAGTAGTATATGGGCGGTCTTATTTTGAAAGGATATAAAACATGACATGTTTTTCTCATTCGTTTTATATTTGTCGGAATAACAACGCAAACGGAATGACGAAACGTTCCAGGCGAAGACGGCGCATTTTACTTTTTATGACAAATAAAACTCGGGGTTGCCGACTTTGAGTGAGATTTTCAATTTGAGATGTCTGCACACGAGTGTAACAGTTCTTACCTTATAAATAGTCTGCTTTTGTATTTAACCTTGTAAATACACTTTGGAGGTAGCTACTTTTGGGTTTATAATGGTATAATATGGATTTGCGGTAAGTTTCCAGCGTGAGTCTGAAAGCGTGAGTGTCATGCCAGATTCTTGAGATTTGGTAACCCTGAAAACGTACATTTTTTTGTTTCACCTGATTTGATTTACATAACAAATAACATCACTTTATACAGTTGTTAAAAAGCGGAAACTTCAACGAACATAAAATCACCAATAAACTACGTCTACAAATTCATTTTAATATATCTATTTTAATATTCAGAGAGAGAGAGAGAGAGAGAGAGAGAACAGGCCTTTTGGCATTATAGCCCATGCACTTTGAAGTTATTTTATTTTTGCACTAATGGCACTAGTGATTTTACAGTACTCAGTTTTCTGGTAAATAAACACAAGTTTGTGTTTCAAATAAGAATGACATCTGTCTGTGTCTGTCTACTGCACAGTCAAACCTTAATACCATCCCTTAACATTGGTTTCATTTCATCTTGGTGAACATAATGACTTTCAGAAATCGAACGAAATCTTATGATATTTAGTCAGTTAAAATAAATAATTCAGATAACTAAATTATGATTGCTAATTTGCTCATTTAGTTCAAGACGTTTCAGGAAGAGTTTTATGCATATTTGAGGCATATTACCAGGGTGCAGACGCCAAAAGCTGCCTTTGCCATACCGGGAGTCGAACCCGACCCGCCAGGCTACAGGGATGTTTACTTTCGTCAGCTGGCTCACGTGCGATTTTCATTGCGGATGTCTGCACACCGCTTTTCATGCATGTAAGAGTTTTATTACCTTGTAAACAGTTTGTTGGGTTTGAGAACTTCACCAGTGCCTTTGATGTCGCTGATTTGGGGTTTAAAATGAAAGAATATATATTTGCCATAAGACTTCTTGCAACAGCGTGAGAATCGGAAAGCGTGAGTGTCACGCCAGATGCGTGAATGGTCGCCACCTTGTGGATGAATCAGGAATCGATGGACTATGGAAGCTCCGCGCCACTAAACACGTGACCCAAAGAGGAAACAATAGAAACGTATTAGCTTCCAGATGTTTGTGTCGATTTCACATTTAAAATGATTTTCAAGCATTTCTTAAAAACAGCTTGTTCCTCTCTGTTTCCAATAAAATCACAAGGAAAGTCACGTGTTTAGGTCGCAATGATGCTTTATGAGAACGAAGGATGGAACAGGGGCTAAAATTAAATGTGACATTGTGAAAAATATGGAACGCTTCACGAATTTGCGTGTCATCCTTGCGCAGGGGCCATGCTAATCTTCTCTGTATCGTTCCAATTTTAGTATATGTGCTGCCGAAGCGAGCACGATGATGAAGACCTGTGAAGTTCCTTATGTACGTCCCACCCGGTGACACTTTCCCGCTGAGGGGTGGTCGCGTACAGCTTTTGCTACTACTATAACATCCATTTTCGCTTCAGTTTTACCAGCTACTGATTTTTGTGTCATTTTCCATCATTTACATTACATTTTACATTAACATGAATTCTTTTATTATATACCTATTATTTCTTCTTTTCACCATATTCCTCAAGGCAGATGTAATGTGGCTTGGTGACATTCATGTAAATGTGAATCCTCTGTTGAGTACCACATTGGGTTACAGGGAAACGAATTCAGTGACGTTTTTCTGTTTACTTCCGGTTTCCGGTTTCATGTTGATTCAGTAGGGTGGGCTGTAATGTGTAGTGGAATAAGCATTTGATCTTTGCAAAGAAGTAAATCACTGGAGATCGTTTATCCAGCATGTCTTATTCCCAGAGTGTGTGGGGAAACTGTGTTTGCCACTTTTACATATTGTAAATTTTATAATGTGTTTTTTGTACTGTTTTATTCCTCTGGAACACATGTTGCATTTATTTAGTGCGTGCTTTCCCTAATAGAGCGAGAGTATTTGTCAGGAAAAAGCATGCACAACTTAACCAGTACTGATGTCAATTATTGATCACCAGCACTCTTTATGGCCAGCTATGAGGAAGCCACCGTCGGCCTGAGTGGTGCTGGTCGCTCCCTGCTGGTGTGCATCGGATTCGGGTGGATCGTTGCCGTAACCTGTTTTTCAAACATTTGGTTATTGCTAGCACGAGCATGGAACATTTAGGCATTCAGGAATATTACATTTCTTTATGACCTTCAGCGATTTTACTTTGACTGCTGTCGCAAAGTCCTGTATTTGTCATGTGCATTATGAACCGATTCAGTCATACATTGAAATGCCAAAAAACAATATAACATAAAATATAAAAGTCTAAATAGTGCCCCCAGCCTTACAAATATGCAATTACACCGTTGTCTGCTGTTAGCGTCCTTGTTTCGCAGATAAAAAGACTGGGAAAATAGTTAAATGAACTAGAAACATCGGACTCGACTTGGTATATCATTTAATTTGTTACAGGCAAAGCTCATAGCCGCACGAAACCAATGTCCAAATGCGGAAGTAAACACACAAACCTCACTGCGTGCGTTTCTCGGGCATGCAATACATCAGGCTGAAAGATTCAAATTTGAATAATTCCAAGCAAATTACACTGGAGTTGTCTTTACGGATTAAATAAAACATGTAAAAGAATTTTAAAAGGTCTCAAAAAATGATAGATTGGGTAAGATTTGGGTAAATCTTGGGTTTAAATCGACGAGATTTGATTTGATTTGCCAGTCCCGAGGATGACACGCAAATTCGTGATGCATTCTATATTTTGCAAATCGCATCTCATAAAAGCCGAGTATTGCTATTCAACAGAGCCGTTTGTGTGATTTGTCAGTGAAAGGGTTAGAAAATGCCTTTTTCCAAGACTGCACGAGATTAACACGTTTTGAAAACACAAGCACTTTTCAGCTGCCTGCCTTATGATTGAGTAGTCTGTTTTTCTATATTTTCAGCACTAAGTTTCAGAGTCAATTTTTCAGTTTTTGCGTTCTTCGCATAAGCATTATTGCGAATCTCTATTGTTACAGTTTTTAATATACCTCCTACTACAGAAAGCCACCAATCTCTGCATACTAGTGGATCTCGCTTTGAACTTTCAATCTTACTCGTACCTATAAAACGTGACAAATCTGGAAACTAGATGGTGTTAGAGCATTTCAATTAGTTTGCTTTCTTTCACGTGTCGAGGGCGCCCTCGTGTGGGCCTGTGGCGCAATGGATAATGCGTCTGACTACGGATCAGAAGATTCTAGGTTCGACTCCTGGCTGGCTTGTCCTTGGCTTCCTTTTACTCTGATGCTGCCTGCTTAATTCAACAGTGGCTTCCTCGTATCAACTACAGTAATGACGTTCGTCGACGGTGCGTTTTATGTCTCCCATATGGTCTAGCGGTTAGGATTCCTGGTTTTCACCCAGGCGGCCCGGGTTCGACTCCCGGTATGGGAATGACAGCTTTTGACCTGGAGGAAGCGACTTCAGTCGTAGTTCGGGCTGAGTAAAGAACTTCGGTACTTTTGTGGTGCCGACCGTAATGCTCCAATCCTATCGAGGATCGAAAATTTAACTTTCTTTTGGTGTCAAATTCCAATACGCAGACAGTAAGTCAGCGTCTGTGAGTTAGTAAGCATTCAGCATACTTCTATAAAGATATACAGTCGCTGGTGCTTGGTTGTCTAACGTAATATTTCACGGACACGTCATATAGACCGGAGGAAAAAATATGTGCCTAGAGGTGTGTGTGTGTTGTTTTTGTTTGTTTGTGGTGTAAAAAAATGCCTAGGAAATCAAAAGTGCGGTTCCACAGGGTTCCAGGCGGCGACCATGTTTGGAGACAGTACAGCTTGATTTTATAACCAGGTCCTCGGAGGCACTGCTGTGGAGGGGCTTATAGTGATAAACTAGCTGATTGCATGGAAGTTACATGGGAGTGCAGAAAAAGAGACTGAGTATGTGGTATTATTTTCTACCTCGATAAGAGTAAAGCCGGTGCCTGGCGGTGAAGTGTGCCACTGCTTATTAGCGGGATAACGTTACATTATTCTGTGGAAAATGAGAGATCGATCTGCCAGCCAGATTTTTTTTTATGAATTATAAACATGTCTCAAGTGTCACGCATTGACTGTGAGACAAACGCATTTCAACCATTTCACACGCTCACAGAAGTAATGGACTACAAATAGAAATATAAATGAATGAAGTAGAATGAATGGACGTGGTGCCGGAATTGTGGTCTTAAGTCCTCCCCCTCTGACGTAATCACTCCTTTTAAAGGCGTAGTCTCTTCGCTTCCCCTGCCCGGCAGAATCTAGCGCTCGCTGTAACGTCATTTTTCTTACCTTAAGCAGACTAAGAAAAATGAACATTACTTCTTTATTGTGGTATGTTACAATAAAACCATAAGTTAAGATTAATAACCTGTGTAGCATCTGTGTGCTTTGGGTGTGCAGTAACAGCGTTGTTACAGTGTGGTTACTGTGCAAGACTGTGGGCTTCAGCAAAGTGCCTGAAAATGACCAGGAACAATCTAAATTTTGAATTTTTGATGTGTAAGATTTTACATATCTCGTTTAATAAAGTCATTCTTTATTCTTCATTGTTAGTTGAAATAAAATCATGCAACAAATGAAAAAATGTTAACACGGAATAATAAGACGGAACTGTGCATGGCAATGATAAAATAGCGTGACATATACAACCAGTAGATCGATTTACACTTAGGTAATTCCTTTTACAAACCTTGCGTTTAGTTGTGAATGAAATGCAGTTAAAACACGCGGTACTGAGAATGTGCGTGCATGCGGTAAGGGGGAGGATTTCGGCACAGCACCGGCTTGGCATTGGGCCTGGGACGCGTCTACAGCCATTTACGAAGACGCCAGAGCGTCACCACACCCTGTTTGAAAGCTCGCGGGAAATGAGTGTCCGTATGCCCCGGGAAGATTCATACACGCCCCGGTAAATAGGATTTCTTCGTATAGGGTCAAGCATGGTATCAATATTGCTGCGATTTCTGATTGTAGGTGCATAAATTATTTATGTTATTTAAACGAGAGATGTGCCTTGAATATTCTTTTATTTAGCTGTTTTACATCCGGGCGATTGGGTAAATATTTGGCCAGAACGCATATATTGTCGTGTACAGGTGCATTCCGACGCCATTCGAAAAGTGGGTCATATGGAGAAGTATTACGCATAAATAATGTTTTAGACACTATGTTATACAGCTTTTTTCAAAGATGCTGAATATTTAGCGGCGCCTCCTTCATGCTCTTGCGTGAGCGCGTGACCGCGGTCACATAAGCGAGCCCTGGTGAAAATGCACTTCGACAAATTCTGGCCAAACAATAAACTCGTAACCTACAGCTAAGAAACATTTATTTGTTTACTCGTGGCTTTCTTATTTTTACTTGTATTGGGAGGTGCCTGGTCAATTTCCATGGTAAAAATATGAAAACAATACATAACGTCAAATTTACTTTGAGTTCCTTTAAGAAAATTCAAACAATGTTAAATGTTCTATGACCAGTTTAATTAAAAAGCCAAATTTGTGCAGAATTCAGAGACCCTATTCCCTAACCCTTACCCAGTGAGCCTATACAACACTTAATGTTTTTTAAAGTATATTTTGTGTTATACACCTGAAAATATGTAACATGAACAAAAGGAAACACCTAATACTTGCTTTATTTTTGCATGAATTAATCTTTACTAATTGTAATTTCTAATTGTGTATGTTATGCTTAATAAATAATATAATAATTTTATTTTATCATTCGCTTTATAGACTGCGAAGGCATCAGCATCCGAGACAGTGGAGGACTGAATGCCTGCTACCCATAGGTCTGTAAAATGGCGGGTTCTGAAGACAAAGCTGTTCTGCCTTTCAATGCTTCTGTAGTATGTGCCATAATATTGGTTCAACTGGGAAAAGCGAAGAAGAGGACGACCCACTGTCACCAACCCCCCCCCGGAAACCACGGAGCCGAGCTCGGCAAAGCCAGAAATGCTAACAGATGCCATCATGCTGCATGTACAAGAAAAACGAAGTAGATTTGCTCACATTGCTCTGAGCCTCTGTCCTCACAGAAATAGGAGAGCGTCATAACTCTTGGGGTTTTATTTTGAATTAATTTACATGCATATGATTTTTGAGTTATTTATAACTTTTTTATACAATTTGATACTTTGTTGACTGCTAAATAGTAGCACTAACAATAAAATGACCATTACACTGCTTATATTTTAACTGCTTTAATTGTCAGTTTGAAGAGTTTGTTTTCACCTATAAGTGTATTAATTGTGGTGTTTTGAATAAAATTTCATTTTATGTATTTGATTGTGATTGTGTTTATTTCATTAGAGATTTTATGTGTTGTAGTAATGCAGTAATGCTATTATATTTTTATGTCACAAATGAATACAGTCCAATTGTTGACATTTGCATAACATTGGAAATATTAAAAACTTAAAATTGTTTAAACTTTTTTTTTTCCATGAAAGGAAGACAGCAGTAAAAAAACGAGTGGATTGTAATTCATGCATGGAAGGACTGGACTGAAATCCCTGGGGGAGCCTGGTACTGGTACCAGGTACGATGAGGTTTGTCAGCAGCTGTGGTGCCTGTAGATCAGGCCAGATACTCTATGTGATGCTAAGCAGGTTTGGGTCTGGCCAGTGTTTGGATGGGAGACCAGTTGGTCTGAGTGTGCTTTGTTGTTGTAAGGCCTCTTCCAGGTCCTTAAGGATCACTGGGCACCTTTTGGAAAAGTGGTGATGTCCTGACTAAAATCTGGCTGTCTAATTACTCAGGCTAGTGTAGTAGCAGATGACCTGGCTGTGCAGGACCCATGTGAGTTATGGGCTCCCTGAGGTGTGAGGCTGCAGTGCAACTGACATCTAATGTGTATTTGCTGTTTCCTTTCTTTAAGCTCCAACTCACATTGTCAGTGATCACAGTGTGATGTCATCAGCAGCCACAGCACCTGTGATTCAGGCCAGACAGTCTGTGTGAAGCT
>JABFEB020001150.1:0-11211 GCA_019775895.2 Stomatorhinus ivindoensis
CTGTATGCAGCGTGTGAAGTACTGTATGTATGCAGTGTTTCACATACTGTATGCGGTGGGTCAGATACTGTATGCAGTGTGTGAAGTACTGTATGTATGCAGTGTTTCAGAAACTGTATGCAGTGGGTCAGATACTGTATGCAGCGTGTGAAGTACTGTATGTATGCAGTGTTTCAGATACTGTATGCAGTGTGTGACGTACTGTGTGTATGCAGTGTTTCAGATACTGTATGCGGTGGGTCAGATACTGTGTGCAGTGTGTGAAGTACTGTATGTATGCAGTGTTTCAGATACTGTATGCGGTGGGTCAGATACTGTATGCAGCGTGTGAAGTGTCAGATGCTGTATTTACAGTGTCAAGTACTGAATGTACACAGTGTGTCAGGTACTGTATGTACGCAATGTGTCAGGTACTGTATTTGTGCACTGTGTCAGACATTGTTCGCAGTGTGTCAGGTACTGTATTTAGGCACTGTCAGATACTGTATGTATGCAGTGTGTCTGATACTGTATGCATGCACCGTGTCCAGTGTTCCTCCAGGCTTTGGTAATAATCTGCGTGATGAGATGGGCTCTGATCATTAGGTGGAAATTAGCTGGTGCTGATGGGTCCCACTGGACTTTATCTCTCCGGTCCCCCCTCCTAGTTCTCTCTCCCGCGGTCGAGGCGGGCAGTCCAGCACAGGCCTGTTCCTGTCCCTCGCCCCTCCCTGCTGGCGGACGCGTTTATCTTGGCTCCCGGGACGTGGGGTCTGTCCGGCCCCCGCCGCTGTTCCTGTACGCTCACCCAGCCCCCAGGGGCCTCGCTGTACCCTGTAGCTAATAACAGAGTCGTCCTGATATCTGCCCATCCCAGACATTTTAATTTTACATCACATTCCTCCTGACGATGGGACGGGTTACAGAGAGAGAAGCCCCCCCCCCCTCAGTTTGACATGGCCTTCCTGCTTTCATAAGCAGCACCTGGGCGAGCCGTTGGCCTCCCCCACAAAGATGCTTTTATGTGAGTTATGTGTGAGGGGCATCTGTGCCAAATATCTTCATGCAGAGTGTGTGTGTGTGTGTGTGTGTGTGGTCAAGCATATATTACATTGTGGGGACCAAATGTCCCCACAACGTGAGAAAACCCTGTTATTCTGATGTTGTGGGAACCACTTTTTTGGTCCTCACAAGGGGAAACTCAATTTTATAAAAAATCTTTGACTGGAATCAAAAAACTAAAAATGTCATAAGTCATGTATTTTGTTTGGTTACTTCTAGTTAAGGTTAGGCCTGGGTAGGGTTAAGGTCATCATTGCTGGGATTAGTTTTCCCATAGAAATAAATGGACGGTCCCCGCAAAGATCTAGATACGTAGTATGTGTGCGTGTGTGTTAGCAGGATTCTGCAGTGCTGTAAGTCACTTATTGTGATTAACTGATTACCTGTCATACACACCTTCATACAACACCATTCACCCTGTAACCCGCAGCCCGTGTTAAGCAGCTCTCGTGTCAGACCTCTGTTTTAATTTCTGTAGCGGTGCTGTGCTCTGCTGTCATGGTGGCAAATTATACTAGCAGGATTCCAGGGGGTGCAGCAGAGGGTGTCAAACAGAAAGCTAATTGTAATTGTAATTGTAATTATCAGCCGTGTCAGTGTCCTACGGGGGGGGGGGCAGTATGTCCCCCAGCTCGGTCCAGCCTGATGCAGGGTTCAACTTGAGCTACAGCCAGTTCCTCCTGCCTCTTTAGCACCACAGTCACCTGGAACATGCAGCAGCACGTAGCCAATACCCCCCCGCAGCTGACACAGGACCGCCAGACAGCACATGTGCTTAGAAGATGTGCTCTGCTTGGCCCCTGCCAAACCGAGCCAAGGTTCTGAGCTCTCATGTGTCTTATATGCTTCTCTGCGTTCCAGTGGGTTCTGACCTGGCCTTGGAGTCCGTGGGGAGCAGCTGTGTCCCCTCCCTGAGTGATCGAGTGCGGGAACCTTCCCACGGACTGTGTGAAACGCGCCATCAGGGTTTGGCAAACCTGTCGTTTTTCGGCAGAGGAGCTGCCGCCTTTTCCTCTACGGTGTTCCTCTTGTTTCAGGGTCTGTTTAGCGAGCTGCTGTTGGCGCTTGGACGTATTTCAGGACATTCCTCTGCCATCTGATTGATCTCTGACGGTGGGCACTACAGGCTTTCTGCACTTGACTCTTTTCTGGATTCTCCTTCTGATTTTGCCCTCCGCTGTTCTCTGTCCCGGCCCCTGAGCTCCTGTGTCCGGGCCCTGTGATGGCCTGGGGTCCAGCGGGTCCCATCACTGCGTGTTAAAACGCTATCAGCGCTGACCGTCACCATGGATCCCCTTTCACACCCTGCTGTTTGCGTGATTGTGTTCCCAGAGGCCCGGGGGCATGACGTGTGAAGGACAGGAAAGCTGTGGGGTAGGGTAGGGAGGGTTGCCTTGTCTCGCTCCTGTCTGATGCCGCGTTTCATTTAACTGAGAGGTCGGAAGTTGGAGTTGGGAATGACATCACATACGAGTAAACCATGTTGCAGTACAGCAAGTCGGAAAGGCATTTAGCAATGCCAAGGCCCTGTTTCAAGAAGCAGGATTTCTTGCTTAGCTGGATAACTTGTCGGATTTAAGGTATCCCAGTTTAAATGGTCCTTAATCATTGACCACTTACATTTAATCCAGACTACCTTAAATCTGACAAGTTATCCGGCTAAGTAAGAAATCCTACTTTCTGAAACAGGCCTTGAGTTCTAGTCTGGTTAATTGTCAGCAATGTCAGTTGATAACCACACATTACACTGTAGCAACACGTCCACAGGTAGCGGTTGGACAGTACTGTGTGAACGACTGATGTAATGAGGCATTAATAAGACGTAAGTGCTAATAAACAATATTTAATTACAGCTTTAAGTTCCATTGATAAATGCCGCCGCCATCTTGCCTTCTGAGGTCGGGGTTGCAGAGGTGCAGAATTCCGTCTTCAGGAGGTGTTTCAGTTTCTGAGTAGGAACCTGGAAATTCCAGCTTCTGAATTGAAATGGAGCTGCGACGGCTCCCTCCTCTTCCCGCTTCCTCTCTGATCTGTCGTTCACGCTCACACCCAACCACCGTCTCCCCATTCTGTGTTTCAGACCTCGCAGACAACCTGGACCTGGATGACCTGGCCTTCACCGGGCAGTTTCTGCCTCCCTTGGACGCGGATATGGGGGGGTCGCTGGCTGGCGCTGCCCCGGGGCTCCTCGGGTCCCCTGTTCTCACCCTGTCCATCCTGTCTCTGCTCCGGGCTCACTGACCATTTCGACTGGATGTTTACCGTCTCCGTTCTGCTCCGAGTTCCTTGAGGAAATCCAAGAAGACCACAAACTACAGTCTTGTGAAACTTCTGAGACCATAAAGTCTGAGGACTGTTTGTAAACCTTGTCTGTTCCATATGTTGTCTTTAATCCATGACAGATGTGCTAAAGCTTCAGTGCTGTCTCGCCACGTTTGGTTCTGATGGTGGTCTTGGTCACTGTCGGTCACTGCTCGCTGTCGTAAAGTGCTCATATTGGACCGGAACCACTGCATTTCCAAACCTCGTCCCAGCCCTATTGTGGGATAGCCTCGGAATACTGACTCACCGGAAAAACTCACTCCCAGGCCTTTTTATTACTTAGTGGCCAACTAAGGGACGGTCATGAAAAAAATCGTTCCCTTATCTGGTTTGTGTCCAGCCTGGATTCTCGCCATACCATGCAGGATGGATATTTTTATGTGAATGTTTTTTTTGTTAAGAATCATTCCTTGATAAAGATGATTTTAATGGTATTGTTAGTGGTTAGCTGCCTGTGATTGTAACTGGGTGAGTAATTTTACACTGTAAACAACATAGTCTTCTTAACTAGTATGGGACATTATTGGGAGCAAGTGCATATAGTGGGATTTGTACATAAACTGCCCGGCGGTGTTTTGATTGACAGCCGGAAGGGCCAATAGGAAGCATGTGCATGTGGCTGTCTATTGAGCATGCTCACTGAGGTTTTTCTGTATACCCTGTGCTATTGTTGTCTCTTTGTACCCTTACGCCACCTTGTACCTTGTACTCCACAACCATGGAGATTAAAAAAAAACTTCCTTAGAGAAAATTCTAACTCATATGTTAAATTGCTGCATATATTCATCCTTCAGTGGGGATTTAATTAATAGAGAGACGCTGTTGAATATAGAGACAGATTCTCTGTAAACAGTCAATAGAGAATCAAGACAATGTAACAGGCAAGTAATTGGGCAGTTGGTCTTTTTCGCTGTGGTTTTCTGCCCAGCAAGAGGCCAGCACCATCAGTGATGATGAGTGGTTAATTGGGGGATTCGGGACTCGCAGAAACAGATGGACAGATGAAGATTTACACCAGATTAGACCTGGCCAGCAGTCAGGTGACTTTCCTTTGCCAATTAAATGGCACCTCGTCCTGTGTGGTTTCCTGGTCCACTAAATAGATTTTTTTTTTTACAACGCCTGGGTAACTCTTACTCATATCAGACTGCAGAATATGTCAATATTGCATTTTTACAGATTTAAGTGATTTTATTTTTTCCCTTGAGTTTGTTTGAAATATCTGCTGAAACAGTGTTTTATCCTCCTTAGCAAGAGGGTGAGGTCATCTTTGACAGCGCCAGCCCATAATACCAGAGTCTCCAGGCATGGTCCGCCTGCGTGTGACAGGCGAGCTGGCCCGACTCTAATGTGAACACAGTCGAGATCCCGGGTCTGCGTTGGATTAGCCGCACTGAACTTTATTCAGAGTGACCTATGCTGGGTGTTTAATTAAGTTTGAGCCATTTCGTGAAAACGATCACAGACCTCAAACCTGACCGCCAGCCTCCCGCTGATCCAACATTATTTAATTAAATCATACTCCTTCATAATATAAGCCTTTGGCTATTTAATGTATTTAGCTGTTTTCGCTTTAAAATCCCAGAACTTCACCTCCGCCTCTTTCGTTTTTTTCCCCCGGCTGTCCGTCGCACTGTAGCTCTATTGGAGAGTTTCTTCTGCTTCCTCGCCGCGAGACATGATAAGAAAATCCTTTGGTAAATATTATTTCATTAAACACGCTTATTTTCAAATACAGAAAATAAAAATAAACCAATATGAGTTGTGTTGATGTTCTTATTGAAGAGGCATGTGAACGGTCTCTGTCCATGTTTGTGTGCTTTTCACACGCATGAGCTCATCTCTCCAAGAAGATTCACCTGCCCCCCTCAAACCCCACCCTCACCACAGGGGGAGCTCTTTAGACTGACAGCCAGGGGCAGTTACTGAGAGCTGTGTACACTTCAGATAATCCACTGGGAGAAGATCACAGTTTAAGCTCGGTTTTGTTGAGATACTTTAGTTTCTCTACGTTGTTGGCTGAATCTTGTCTAACCTGTATCTTCCTGGCTCACACTCACTACATCTTCAGTGAGGATGCGGAATCCATGGTGATCACCGCTCAGAGCATCAGGTTCATGGAGCTCAAATGAGGGCTTTTTAGTCTCATTCCTTCAGCTGGGCATTCCAGTTAACCTCAAAGGACACCTTCATCCATCCATCCACACATCTATCCATCCACCCACACATCTATCCATCCATCCAAACATCCATATTCAGTAGACGCTTACAGGGAATGCAGAGCCCACCCCAGGAAACATAAGGCATTAAAATGGGAACATCCTGGATGTATGGGGAAAAAATCCTACGGTTCTGGACAGAGCGGTTCTGTCTATTTCTGAGCGGTTCTCTTAAACAGCCTACACTCCCTACTCCTGTGTACCAGAGTCCCTCACAATGTCACGTCCCGAATGTTGCCGGATCTTCCTCAAGGCAGAGCTCTATGATAAGAGGTTAACATGACCTTTAGCTGAGAGGAACCTCCTTCCAACATGACGATCTAAATCAGCTCGATATTATTTTCTATGATTGTCCTTTTTTGCAAGCTGACAGAGATATTACTTTGATGGAGGGACTGAAGGAGTTTCTTGAAATGCATAAGGGGAAAAAATCATTGTGCTCTCTTTCTGAGTGATCCCTCCTTTCAGAATTTCCCAACATGGGATTTGAGTCGGTGCCCAATACAAGCAAACAGTGCTTGAGCGATAACTAAACAAAAGATTCATGGATGCTGATTAAAACTATTTGTCTTCCTTGACAGCATCTTTTACTCTCAGCCAAACATCTTCATCACTACTGATACACAGACTATATATCTGATAAACATCTCAAATGTATTATACAGAGCTGATGGAAATATGTACATTCTGGGAGCTTGGGTTTGATTCCCTGCATAACTTCCCACGCATGCTTGAACCTCCAGCTCATCGTTATCAGGCTACCCTGCTGACCAGGTCAAACTGAGCCCTGCACTATCCTGTCAGGGCCTGCATGCTGTCTGCCTTGTGCCAGACTTGACATCAACAGACATCCGATGCTCAGACAGACACCTGTATCACCAAAGATCCCCCCACATCTGAGTGAGACCTCCGCCCTCCTTTTTTTGTTCAACATGGTACATTCCTCACATAGGCCTGTCCACAGAATTACTGCTGACCCAAGTAATTGAAGAGGCCATGGGAACGATTTCTGCTTTAGCAGGTACTAGTGCTCAGCTGTGTTTCATTACACACGTGTCTTGGTGAAGCAGCTGCCTTGTTTACATCCCGTCTCTGAATTCATGGAACATTTTCTGGCCTTATTACGGTGTCCGGACAGGGTGGAGCCTGCCCCTGGTTCTCCCTGTAGTCGAGCTGTGGTGTTGGGTGCCCCTTGTACTGTGGGGCTCATTAACACACACACACACACACACACACTGACACGGCTCTCTTCCGACCTCTTCTCTTTTTTTCTTTTTATCTGACGATCGGGTACACCGTGTCACCTTATGATTGTGCGTGTAAGACTTTGTTAGCGGATTCGGTTTTTCTTCCTTCTGTAGAATGCAGTGCCATGGCTTTTGATAGAAACGCAGAGGCGGTGTTTACGCTTCAAACCGAGCGCCTGCGGATGGAGGGAGCAGAGAGAGCAGGCAAACCCGCACCGCTTCGTTTAGAAATGATTCAAACTTAGAAGATGCGTATCATCACAATTTCAATTAAAAAAAATTCCAAAACAAGAACGTCGGTTTCGAGCATGGAAAACAGGCGAGTTGCACATGGTTTGAATTAATCTGCTCAAAAGACACAAGACGAATAATTCGCAAAAGACATATTTGCAAGATCCGCGTTAAAATCGCCCTGGGTGTTCGAGACTAGAGCCCCTCCCGGCTCCACAACTAGCGAAAGTCCACGTCAGGTATTGTGCGGGGCCAGCCCAGCTCCCCCCCCCCCTCCCCAAGTAACTGACACGGGATCAGTTTAATCATTCGGCTCACAATGACTAATGCGGCGCTGGGGGAGGGAGAGCAGGTCTTAAAACAGTTGTGTTAAAGGCAGAAAGTAACCGGGGCGGGTAGTCTTTTGTCCAGATCGCTGGCGAGCCACCGGGCGGTGTTGGATGTCAGCCGGAGTGGCCAGGCGCAGCGCTTACGGGAGGCATACGAGCAGCGGTCCCGGTGCGCAGGCTGAGCCGCAACAGGTCCCGCAGGCAAAAGTGCGCTCGTCTTGGATGAAACGCCGGCAGCACCACCCGGGGCGTTTCATTGATTTTACGAGCTTTGATTTATTTTAAGGGGCATGCATTTGAGCTGTGAAGACCCGCAGACGTACATGCGCTGCTCTTTCCCTGCCCTTTCGTTGCGGATCACCGGGCGAGAGCGGAGCTGGACGCCGAGAAGGAGCGTTTAATGCCGGGACTAACATAGGGTCTCCAGACCTGCGTACTCAGACGCCGACAGGACGAAGTTTACGAAGAGTTTGGTTAGTTAAGTAGCAAACCAGCCAGCTGTAGGGATTGGAGACGGAGCCGGCGAGCGGAGCGCACTGAGTACATATGGGACCCCACTGTGGCGCCTTAAAAACAGGACAGTAACACAGCAGTCTGTTTAGTTTTATTAGTATTTTTTATTATTATTTTTCCATCTTTCACTTTTGCAATCATGGCAAGAACAGGGTTTTTAGTAGTTTGCACACTGGCGGTGTTTTTCATTTCCGCACAAGCCGAGCCGGAGTCGGTGAGCTGCGACGCGGTGGAGGCGGCGATCGGATCCGGGGGCTTCAACCTCAGCGACGGCGGCCCCGGTCAGGCTGCACTCGGTAAGCGGCGGGAGCGACGCGGCGCCACCGCATCAGCCAGGATCCACGTGTTCCTCTGTAGTTTAGCCAGTTTCATTTTTCTGCCGCTTGTTCTGTCCTTAACTCTCCGCGTGATATCAGCTGTACCGGTATGTTTGTAATGTATTTTTTTTGCTGTGGTTGTGCGCTGTTTTTCACCCGGAGATCGCGAAGCTGCCGTCTAGGGGCTTTAAGGAAATGTGAAATACAGTACTTTGCAATAGGTCGGCAATTTTAAAAAGCGCCATGGGAATGTTTAACGTGTGTGTGTTTGTATGCATATAGTCATCGTCACTATAATGATGGTTTTTCATTATGGTTTTAGTGGAATTGCCTATAATTGAAGTTACCTGTAATTATATCATGTGTTTTGAGAGGGTGTGAATTGCCGACCTTATCGTGTCATTAGTGTGTGTTTGTGTGTATGGCTGCTCTGTACTGAGCTGTCTGTCAGCAGACGGAGGGACGCACGGGGATGTCAGCGCAGACTTCACCCTCGCCGGAGATCCTTGGGGTCTCTCTGCTCCCAGCTTCTCCCTGCCTGTCCCAGCTTGAGCATCAGGCCTTTCGCTTAAACGGCGATCATACATAGACTCGTCTTTGCTGGATGTTAGATCTTTTTGTCGTATTGTCATACTTTTTGGGTCATTGTTATATTGCACTTTTATTTTTTTTTTAGTTTCACAGTTTTTACCAAATGTACTGCTTGCCGTAAAAAGTAAGTAAGGACAGGTTTCCCCATCTACAGAGTGTGTTGGGTTCTGGCCCCCAGGACCAAAATTTGGGAACCTTGCTTAAGATACTGATGCAGATGTGTATAAAACTGGCTACATTCCATAGTTTGAGTGATTGCTGAGAAATCCTGATTCTCTGTTTTGCTCCGGTTGTCATGAACATGGTTACTGAGGGAGCTGTTCTGTCACATTTGATTACTGTAGTTTTTACCACGTATATGGGGCAGGTATTTGTGCATTAGACATGCCAAAATCATGGTACAGCTGACAGTGAAGACGTCACATTCTAACATATACAGACTGCTCCAGCAACGCAAACGCAGAGTAAAACACCAGCCAAGGTAACAGCAAGCCTGCTGTAGCTCAACATGGCCATCCCTGGTGAATTAAAGTCTGTTGACAGTTTTAACAGAGTCCAGTGGAAAGGCACCGTTCCCTTAGCCTGACCTCTGGTCTCACGTGCAGAAGTGGGCCATCGTTTATCCCCTGAACTGGCAGTTGGTTGATGAGCTGAGGAACTTAACGCTCCGAACCCTCATACAGGAAGATACCATTTCATGTTGCCTGTGGGGGGAAGCAGACAGCCTTGAGATTGGTTTGAACTAGAGGCGCTCGCACCTTTGTACCTGCTCTCCAGGCTGGGGGCTGGCACTCGGTATTGTGATGACGTTAAGACTCCGATATTTCCCATAATGCCTTGCTTTGGGTAGTGAGTGACCTGTGGATAGCACCAAGTGTGTCTGTCAGCAGTGCTGAGATTGTCTTTGCCTGTGAGCTGTCAGTCTTGTTCTCTGCTAGATTCAGACACTGTTTTGATCCTCTACCCTGAATCTCTATGAGGTGTTCCTTGGTGTGTGCGACTTTGTGCCCCCCGCTCTGCTCAGGGCTTTTTTCTGCTGGATTGCTCAACGGCTTTTGCGATCGGGCACGTGAACTGGACGCCTTGCTGCCCGTGGCTGGGGTCCTCCGGAAAGGAGGCACCGTGCTACTGTGACATTAGGTAACAAAACTGTTTTGCTTCTTCGGCACTGCTTCTAGAAGGCCCTATAACAAGTCATTTTGGTGCTTTTATCGTGACAGGTTCAGTAATGGCTACGCTATTTATTGTTAAATACCCAGGGCTTCAGCACGGAGATTCTGTTGGACTCATGAGAGTGAGAGAACGGCGCCAAAAGAACCCATTTCATAGCTGGTGTTGTTCTCTTCCCTCTCCTCTCTGCTGCTGTCCAAGTATGTGAAATTCCCCGGTGCCAAACAGCGAGGGCCTTTTCCGGCTCCCCGGTCGGCGGTCGATCTGTGACACAAAGCGGGTCGGCGTGTCCCTCGTCAGCAGATTCTCCTGTGATTTCACACAATCTGCTTGGCGGGAGCGGCTCCTCCGCCGCGCGGCCGTCCGGGCATCCGCCGCGATCTGGCAGCCCGGACCAGGCGATGCTTCCCAGCTGTCACGTCCGTGAGTCAGCCCGCTCCGATTTCAGGGTGTCGGCCCGTGTGAATCACCGTGACGGCGGTGGTTTGGCCGCCGACCGTCTCGGAGATGTTTCGCTCCGTGGTGTGGCATCTCCTCTGTGCCTGCAATGCAGGCTGTCACCGTTTCCACTTAAGTTAGGAAAATCGGCCGGCTCTTAAGAACAGAATCATGTGAGTGTCCTGCAAACAGCGGTGATGGATTTTCCACCAATGAGGTGCCCCCGCCCTGATTCTGCCTGCTCTCCGGTGGTCGGGGGTCCTTTGCCCAGCCTGTATGGGACCCTCTGTCTTCGGTGGTTTCCACATTGGCTTGCAAAGACTAGTTCAACAGAAAATATTTTTCAGATGTACTTTTCCACAGTGAGGCAGCTCCTACTGGGCTCTCGCATCTCTGCCCCGCCGCCCCCCCGCTCCCCAGTTTACTCTCACTCCCCCCATTTTGTTTGTTTCATGCGTTTCTCGCAAGATTCCCTGAAGCTTTGCCGTAACTTCAGAATGGAACCACTGTCTCGGGGTCTGTTTTGGCTTCATTCCACTTTAAACATCTATTCCATCCCTCCCTCCCTCCCCAGCGCTGGGTCACCTGGAGCCCCGGCCCGATCTCAGGGCACAAGGCTGCTCAGTCCCTGCACCGCATGTCGGTTCACGTTACTCAGTTAAAGCAGCTCTGTGTATGGAGGTGGCTCGGTCTGTTCTGAGCGCAGCGTCCGACGCTCGTTCTCATGGTGCCGCTGGCCGTGGCCTCTGCCGTCCGCGTTTCGGGTTCCGGGGGGGGGGGGGGCCGCCTCGGC
>JABFEB020001152.1:0-11190 GCA_019775895.2 Stomatorhinus ivindoensis
TCCAAGGGGGCAGGCGAGAGTCGTAGTCGGTGTGCAGTCCAGAGGTCGAAAGCCGGTTTGATCTGTCCCACGAAGAGAGACAGGACACGAACACACTCAGGAAGGGGAGACGAACACAGCCGGGGTAGGCCAGGGAGTCGGATCAAGGATGGGATCTGGGCTGGGGAGGTAAGGAAGAGAGTTAGGGTTGACACGAAAGGCAGACAGGAAAGGTATGGCTAAGCGGGTAGACGCAAGACAATAGAATGCTCGGTAATGGTCATACTAATTAATGCAATACTTCACGTTGTGCCGGTCTCGCTGCCGAGCTTAAGTCAGATGGCTGATTAGTCGTAGTTCCGGTGCACCCGCTGGGTCCCGCCCCTGAGGGCCGCCTCCTGGAGGCCGATGTCACTTCGGAGGTCGTCCCCGAGGTCGAGGTGTTGGTATATCCGGATGATCTCGATGCAAGCGGGCACGGACCACGGATCCAGCACGGACGAAGCGGGAACCCAGGCACGGTCATCATTTGTCCATTCGGCCAGATACTGAAGGAGACCGCACCTCCACCGCGAATCTAATATGCAGCTGATGCGGGAGTCGGTCTCATCGTCCGGCAGAGGAGCAAGGTCACCATCAACGGAGTTTGAAATCGGGCCGGCGTTTCCCTGCTTGGCAGGTTTAAGTAAAGATATATGAAAAGTCGGGCAGATCCGGTATACCCGGGGCAAACGGAGCCGTACAGCAGTGGGTCCCACTGAGCGGACAACTTGAAACGGTCCGATAAATCGGGCTGTCAATTTACGACACCTGGGCAAGCGGAGATTCCTGGTAGACAACCACACCCACTGCCCAGGTCGATACTTGGGTCCCGGACGGCGGTGATGATCCGCTTGCCGCTTGTGTAGCTGTTGTCTCCCACGTAAAGCGCTCCGCAATTGTCGCCACATTTGGGTACACCACCGGTGCCAGTCATCTACGACAGGCACATCACTCACTGGAGAGTTCCAAGGAAAGAGGGGTGGTTGGTAGCCAAGCACAGCTTCAAAAGGGATTAGGTTGGTAACAGGATTTATTCGGGAGTTTAACGCATACTCGGCCCAGACCAGATGAAAGGACCAGCTCCCGGGATCTGTACGACATAGCATCCGTAACACCTTCCTGATTAGTGCGTTCAGCTAATCCGTTGGATTGAGGATGATAGGCGGAGGAGAGGCTCACCTGGATTCCCAGTCTGGAACAGAGCGCTCGAAACACCCGGGAGGTGAACTGGGGTCCGCGGTCGCAGACGATGTCTTCCGGTAACCCGAACCCACGGAACACATCTAACACACCGAAATGAGAAGAGGTACTAGGCAACACATCTTTGAAAATCGATCTACTATGGTAAGAATGATGGTTTTACCAGTGGATCGCGGAAGGTCCGTAATGAAATCCATGGCAATGTGGAACCACGGGCGAGTAGGGACAGGCAATGGGTGAAGGAGCCCGGAGGGGCTTTGAGTGTTGGATTTGTTACGGGCACAATTGGGACAAGCTTCCACATAGTTCTGTACTCCTTGTCGCCATCCAGGCCACCAATAACGTCGAGCGATCAGATGCTGGGTGGCGGCTATCCCTGGATGACCGCTGCTGGGCTGGATGTGTACCCAGTGAAGCAGTTCGTTTCTGAGGGAGCATGGGACGTACCTTAATCCATTGGGGCAATCCGCTGGTACCTGTCGCATCTCATTTCGTCTTCGTATGCGGTCCTCGAGATCCCATGTAATGGTTGCAACAAAACAGGTTGCAACATGACTCTGTTCGGAGGGAGAGTAAACGAGGATGTCATCAATGATTACAAAACGGTTAATCATATCCCCAAAGACCTGATTCATAAATGATTGAAATATGGACGGGCTATTGGCCAACCCGTAAGGGCATAACTTTGTACTCATATTGCCCCCTACTGGTAACGAAAGCCGTTTTCCATTCATCCCCTTCTCGAACCCTAACCAGATTATACGCGCTGCGTAACTCCAGTTTAGTAAAAATCTGAACCTCTCGTAGTTGTTCCAGTGCAGATGAGATCAACGGAAGGGGTTCCCTCCGCTTTATTGTTATTGCGTTAAGCGCCCAGAAGTCTACCACAGGTCGGAGTCCGCCGTCTTTTTTCTTGACGAAGAAGAAGCTGGATGCCACAGGAGAGGTCGACGGTTGTAAGATCCCTTGTTCAAGACCATCACGGATGTATGTTTCCAGGGATTCTTCCTCCTGCTGAGATAGGGGATATATCCTGCCTCGCGGGAAAGTAGCTCCCTCTAGTAGGTTAATCGCGTAATCACACGTGCGGTGCAGGGGAAGCCGGAAAGCATTGGCCTTACTGAACACATCACGGAAAGCGCTGTACTCCTTCGGGATTAGCGTGAGGTCCTCGGGTTCGGGACTTTCCACCAGGGACGCCCTACAGGGGAGAGACAGGCACTCACGCAGACAATGGTTAGACCAGGCGGTGATCTCTCCCGTCTTCCAGTCGAGGAGTGGACTTTGGTGGCGTAGCCAAGGCAACCCCAAGGTGATTAGATCCTTGTGTAGCCGGTGCGGTCTTCCATCCCGGCCACACTGCGTTGTGTTCTGGTGCAAGACACACCACTGGACACTGGCGACTTCCTATTCTGGCTCTCTATTTAGTGTAGGCTTCTGCATAAAATCAATAAAGAGCACAGATGCTGTCTTTATCCTCAACATTCACAAAAAAAACCTCTGCCAGCCAAGCCAAACTGACTGACTACATTAGTAATCCAAAAACATTAAACACAAAACAATTAAATCGTAGATATGTAAATAGCAAATTAAAATAACATTGGAGAATACATGTTTGTTTGTTGCATTTATACTATCGTCACCATTATCAACTTTTACCCCATGTATAAAATGACCCCATTTCAATTGTAATTCAACATTACTACTATAAAAATTAAATGTAAATGACCTTTTAAAAGTTCGCACGTACCAGAAAATACATGAACCATTAGACAGTACACAGGGTATATACTGCATTAGCATACAATACATAACAACTAAAACTGTCACGATCCGCTTGTCAGAGCCTCCTGTATGCCACGCCCTCCTCGTTTCTTAGTGTCTGCTCCCTGATGGAAACCACCTGTTGTCAATGCGTCCGATCACCTGTTTTGATTTCAGTCTTGTCAGTCTTGTATTTAGTCCGCGTCTGAGTTGGTCTCCGGAGATCTGTCATTGTAATGTTCCGTAGCGTATACCCCTGTGTGACCCGCAATAAACCCTGTGTACCCGGATTACTTGCCTTTTTGCCTTCTTGCCTGCCCGACGCTACCGACATTCAGGCACGCTCCGAACCCGGACGTGACAGAATGACAGATCTCCACGAAGAAGCACAGAAGGAGACCGAAGCCGTCCGCCTCGGTCTACTTCGGGAGGTGCTTCACTGGGGGAAAGTTTCGGAGATCTGGACAGACTCACACGCAACGCAGTTTGTCTGCGAAAGTTCGGACCTTCTGATGAGGACTCCTCCCCCCGGCAGCAGCTACCCATTTGAGAAGGTGAGGAACAACCTTTGGGAGCTCGTCCAGCGCGTCTCCCTGCTACGGGAGCAGACAGACGCGCTGGATTAACCGGAAGAACAGGGGCCGGAATTCTCGATTCCGGTGGGGCGCGCCTACCTCTGTCCCCTGGAGTTGCCAGAGGATGACCCGGAGATGGAATACATAATTGCCGTCGGGCTCGCAGATCTCCGCTCCTGGGAATGTCCAGGAGAGGGAGAATCCCCGCTCCAGGGAGCGGTTCTGCATCCAGAGCCGAAGACAACAAAGAAGATGAAAAAAAAGGCGAAAGACGGAGGCGCCCGCCTACATTCCTCTCGAGCCGAACCACGCCTGCTCCCCTGACGAATCCTCCAGCCCACCTGCTCCAGCTGCCCAGCTATCCGGCTCGCCTGCTCCAGCTGCCATGCCTGCCTGCACCCCCGTTGAGTCGACGCCTCCCAGGCAGAAGGGTGAGGCCGCGCCTCCCCGCTTGACAGTGCCGACGCCCGCTATCGCCCCGACAGCATCACCGGCAGCCACGCTGCCCCGGCCGCACCCGAGACTCCTGCCGCGGCCGCTTCGCCGGCAGCCACGCCCGCTGCCACGGTGGCCCCAGAGACTCCTGCTCCGGCCCCAGAGACTCTCACCCCCGTGACTCTTGCCCCTGACACCTTTGCCCCAATGACTATTGCCCCCATGACTCCTGCCCCGGTGATTCCCGTGACTCCTGCCCCCGTGACTGTTGCCCCAGTGACTCCAGCCCTGGACCCTAGCCCTGAGGAGGTCCCTGACAACATCCTCGCCTCCTCCGCTTTGGAGGAGGAGCTCGAATGGGACCCCTCGCGGTTGTCCCTGCTGGGGCCGCCCCGATCTCGACCCGGCCCACGCCGTAAGCTCCCCTGCTTAGCAGTATCCCGTAAGGGGAGAGGGCACAGGCGTAGGGTCCGGGTCCCACCCGCCCTGCCTCCTGGCTCGTCACCTCCCCTGGTTCCCCCTTCAACTCCCTTGGTCCCTCCATTGTTTGTCCCTTGTCCTTTCTCCGCGTCCCCTTGGTGGTCCCCTCCTGATCCCTTTGCCCCTTCACCCGCGGCTCCTCCTGCTGCCTCCGGTCGCCCATCTTGGGCTCCTCGGGCTCCCCCTTGTCCTCCGCCCTTCCCGGTGTGGCCCCCTCGCCCTGTTCCTCCCGTCTCTGCTCCTAGCCCCCCTGTGCCTCCTCCGTTCACCCCTGGCCCGTCTGTTTTGCCTTTCGTTCCCCCTGTGTCCCCGTTCCTCGTCTGCCTGTCGGCATTCCCTGTCCTGTGTGGTCTTCTGTCTTGGCTGATGCCCCTGTGCCAGTTTTGTCATTCTGTCCTGTTCCTTGTCCCTCGTTGACTTGTTTTTGCTTTTGTCTTCCAGGTCCCGTGTTTGCCTTGTCCGTCCCTTCCCTGGGGTGCGCCCGGAGCGTATACCCCCATGTGTCCTGCAATAAAACCTGTGTACCCGGATTACCTGCCTTTTTGCCTTCTTGCCTGCCCGACGCTACCGACATTCAGGCACGCTCCGAACCTGGACGTGACAAAAACTGAACGAGTAAGACATTTCTTAACACTGTAACAAAAATACATACCTGCATAAAAACAATAAAGGGCACAGATGCTGTCTTTATCCTCAACATTCACAAAAAAAACCTACCATGAAAAAGAAATCAATTGAGACATGTAGACAATATGATCGTGAAGATAAAATGGCGACCGCTAAAATGAACCTGCGTCATTCATCGTAGTCGGCTAGTTAGCTATCTTAAGCTCTCTCAAAATACTTCTACAGTATGTAAGATAAACATAAAACAGTATTCGTATGCCTATACAATACAACAATTCCCATGTACACTGAAATCAACATTAAAACACAAATTTCCTATTTACGAATGCGCTGCTTCGAACACGTACCTCTGCCAGCCAAGCCAAGCCAAACTCAGACTGACGAGAGGACGCGAATTCTGTAGTGAACAAAGCACTTCCTACATCCGATAGAGGGCGCTCTAACATAACATATCACATAGGTGATAACCACAAGCTAGCTGGGAAATGACAGAAATATATAAAAGATTTTGGTGAAACAAACCTACACCATTCAACTTATTGAAAAAGAAAATAAATGTACAGAATTATTTGTTATTTTTCTTATCGGTTACACTTGGTTCATGGTAAAACGAGAAACTCTAAGCGTTCGACATGTAGGGCTCCAACTTGCAACATGCAAGGGGGAGTGCTGAACCCGGTGGTGCCGTTACACACTCAGTGTCCAGTTACACCGTGAATGGAGATGGGACGGGCCAGTCATTGGAGGGGAATATGTAACCGATGAGCAAGTCCGGCGTCAGTGAAATTCCCTGCAGCCCCACTATCTAGCAGTGCTTCTAGGGTAAGGAGTCTTTCTTCCTCTCCCACTGTCACCGTGATCGTTAATTGTGAGAGTGTGGTTCGAGGCACGGGAGAACAACCTACCGGTAGGGGAGTCTCCTCGCGTCGTGGTCGCACCGGACATCGGGAGATGGTGTGACCGGGGCCACCGCAGTATAGACATAGTCCATCTTGGGTCCTCCTCTGGCATTTGACAGCAGTGAGAGGCGCTCTTCCCACCTGCATTGGCTCAGACGTCGTCGGCTCCCCCCTGTCGTGGGCGGAGGACATCTGTCGAAGCCCGATGACGCCGACGATCTCTTACCGAGTTATCCAAGCAAACAGGCAACCAAACATATTTCTCAGAGGAGGATGTCTCTTCCTTGGTGGCCAATTCGTCCCGTAGTTCGGGGTTGAGGGCACGGCGGAATATTGTCTGTAGGCAATCGTCCGGCCATCTCAGACTCCCTGCAATGGTGCGGAATTCCAGGGAGAAATCCGCAGCAGATCGATTGCCCTGACGGCAGTCCAAGAGCCTGTTCCTGGGATGTCTACCCACAGCGGGATGGTCAAAGACCTCTAATAGAGCGCGGTGAAACTTGCGGGCTGATGTGAGGACGGGGCTGTTCTTGGACCACAAGCCCGACCTGTCAGTAAGGATAGTAGGAATCTCACCTCGGCTCCTGAGGTGGAGAACATCTCTGGGTGTTCCTCCACGTATATTCCGCATTGCATAAGGAAGCCCCAGCATTGGTCTGGGTAGCCAACGTAGCGTTCGGGGGGAGCTACGTGGGGTGATGCAGCGGATCGAGGAGGAGTGGTCGGGAGGGGAACCCCAGCTGCTTGGGCAGCGAACAACTGTTCCATTGCCGCCACTCAGGCTTCCAAGTTACCTGCTGGATCCATTTTACAGGCAAAGTCACGTGGGACGGGAAGGAGAGAGCTGGACCCAGTAATGCAGGTAACAGAGAGGCTTTAATGGGAGTAACCAGGAGGTTCACGAGAGAGGGGATCCTCGGGTCAGAGAGATGGAGCTGGATTCTCCGGTGGGGGAAGGATCCCCGGGAAGGGTGAGAAGGGCGAAGAGAATCCAAGGGGGCAGGCAAGAGTCGTAGTCGGTGTGCAGTCCAGAGGTCGAAGGCCGGTTTGATCTGTCCCACGAAGAGTGACAGGACACGAACACACTGGGGACGGGGAGACACAGCCAGGGTAGGCCAGGGAGTCGGATCAAGGATGGGATCTGGGCTGGGGAGGTAAGGAAGAGAGGTAGGGTTGACACGAAAGGCAGATGGGAAAGGTATGGGTAAGCGGGTAGACGCAAGACAATAGAATGCTCGGTAATGGTCATACTAATGAATGCAATACTTCGCGTTGTGCCGGTCTCGCTGCTGAGCTTAAGTCAGGTGGCTGATTAGTCGTAGTTCCGGTGCACCCCCTGGGTCCCGCCACTGAGGGCGTGACACTATGAATCCGAAAGAGTAACTCTAAATAATTATGTAATTCCATTTATGGGAGAGACCAGGGCAGGCCTAAATGGTTTATTTCCAAAGAATATTTACACATTATTCACACGCATTCTAATTGACACTGATTTATTTAAAAAAAATTAAAAGGAAAAAAACATCATTCTAACTGTCACGTTTGCATGGGAGCAGCGTGCCTGGATGCGGGTAGCGCGGGGCAAACAAGGCGCTGACAGGCAGGAATATCCAAAAGACAGGGTTTATTATCAGGACACACCGGGTAAGCGCTACAAAACAACACAATGACAGATCTGGGGATACGAAATCAGACGCGGACTAAATACGGAAGACTGACAGGAAACTAATCAGGCAACAGGGAATCACAATCAAATGAAAGTACAACAGGTGGTTTCAATTGGGATTTGCACATGAGGAGCAGGGGGGCGTGGCATACACGAGGCTGGAACGGACGGAGCGTGACACTAACAGCATGCATCTGTAAAAAAATAGTGATTTACTTTATTAGTGTTTCTGTGTACTTTACTGTTGATTTAAGTGTCGTTACGGTGAAATATTGCAATTTTTACAAAAAAATTATGCAAAAAGGATCATGGTTTCTTTTATTTAAATTAACAGTATTTAACTGCTACTGCAACAGTAATTTAATGTTTTATATTTTACAATTTTTTACCTTCGCTATTTTACCTTATTTCACCGTTAAAACTACAGACATTTTTTATAATGTATGCACATGAGTATACTGTAAAACCATGGATTTAAAAATGCATTTTCTGAAAAATGGTACAGTGAAAGTTGACCAAATTTGGTGGAGATATAGTGTAGGACCTTGCCTTTCAGGTCTTTGCAGAGATGTTTGTACCTTGGGGGGAAATCCTGATAAATTACCTGTCAAACCTGGCTCATATATGCCAACGCATGTACTGTAAACCCATGGATTTCAAAGTGGATTTTCTTTAAAATGCTATAGTGAAAGTTGACCAAATTTGGTCAAGATGTAGCCTAGGCCCTTGGCTTTCAGAGGGTACCAGAAGTCTTTATACGTTAGAGCAGTGCTTCTCATGTTGTGGTGACCCCCAACCATAAAATTATTTTCGATGCTACTTCATAACTGTAATTATGCTACTGTTATGAATGGTAATGTAAATATCAGATATGCAAGATGTATTTTCATTGTTACAAATTGAAAATAATTAAAGCAATAACACTCAGCTCCTTTGATTGTATTTTTTTTTATATTGATAACAATTGGCCATTTCCTTTGGTAGAAGATTAAAACGATTTTGTACAAATCACAAAAAGGTTTGAAGCGCAAAAATAACGGTCATCCAGTACCTGTTTTTACATTTACAGAAAGCGGCCGGAATCTTCTAAAAAACAAATCAAACGAACAAACCATACCTGCTGAAAAGATATTTGAAATGTTAAATATTTAAAAAAAAATCTTTTGGCAATGTATTATCATTTGATATAATGGTCATCACATATGTATTGTCGTCTGCGATATTCCATAGGTGGTGACTGTAAAATCGTAATGATTTATCATTGATTAAGTAGTGGTCACTAAGAGCTGTACTATCATTCGGAGAAGACGTTGATTACTACACTTGTTGGTGGTCATATTTTAATAAGGACAAGGAAGAATGGAATTCTGGTAGTGCTGATTGGCAGATGGCTGTCCAAAGCGGCCGTGATCGTATAGTGGTTAGTACTCTGCGTTGTGGCCGCAGCAACCTCGGTTAGAATCCGGGTCACGGCATTTGTATCGCCCTCTCATATTGGGTTTCTTGGCCTTCCAAGTGACTGCGTGGATTTCTGGATACGCGCCATAAATGTTACTGGAGTCTCCGCTTTCTCATCCTGTTTATCTGTGGTGATATTGATGTTTGACTTTTGACCGGCAGAATCTCAGTACATTCCAAATTAGAAACGAACAAGATGCACTTGACTAAAGCAAGTCCCGAAGTGCTCATTTTCATCACTATAGCTGAAGAGGTATAAATGATAAGAGGAAACGAAAACTGTGTTTTAGTGAATTCAGAATAAAAACGGACTTTGCGGCTAGGGGTGGAAATATGGCAAAAATTCAGAGTAATTGTTTACTATGTAATTCATTAGCTCATAATGGCACGAAGATACATTGAATGAATGGATTGATTTCTGTTCCGATGATCCACTCATCCCTTGATTTTTCAAATCTTCGCGCTGTGCAGAATGTAATTGGTTAAGCAATAAGATCCAGGATCCGGAATGTGCCAGTTGCAAGTTCGGTTTGGAACTGTCGTCCAGTTCCTGTTTTCTAGGTTTCAGAATGCGGCCGATATCTCCTACAAAACGAATCAAACGAAGACACCATATCTGCTGAAAAGAGTGCAAGTTTCGTATATTTGAAATGTTGCGTATTTAAAAAAATCTTTTGCCAATGTAGTATCATTTGATATAATGGTCATCACATACTGTATGTATTGTCGTCTGCGATATTCCGTAGGTGGTGACTGTGTAAAATCGCAATGATCTATCATTACATTAAGTAATGGTCACTAAGAGCTGTACTATCATTTGGGGAAGACATTGAGTACTACACTTGTTGGTGGTCATATTTTAATAAGGACAGGGAAGAATGGCATTCTTGTGGTGCTGTTTGGGAGACAGCTCTCCAAAGCGGCCGTGATCGTATAGTGGTTAGTACTCTGCGTTGTGGCCGCAGCAACCCCGGTTCGAATCCGGGTCACGGCAGTTGTATCGCCCTCTCATATTGAGTTTCTTGGCCCTCCAAGTGGCTGCGTCAATTTCTGGATACGCGTCATAAATGTTACTGGAGTCTCCGCTTTCTCACCCTGTTTATCTGTGGTGATATTGATGTTCGACTTTTGATCGGCAGGATCTCAGTACATTCGAAATTAGAAACGATCAAGATGTACTTGACTAAGGCAAGACCCGAAGTGCTCATTTTCATCACTATAGCTAAACAGGTATAAATGATAAGAGGAAACGAAAACTGCATTTTAGTTAATTCTTCTTAAAAACGAAATTTGCGGCTAGGGGTGGAAATATGGCAAAAATTCAGAGTAATTGCTTACTATGTAATTCATTAGCTCACAATGGCACGAAGATACATTGAATGAATGGATTGATTTCTGTTCCGATGATCCACTCATGCTTTGATTTTTCAAATCCTCAGGCTGTGCAGAATCTAATTGGTTAAGCAATAAGATCCTGGATCCGGAATGTGCCAGTTGCAAGTTCGGTTTGGAACTGTCGTCCAGTTCCTGTTTTCTTGGTATCAGAAAGTGGCCGATATCTCCTACAAAATGAATCAAATGCAGGCACCATATCTGCTGAAAAGAGTGCAATTTGTATATTTGAAATGTTTCGTATTTTAAAAAAAAATCTTTTGGCAATGTATTATCATTTGATATAATGGTCATCACATATGTATCGTCGTCTGCGATATTCCATAGGTGGTGACTGTGTAAAATTGCAATGATCTATCATTACATTAAGTAGTGGTCACTAAGAGCTAGGGATGGCTCGATACCACAATTTTGACTTCGGTACGATACTTGGATCTAATACCTTGGTATCGATACTAAATCGATACCATAGGTAAAAAAAAAGGAAACAGGCAAATATTGGTGAATTGAAAACAGTTTTATTAAACTTGAAACTCTATGAACAACTGTGCAAAGAAATTGTTACAAAAAAATAATATAAACTTTTTAGAAGAAATAAAACTGAAGAGATCTAATTAAAATAAAGTAATCTCTTAATATATTTTCAGTCTTTAGAAACTTTATTGTCATTGTT
>JABFEB020001153.1:0-11169 GCA_019775895.2 Stomatorhinus ivindoensis
CCCGAGCAATCGATTTCAACTAATTCAGCACCTTGACTGTGGTCAGCGCCTCGTAACGTCGGACGTAAGAGGCAGCGACTTAAGAAGCCTCCTAAGGGACAGTTCGGGAAAAACACTTAGAAAAGTAAACAACTTTGGTAAGATATATCTTAAGAATCTTCTTAGCGTGCTAAGAGTGTTTGTTATCGAGAAACCAGGCCCTGGTCTTTCCACAGCATCTCATATTCTGAAGGACATGTTTAACTGTTATCTGTGATATTGTGAACATAATGTAGGCATGAAAAATGTGATGTTAACTTAATTCAATTTGCATATGAACTTTAGTCGCATTCACAGTATTTGGAATCTGGAATCACATGGTTTTTCATGGGAACAAAACTCAGTAATTCCTACTGTCCTCAGGCCTGCATTTCCAGCATCATTCATCAAGACAGCATCATGGCGGGAATGATGGAAAGGGGGAATGATGGAAAGGTGGAATGATGAAAAGGAGGACACTGGTGCGGACAGGGTAAGGAAAACAATTTACCCTTAAAATCCAAACAACAAAATCCAAATCGTGATCCATGGGTGTGGTCGTGACATAGGCAGGGGTCAGGCGATTGGCGTCAGTGGTCAGGGGCTTGGCAGGACTCTGAATGGGTAGGCAGGCAGGAGGTTGGGGGATGGGCATAGACGATTGGAGGGCTAGGCAAACAGAGAGGACAGAAACAGGATTTAGAAGACAGGGGGTTAGGAAGAGGGCACTTAGGAGCAAAGACTCAAACTCTCAGCCAGCCAAGAAGATCTCTATCTGCTGGGACCAACTGGTTCTGCATCCAACCGGTTCTGCCAGTAAGCTGGGGCAGTCACGGAAGAGACCTCCCTGACGGTGCCAGTATTCGACATGGGGGGCGTGGTTTAGAGATGGGCAACTAAGCGTGACATCTTTGGTATTTCCACGGACCAGTTCCTGACAGACAGGAGTTAGATCTTGGTGTCTTGCTACACTTTGCTGCACTGCAGACTGACCTCAATGGTGGTGCAGGTGCATTTAAGGAAAAACTGAAATTGACAAAAATATGAGGCAGAAGTTTGCAATATCTGGATTTTAAGAGAAATTTAGCCTCAAAAAACTAAATAAAATAATCCTAGATTAGGAAGCAATATTCATAAAGTACATCTGGTAAACCGTATATTTTAATACTTTAAGACATTCAGCAAAAACATAGTTTGTTTACACTCCAGGAAAAAAAACTTAATAAGCCATGAAACAACCTATAAACAGCAAAGAAACAGTGTGATGATACCTCTGTATGCAAATAAGCTGCTTCGAAGGCATCAAAAACCACAGTAAAATCCCAGCAAAAGGATCACATGCTTAAGAGAAGTTGCGCTGTTGAAGGCAAAGGGGGAAATAAGGTTGGTGATCATGCAGGTCATCAAGGATTTTTTCATTTGCTAACTGACTTTGGCTTGATTCACTGAGTAGATGCTGGAGTATGTCACAGGGGGGCTCTCCTCTACAGACCTGGGTGCTGACAATATAGGCAGTGTTATGTTGCTCCCTTTTCTTTGGTGTCTTTATGCACACTTGCATTACACACAGAGCTACACAGACAAAAGGTTGGAGCCAACTTTTTACGCGCTTCATGCAGCGCTTCTTTATTGAATAAAAGAACGCTACAACTTACACACGCATACTTACTTGGCGCCACCTACTGGTAGAAACCTTTAGAACATATATTCAGGTTCATACATAACAGGCAGGATCATTGACATTGAGCGAGAACTGTGATGGAAACAGGAAAGGTATTGGAGACCAAGGAGAAGTGCAAGGGCAGACTGGAAGACATGGTGGGAGAGACAGAGTGATCAAAAATGTGTAACAAACAGACACTAAGGGTTCCTGTTAATGTGTTAGAAAGAGGTTTGCTGATAACTCGCTTTGTAAGAGGTCAAGTTTAGGCCTTGTCAATGCTTGGATGGGGAAGCTGGGTTGCTGTTGGAAGAGGTGGTGGTGTGTCATATCCTGTGGTCTGTGTGAATCCCAGTGCCCCAGTGCAGTGATGGGGACACTTTGCTGTAAAAATGGTGCCGTCCTTCAGATGAGATGTAAAACCGAGGTTCTAAAATTGCCCAGTGTGGCCCTATCAGATCTGGCTTCCTATTCACCCCCTATATCTTATTGGTGAATAGGTGAAAGTGGCCTAAAGGAAAGAGAACTCATGGCCTCTTTCTGGTGCAATTAAGCTCCTACATGAGTAATTATTATACTCAGAATAAAAAAGAATGGAACATAATCAAAAGAGGTGGAGTATTTTTTAAATAATCTGTAAAACAAAGGAATATTACAAATGAAGAAAACACTTGACATCAACTGCACCTAACAGCTCTTAAAAGACTCGTTCAACCAAAAAGTAAGACTAAATTTCACGATATATCACACCACTCCTCACATGTGAAATGGGGAGGAAGGTCACATGGTAAACGACGGCTCACACACACGGTGGGTAATTACAAAATCTAATGGGGACATGCAAGGGGCAGGTAATGATCATGTAAATGCAGAGGAAAGTCATATGGAGAACACAGTACAGCTATTTACAGTAACACACAGATGAGGGCTATTTGCAGTTTGTGCAGAGCATGTTGAGAAATGTTGAGAGCTTTGCTACATGAAAGCAACTGTAATGACATAACAGTATCTCTAACATATGACTTTCGCAAAATTATGACTTAGTATCTCATAATTATGCCTGTTTCAGCCGCTGTGGAGGATCATCAGGGGGAGCAGGGCTTCTTGCTTTCCTTCAGAACAACACCACTGAAGAACTTTATGGCTGCTTCCAGGAAAACACTATACGATTTAAGCATGAAAGTCAGAAACAGGAACTCTCTGACAGGGTTGAGGGATTCCAGAAGGTCAGGTTTGCTGTCACTGGACGCCTCCCCACTGGGCTGATGGAGACCCCTGTACAAATCTCCCCTATAAACACATCAGCTGATACACAGTGGAGGGTGAAGCGTGGGTCTGGGGTTATGAACAGACATGTGGCACATATTGATCCCTCTGCGGACTGGAGCTGCCCATTTTGTGGGCAAGAATAAATCTTGTAGCGTCTCTTCTTGTGGTGCACATGGTTTGGGGACATATTCATGCAGCTGGAGGTGTGGTTTGGAGGATTTGAAGTGCATTTGACTGAATTTGTTGTGTTGTTTGTATATTGGCCGATTTTATGTTTCATGACTTTGTGTGTATGATTGCTTAATTGCGAAGGCTAGATGTTGTTAGATCAAATTGACGTAGTACCTCTTTAAGAAAAGTGTATGCTGCGAAACCATGTGACCGGTGGTTACAAATGGATACGTCTCTCAATAGTAGGGACCTGGTTTGATTGTAGTTTCAGCCCGGTGTGTAGCCACTTGGTGAGTTGATGTTTGTTCTAAATTCTATCCGTTGCCATGCTGTAATGTTGAACTTTGTTACGTATGCTCTTTATATTCTGCATTAAGACAGGCACTATGCGCCGGTAAAAAAGCTGGCAGTTTGTTTAATTAATGTAAAGCTGTTAAAGGTTAATATGATGTAGTGCACCTTTGGGGCATAAGACAAAGAACTAAACTTTGGTGTTGTGATGGTGATCGATGGTTTATCTGTAGTTATTCGTGTTTAAGCAGCGTGTTAAATGTTTGGTGTTTGAACACGGAGACCAGTATTTGAACGTAGGCACTGTGCTTTCTGGTCTGCATTTTGGGAATTGTAGTTTTCTATACCCAAGTTAAAATGTGCATTTATATGCCCTGTTTGAACTTGATAATATTGTAGAATGGAACGAAGTTAAATGTATTGAGTATTGTATTTAGTGTTGTATTTATTATATGCAGGTTTATACATTCATGTATCGATAATGTATATTATTGTGCTATTTATGATACTTTGTCATGTTATAGGATGTTGTTTATTATGAGTTGATGTGTTATTTATTCTTGCTTGTTGTCATTGAACTATTGTGGTGAATAGCAACAAATGAGAAATTTCTGTTATCGTTTCAGATTTATTACCTGTTTTCACCTGCTTTCACTTTAAAATAAAAGAAGAAATATTAAGTGGGATCCGAGTAATATTTTTGTGCACCGGGCTGCCCTTTCCGTTGGGAGAAAACAAATAAGTAAATATACGGAACAGAATTTGTCTTTATTTTTATGGTTTGAAATTCAAATATCCTGAGAAAAGAAAGTTGGGCGTGCTGATTTTTTTTAGCAGGGCAGGTTAAACTTGCGATTTAGCTCGTAAGGAATAATAAAGTCAGGAAAAGACAGGAAGCTTTCCAGTCATGGGACAGAGGGGAGTACAAGCGGGTACGAGCTACAGAAGTCCATCAGAACCAGAAAAAGGGCATCCTCCCCAAAAACGTGAAGGCTTCTATCCACAAGACAACATATGTAGCATGTGGCAGAGAACCAAATCTATCACTACTTTCAGAAAGAACACAAACAAAACCAAGACCCGAGACATCACCCTGCCAGACAGCCTCAACAGTTTATCTGCCAGACTTCACAATCTGAACACAGACATCCCATCAAAATCACACTGCAGTCCAGAGGACACTGCAGTCCAGGTAACACCAAGTCACCACGCACAAGTCCTGAAGGCTCTGAAGCGGGTAAACTCCCACAAGGCCGCAGGACCCGATGGAATATCACCAGGAGTCCTGAAGGCCTGTGCTGAAGAACTGGCAGGTGTGTATACAGGCATCTGTCTCTCTGTCTCTCACACAAGCAGTTGTCATACACATTTTCAGGTCCTTAATCATTACACCAGTCCCTAAGAAAGCAGACACATCCACCCTGGAGAACTTTAGATCAGTAGCACTCACACCAGTTGCTATGAAGTGCCTGGGCTCTGCACTATACACTTAAACACCTCAACTGCAGCAGAATATATGCAAGGATGCTC
The DNA here is from genome assembly GCA_019775895.2 of Stomatorhinus ivindoensis. Classification (NCBI taxonomy): domain Eukaryota; kingdom Metazoa; phylum Chordata; class Actinopteri; order Osteoglossiformes; family Mormyridae; genus Stomatorhinus; species Stomatorhinus ivindoensis. Next base: position 4,940 of record JABFEB020001153.1, read on the forward strand.
GTCCTAGACTTCAGTTCAGCTTTCAGTACCATCCAATCAGGAAAGCCGACAGGGAAGTTGACAGGCCTTGGGGTTCCTACCTGCATCTGTAACTGTATCTTGGATTTTCTCACTGATAGACCACAGGTGGTAAGGATAGGAGCCAGGGTCTCTGCTGAGCTCAGAACCAGCAGAGGACCACCACATGGTTGTTGCCTCAGCCCTAAACTCTACACCCTGTAGACCCAGGACTGTGTCTCCATCCAGGACAACGCAGATGGTACAGCCATCCTGGGCCTCATCAAGGAGGGGATGAGTCAGGTTACAGGGAGTTCGTCAACAACATTCTTGCCAATGGTGAAAATGACCTAATCCTCAGCATAGACAAGACCAAGGAATTAATTATGGACTTCAGGAGGAAACCACTCCCTCCTTTGCAGCCTCTCATTATCAAAGGGACTGAAGTGTAGAAGATTAATAGTTACAAGTTTCTGGGTCTTCATGTGATATCAAATCTGAGCTGGACCAAAAACACTGTAGTGACAAAGGCCCAGCAGCGGCTTAACTTCATCAGGTTGCTAAGGAAGGCAAGACTGCGCCGCCCCCCCTCATCCAGGCCTACAGAGGACTTGTAGAGAGTATCATCACAAATGACATCACTGTCTGGTTTGGGAATACTCAGGAAAAGCTCTCCAAAGGGTCATAATAGCTGCAGACAGGATCATTGCAGCTGACCTCCCATCCATGGTTACTCTCTACACACAAGGAGGTCTGTCTTTGTGGACTTAACTGGGGCAGAGTCATGCTGGATCAGCAAAAGGCCTTCCTCAAACTGTTCCGACAAAGTTGGAAGCATAGAATTGTCCAAAATGTCTTGGTATGTTGAAGCATTAAGAGTTCCCTTCACTGGAACTAAGGGACTAACCCCTGAAAACCAACCTGCAACTTTTTAGGTTGTAGGGACATTTTTCACATCCCCACAATATAAACCTCAATGTTATAAATTATATGAGAATGCAGTCAAGAAACTAAAATAGCCAAAAGTCCTGTGGATTGTTTACTTGTGGTTAAGTTTAAGGCTAGGTTAGGGTTAGGGTCATAGTAAAGATTAGGGTTATGATCATAGAAATGAATGGAGAGTCCCCACAATGTATGAACTCTGTGTGTGTATGTCTATGCACACAATGTGGTGGACCAGTATCCCATCCAGGATGAACCCCAGTCTTCTGCCCTCTGTGCCTGGGATGGTGTTCAACTCCTCCCATCATGAGCTGTGGGTATCTGGAACTCATAAGTTAGGCCTCTGGCCTCTGAACCTGGGCTTGTTAATCTGCGTCTTTATTCCTCCTGCTCTGTCTGCCTGGAGCCATGTGAGATGGGAGCTTCCCCTGCTACTCTGACCCCCTATTGGTCAGCAGTCTGACCAAAGCCGTGTCTCAGTGCTTTAACTCTGCACTGTTTTACCACAGTTCACCTCCTAACTTACAGTGATATGAAAGTCAAAACAGGAAGGATGCTACGTAAGAATGACTTTACGTTTACAAAATGTATGGAATGAATTTAATATATTAATGTTAGTGAACATAATAAATCTTAATATACAAATGTATACAACGTGTGTAGAGTTTTTTGGACTCTGGTCTGGAGCTCCAGCCTCAGGTGCTGTCAGGGTTCTGTGTCGCTGGGTCACTCTGGCTTCAGGTTCTGTCTCTCATCAGGGTCATTCGGCTGGTTTTCTGTATTCCTATAGGTACAGTGGATTTAATCAAACCACATGCGTTTTGAGTTAACAGCCTCAACAAATAACTGATAAATGTAAAGGTATGAATGTAGTTCTAATAACTAAACTTATAATGTAGGAGCCATGTGTAAGTTTATGAAATATTTTGGAGGATTGTGGTTGTAGTTTTTGAGAACTGTGTTTTTTGTTAACTATTAAAGGTGCCATAGAACAAATTTTGACTCAGCAGAGTAGGAAATTGAGAGTTTGGTATGTGGAACTTGCATACCTTGAATTACAAACACTGTTGTTTCCTCTTTCAAATATAAATCCCAGATATGAAAAATAAAGCAGTAAAACGGGTTGATTCAAAAATCCTAGACTGTTACATAAGTCTTATCTATACCCCCAAACTTAACATATACCAGCCCATTTTCAAGCCCAACAGGCCTGGACCACCTGCAACGTATAGTATCTATCCCAAGGGGCATGAGTGCAGAGCTTCCACAAGTGCACATGGTGAGGAAAAAATACATACTGTACTGACAGCCATTGAGAAATGGCATTCCGAGAAATGCGTCATTAAGCGATTTTGTCATCTACAAACAGAGTGCATGTTCACAAACCTAAATGGTATAGCCTACTACACACCTAGGCCACTTTTTATGTGGAAACGTTTCACTCTAAAATAATGATGAAAAGTACAGTACATACAGTATACTAAATACACAAACAAGTAACATAGTTGTTTATTACAAAGTATTATGCACTGTAAATAACTTTCTGTAGTATAATTTTACAGGACTGGCAGCGCAGCAGGTTTATTTACACCAGCATCAGCACAGACACGTGAGTAATGTGTTGCGCTATGACATCACTAGGCGATAGGAATTTGTCAGCACTTTGTTATGGGACCACTGTCGTGTGTATGGTCGGTCACTGATGATTTTGGCTGGTTCCGTGTGAGTCATTGAAGTGCCTCGAAGTGCCAATGACCCATCAAATATGGAAAAAAGGCCCATTTTATTCTAGTGCCAAATAATTGGTTTGTAAATAGGTCTGTAAAACGTCTTATGGCCATTTTCTGACCAAAATAACTTTACCTGCCTCCTATGTAGATATCAGAAAAGAATTTAAAATACTGAAAATATGCGTTCTATGGCATCTTTAAGTATGTAATGGTTGGTTTTGTACTTAAAAGTTTTGGGATATCAGACTTTAATTTTAACATGATAGGAAGTCACCAGTGCAGATAAAAATGGCATCTCAGTCCAATGAGGGGGTCACTGGAAGTGCTTTTGCAAACTGGTGGCTGCCTGTAGGACTTTATCATTTATCACTTTGTGTTTTTGGCTTTATCTGCTTCACTTTGTTTAAATGTCACTGTAATTGGAGACGCACATTTGCATGCCTGCTTTATACCCACCTGCTTGCGTTGTTACCAGCCTGACTGCCTCGGCACCTTCTCAAACCATCCCGGATCTGCTGTCTGAAGGTACAGTTTACATTCAGCATCATTGCGTGGGTTAAAGTGTATAAAAGACAAGCACGCATCTGCTTAGTGTTTTTTGTTGGAATAGCATTTGGCAAACTAGTTTTACAAGCAACTATGTGTTTCTGAAGTTATGCAGGTCTTAAAATAAATTTTCAATGAATATCTTAAAAATTGTACCTCTTGATGATGCATAGAATTACGATGATTACAATGACAGCAACAAGAAGGACTGCCCACGGCCATTCACTCCCACGGTTCCCTGGGAGTGAGACTGCATGTGGAGTGTAGTGAGTGTGGTGACCAGGGGTACGTTTCCCAAAACCATAGCTGCTAATTACTTGCGTGGTTCAAACTACGTAAGTATGACACAGGTGTTTCTCTAAACCATAGTTTTCACTTTTTTCCTTCTACAAGAAGCATCATACTAGTATATTATTATTATGCTATAGAATATTATTTTTGTTATATGACTCAGACAGTAAATTACCCGTAATAATGTAATATCAGCACAACTGTCATATTTAGAATTAATGTTACTAAGTTTGTTAGTTTTTGAACATGACTCGCCATGAGTCAGACCAATCATCGCTAGAACCATTGCAGTTCAAACTACTGTAGTTAGAAGTAACATGGTTCAAACTACTGAGGTATGACAGTTTTGGGAAATCGTCATACTTTGGATGTTGGTTAGTTTGAACTACCACAGTTCGATGCGTCGTTAATGCTAATTTCTACCCCAGGTAGAGGCTCCAAGGGCCAGGATCACTCTGCATGGAGCCTCAGCCTTCAGTGACTAAGAAAGGAGCCAGGCTGTATGTAGGATAACAAAAGGGAAGGGAGGCCCCTTTACTGCAGCCCAGATCACTATGGCTGCTGAGGGCTGGAGCCATTGGGCTCCTGTCTCCCATCTTACCTGCCCCAGTAACTCTGATGCTGGTGTAGACCGTGTGCCTGCTGGACTCATTGGAGAAGCTGCAGATAAATGTTCCATTCATCTCCTGGCCCTGTGAGTTCTGCAGCTGCAGGGATCCATCTCCTGACTGAACCTGGGATGGGTCCAGTTGGACCCGGTCAGTCCAGTTGTTGGCTACCTTTTCAGTCCGGCTGCTGAAGCTGAGGAAGACAGTGGGCTGTCCTGTAGTCATGAAGGCCCAGGTGAGGTTGAAGTTCTGGAGACCATTTGCAGCATGGCAGGGGATGCTCAGAGCTTGGCCCTCTACACCTTCAATTATGTCTGTTACATGGACACCAGCAGAGATGGAAGTCACAAACACAGCAGAGCAGAAAACAGTGCCTGACGGAAATGTTGACGCCGTGGTACCTTGGTGTTTCAGTGAGGCTGTCCATAGCTGTGATGTTCCTTCTACTGAGATGGAGCAGATGTAGGTGTATTCTGAGAGATTACCCAGAATTCCCACCGGCTCTCCAGTGTAAACAGGCCCACAGAGTCTGGTAAGCTTTCAATGGTGGCCTGAAGGGCTTCTGAACTTGTAGGGGGGTCAGTGGACCAGGAAACATGAGGCTTTGGATAGATGTTCTGGGAGGAGCAGTGAACCTCCTTACCGAGAACCTTCATATCTACTGATCGGACTGGAGCTAAAATGCAAAAGCACAAGTTAGACCTGGAACATTGGGCAGAGCTGACAGGAGGTCAATGGTTTAGATATTTGTATTAATGGAACTTATGAAAAATTATATCTATGTCAGCTGTGTCTGAGACCTTTTCATAATGCTGTGTGTCACGTCCCGCTACCTTTGGCTCCAAATCCTGGTTCCTAAACACTGATTCTGCTTCTTGTGACTTTTGGCTTCAGCTTGTTAAATTGACCACATAGCAGCAGGTATAACAGACATTCCTACATGTATGACCAAAGGTTTATTGTTAAATTATCCCCAAAAATTCAGCAAATCACAGCATGGCTGAGAAACGTGTTTCTCTTTCTTGGCTCCGCCCCCCTCATTCAAACCTCATTCCTTCATAAATTGAAAGTATCCAAGCAGTGACTGATTCATTATCAGTGTAACATGGTATGTAATCTGCCTGCAGGAACCTGTCTGATAAATTACTAACCAGCTCCCTGTACTTGATCATTTTCCTCTGTTAACAAACATGTGAATGTTACTGTCTTCTTTGTGCAGGACAATAGTATGTGAACCTCTTATTGTGACATACGGAGGCTGATTTAACTCACAGTAGCATTTCTGTCCCTTTTATCTTTTTAATGCATTTAAGTGGGTTAATCATTCATTAATATCTTTCCATTTTCATTGGCATTGTGGAAAAACATATTGGCTGACAGTGACTTTCCCTGCAAGCAGCCAATAACATGATCTGAAGCATCACAGAGCCCTGGGCCAGGTGGACGGTGGATTTGACCAATGGCTGCATACTTCTGTCATGGTGTATTGAACAGTTTGACTGATGGCACTAGAATGTGATCATTGTTATGGTGTTTTAACACAAGCAGCCAAGCCTGTGTGAATTCCTAGGATATACTGTTGCCACATCTCTGAGTGTCCTGCCCACGGTGCTGAGCCTGTCGGCATCACATCAGGCAGAACACAGACATGCCGTCCTGCTCTGTCAGCAAGAGTGTTACAGGATGATGGGGATGCTGATGCTGGGAACCAGGAGTGTGAGTCACTCAGGAGCGTTTCAGAATCATGTCTAAATGAAGGCACACTTTTCTAGAATGTTCTCTAAAGATCTCTGTAATAACACTTTTGTAGCACGTGCACTGACCTTTGACCTCGACCATGACGTAGGACTCCTGGTTGGCCTGTGCAGTGCTGCAGTAGCACTTGTATCTGCCGCCATCCTGGAGGTTGGTCCTCTGCAGGCTGACTGAGGCGTTGCCCTTGGCAACCTGCTCCTTGTCCATAAAGGTCCTGGATTTGTATGCTGGATCCTGCAGCTTCAGTTGGTCCGTGTTGTAGTAGAAGCTGTGGACCACAGCTATGCCTTTGTACCAGTGGATGACTTCAATGCTGGCTTTGGTACATTGGCAGGGCAGCACACAGACTTCAGAGAAGACA
>JABFEB020001154.1:0-11143 GCA_019775895.2 Stomatorhinus ivindoensis
TGTGGTTTCATGTACCAAAATAACGACCAATAATCACCAAATTTCGCACACACATATCTGGTTATAAACACTTTCACTTTTGTTCTATCACAGAAGACAAGGGTTAGTATAAAAACACTTGAATTATCTTGTGCTAGACAGTGTGACATTGTTGGAACTGGAGTACAGTTTTTATTGTGCACACTACACATAGCAAATGTCGTTAGCAGTACTGCTTAGTCTCATCATAACAATGAATGCTGTAATTCATCAGCCTCAGTGTAATCAATAGTTGACCCCACTTACTGAAGGTTTAGAACTAAGTACAACATGGTCCTCCTGGGTATTGAGCCTGACTTACACAGGCTACTGAAGGTTGCTAAAGCCACTGTATTATAGGGACAGGAATATGGATGGACAGTCTTTAAAATCAAATCACTGTTTCTCAATGTTCATGTATATACCTAGTTTATAGTCTGGGTAGCTGAATTCAGACTGCATCAAATGGGGATGAGAGGAGAAAATGACATTTAAAAGCTAAAAAATGAAATTAGAAACAACTTCTTGGGAGATGTGGGAGGTTATTTAATGTTTTATGATTAAAATATAACAAAGGGGGAACTTAAATATTATTATTAGTCAGTGTTCTCATTTATCTCCAACAAAAGAACACACACAGTTGGAAAGCAGCACATGCACCTTCCATGTTGCACACATGCCAGGGGAGGCGTGTTACATAAACTGGCCATTCTAGGATAAACTGGAGAAGAGATTTATCTCTCTTCATTCAACTGGGATCATACAGGTACAATTTATGTCCCTATCAGTCCCCAGTGAAGCTGACAGCCAAGATATGCTAATGACAACCCAATGATTCAAGGGAGTCCTTTTTCTTTTCTCTTCATAGTGAGCAAAGCATTTGCCAGGCCCGGGCATCAGTCATGGTCTATGATGACAGCAGCAAGAAGTGGGTGCCAATCAAGCCTGGACAACAGGGCTTCAGCCGCATCAACATCTACCACAACACAGCAAACAACAGCTTCCGTGTGGTGGGCGTGAAGCTGCAGGACCAGCAGGTAAACTCATCAAGAATAATAAAATAAATAGACGACTGTCTCTGCCTTCATATTTACCTGATTCTTGTTTACATGGTTCCCCTTCATTGGCCAGGTCCAATATTCAGTAATTCAAACATCACCAATTAATCATAAAATACAAACAATATTGTTAAATGGGATGGGGAAATAATAAATAAATAATAAAGGAAATAGTTTACATGCTTATTATAGTTTAAATGCACCTAAACCTGTTTTTTTATGTCATAGTCTTAGTGATGTTGCAATTACACAATTAGTCTCTCATCATCTTCACGCAGGTGGTCATTAACTACTCCATCGTGAGAGGACTGAAATATAACCAAGCCACACCCACTTTTCATCAGTGGCGAGATGCCAGGCAGGTCTATGGACTCAACTTTGCCAGCAAGGAAGAGGCCACCACATTCTCAAATGCAATGCTCTTTGCCCTCAATGTGTTGAATAGTCAAGATGGAGGTGAGTCACCATCTTTACTGTAGTCTTTGTTGGGACTGTTCTTTCTGTGCTCATTAGTACTGTGGTCATGTTTACAGAGTTTTATGTCTGTTGTCATGTTGATTGTATTTGTCTGAGTAATGAAAGGGAAAAGGCATATGATGTCTGGGCTGGAAGATGTGTACTGTATATTATATATAGTGGAAGTCCACCAAAAAAGAGGCACAAAGGCAGATGGGTTCAAGTGATTGACCCAGGAGTGCTTAATGTAGTCTTCTCCTAAGGCACTGGTGACAGGGGCTCCTGCCAATACCCCAGAGACATTTTGTTCAGCTTTCTCATATAATTACAACACCAGAAGCTACTGTCAGGCTTGGGCACAGTGACAGTAGGACTATACTTTGGCCCTCCTCAGTCACTCCCATCTACAACATCCTGTAGACCTCCTCCTCTGTCACACATCACATGATATACTTGGTTGGTCCTCCTGTATTCTGCTTGGCTGATCCACAAGTTCACTAGCCCCTCTCCCCTTGATGACATATGGACCTTGCCCGGTGGTCTAGAACTTGAAGAGTTGGGAATGAGGATGAAAAAGCACTCACCTGGGTGGAATTCTGGGTGCTCAGCAGGCTAGTTGTAAAATTGCTGCTCTGCTCTGTTAGTCACCTTCGGGATTTTCTTAACCACAGGGATGCACCTTCTGATTTATTGTAACATATATACTGGATATGTTCTATGATGGATGGATTTGGAGCTGGTTGGGACTTCTGTGCAATGTCTCGTCATATGGGGAAAAGCGTGTGTGGGATGATGAAGTCCCAGCTGCACTTATCATCACCCACCACCTTGAGAAGCATCCACTGGTTGAAATGCTCAACCAGACCGTTAGTTTATGGGAGGTCAGAAGGGGTCCCAAGATGGGATATCCAAAGAAGACTGTAGAGGTCACTTATGAGACTGGAGACACTTGGGGTTCACTGGTCAGTTATCATGTCTTTTGGGATGCTTACCTTTGTAGCTGGGGGTGGTATACCTTCAGGGTGGTGCATGGCATAATCAACCAGCAGCAGAACATATTTGTGTTGTCTGGCAGACTGTGAAACTGTCCTAAGTCACTCAAAGAACATGTCAATGATGAGGAGTGAATGGCATAGGGTGAGGTCTATTGGCATCCATGCTTAATGCATCCAGTCTAGGGTTTTCTCCAGCTCCAGTGTGTTTTGTTCCCCCAGATGCCTTTTCAGGGGGTGGGTATTTGTAATGTGCATGACTTGTACCACAAGCAGGTCAACTGCCTCCCCCCAGCTGTTGGTCTCAGAATTGGGGTAATTGTGGACCACTGAGTAGTGTTATGCTAACTCTTCATGAAAGAAGGACTCCTAGGTCACCTACTGAGAAAGAGAAAGGGGTTTCCTCCCAGGTTTGCCTCCTCCGCATCCTCTTCTCCCAGGGCCACCAGTTGTGGGGTCTCCTGCGTGAGGAGGTCCCATCTGTTTCTTTATGTTTGTTGGTATTGACAGGCTCATTTTCTAGCTCAGCAGAGATTATCAAATCCTAAGTAATCCCTCTCAATCAGGAGATGTACAAGTATCTTGGGCACCACCTTAAACTTCAGATTCCTGGCTTCTGGAGGACCCGACAGTCAAACAGTGGTGCAGGGTACTTGGCAGATGTCTCCATGTACTCATGTAGACTTAGGTCAATATCAAAAATTTGATCTTGATACCTTTCTATCAATACCAAATCAATACTGTAAATTATTTACATATTAAAATACTTTGAAATGTATGTGACCAATAAAGGAATTTTGAAACTTGACTCTTGAAATAAACAGGCCTATCTATGAATTAAACCGCAATATGTACAGCACCACTTTCATCAAATACCACAATTTACAAATTGATTTGTTACATTTAAAAATGTTGGTGTCATGATGCACCATCCTTCTTGGCCAGCAACTGCCTCCAATGTGTAGAGATATGCCATTGTCTAGTGTCAGCTTCATAAGAAAGCTATGTGGGCTTCATTGCTTGGTGCTGGTCCCATATGTTACACCAGGTAGACTGCAGGAACAGGGGGAGATAGGCAAACATGGTTTTTGACCCAGGAAGGTGGGGAGTACAAGGATAGTAGAAAAGAGTAGCGACAGGTTGTGTGATCTTGTGGGTTTGACCTGGTTGTTGGCTCCAGTCAGGACATGGCTTCTTTTGCTTGGCTCACAAATTCAGTGAGCCAAATATAGCCTCAGCTTCCTGTTCTTAGATGACAGGAGTGGAGCCCAATGTGGTCTTCTGCTGTAGTAGGCCCTGCACCTTATGGTTCAATGTATCATTAAAAGCTTTCAGAGACCAAGAGATGCTTTTAGGCTCACATCTCTTGCAAATAGTTATTGTTTGAGTTATTGTGACACACCTGTCATCTCAAACCAGTGTAGTTATTCTGGACTTTTGATTCGTGTTTCTGACATGAGACTATAGTGAAAACCCTAGGAGATGAACAGCTTCTGAAATATTCAAACCACCCATACATCATTTCCACCAACATGGAGCTGGAGCCAGTGTTGGTGGCGGTGCTGGGCTGGTTTTCGCTTAGTGCCTATTGAGAACCAGCCTGCATTTTCACTGGTTTCACTGGTTACATCTGTGTGTGTAACTAAGTTTATTCTTTATTCTCACTTGCTGTTTTACCGCTGTCCTTTTACGGATCGTGCAGTAATGCTAAAAGCTGCTGAACTTTGCTGTCCACCTCGTACTTTCTTCGCCACTCAAATGCCCAAAATATTTTATTTATTCAACATGCGGCATATTTATACTTTATTATTAAATCTGGCCAGCAGATTGATCTTGTGTTTTTCTCAGAATAAAAAAAAACCATGTAACCTTGCATCATTTATGTGAATTATACATACACTGTTATAAGACCCAACTATATCGGTTATGGATTGAATTTTATGGGTATGAGGAAAGTTTGGACGCCGTAGCCCGTCCCACTTTCACTGGCGTTATGGTGCCAAATTCCTTTTTCTGGCCCAGGCCCATTTTTTGCAATCGAAATACATGGAATCAGTGCCAGACTGGGAAAAACTCCAGCAGCGCTGCGTTGGTGGAAACGAGCACCTGTCTGACAAGAGCTGACGTTCTCTATGCATCACTACCACAAATTTAGAAATAGAGACCGGTTTCACTCCCAGTCCTTATCAACTTAATCCAAGAGCTGAACGTAATACTGAGTCATTGAAATAACAAATGAGAAAAGGCTGCAATTTGCATAACCTGATCATGCAAAGCGTGACCTTTCCTTGTTTATTTTAACTACCATTTTAAATACCAATTCCCGAATGCTGCTACATGAAAAAGTCATGCAAAGTTTTACCAGCAGGTAGACTTCCCAGATGAACCAGATAATGAAGCTCCGTGGGTGCACAGGTAAAGTAAGCTCTTCCATTTCCCCTCACCTCAGGTCCAGCTGCCCCACGCCAAATCCAGAATGGGGCCCCTGCAGATGACCAGGAGGGGCAGAGAAGGCAAGGGCTCCAAGCAGTGCACACAGGACATGAATGACAACACATGTGCAGCTAGCCTGAAAATCTGACTGGAACACAAACTCAATTAGGCTAACAGATTACCAGATAACACTTTACTTGATGGGGCACAGATAATATAGTTACTGTTACTGTAATATGCTGTTACTTATGTATTTATTAACCACAAACTAAGTCTTAGTTACATACTGATCTCAAGTTTGCTCATCATTAATGAATTATGATGCTTCTTTTATCTCAAGGACATTTAGTATTTTTACTATAACTGTTAATTCTGTAAACCTTTGTGATCTACTGAAGGAACAAGTAATGAATAACACAAGTTAAATACTGATCTCATGTTTATCATTAATGAATCATGATACTCTTGTGTCAGATTAGATAATCTTTTATCTAAAGCAGCTGCTATGTTTGTTCATTATTTGTACCTCGGAAGTAACTAAATTACTACTAAGTATTTGTGGCCCTTAAGTAAAGTGTTACCATTGGTGAGCATTTTTAACCTTGCAAATTATAAAAGTTCACATGAATATCTAGACCGTATGTAAAAAGTGAGAAACATCTAGTGGTGCACTAAGACCAGCCTTTCTGTACAAGCGACCTCCTTACTGTCTGATTGATCCTGAGAGGAGGGGGCTGAAGGATATACATCTGAGAAATATTGAAATAGTAATGAAGTGATATTTTGAAGCTGATTTACACTACAGCTAGAAGCTGAACATGTCAAACGAAAATAAGACCCGTTTCATGAATTAATCCTTACGTCACCTTATCTGGTATATTTTTTAATGTGATCTCAGTGATTCATATTGAAATCTGGTTTCTTCGAAACATCAGAAACACTTGGGAACACTGTCACTAGTGACCAATCCCTATATAGGGGGTGCTTGGGTTACGACATCTCGACATACGACATTTTGAGTTTACGACAGACACTCACTCCTATAAAAACTTTTGAAAATTGAGATGTGAGCGTTTCGGTTCCATTAGTGTTGTACTTATGAATCATGTGGGCGAACTATATTGCTTGCATGCAATAGAAGAATACACAGTAATATGAGGTATGAGTGAAGGAGTTGGCGTACCCCAGTATGCTTATCTGTCCCATTTTTGACTGTTAAAAGCGCAAGTGTTCCGTTTGTGAAGGGGAAAGCCATTGCGATGGAAGTGAAATTAGACATTGTAAAGAGATCAGAAAAAGGGTGTGTTTGCACCAAAGTTCGGGTTACGTCACTGTCGTACGAACGGAACTGTGTCATAACCCGAAGATCCCCTGTACTATATAATATTCTGTACTTCATGGCATTCATTAGGATATATGTCTGCAGTGGCCATATTTCTCAGCCCATAGCTGTTTTCTAGCCCTTAAAGTGCTGAAGATGTTGTAGCTATAGGACCCAACTTTCTTCTCCCATATCCGAAGAAGGTTCATGTGATGAAATTGCGCATAATGTTGTCCTTTTGGATCATATACCTTAATCTCAGCCATACACACCTACTTTCGTCCCACAATGTTGTACATTTGGCACCAGCCTGTCCCTGTATGTCCACAGACAGGTGATGGAGCAGCAACAGATGCAGGCACAGGAAAGGGAGAGACGGGCGTCCAACTCAGGTGAGCAGCTTGGACAGAGCCAGTGTCACCCACTGCACAGTGCTGCCACATGTCAAAGGTTACCAGGGAATCCCACATGCGATCTCGTATCAGGGAAGCAGAAACATGGCATTTAGCATCCTGGGATATCCGATGGCTATGAAGCTGTTTCACTGTATATTCTGTAATAGTAGATTATACAGTATCAAACTGTGTGCCTGTATATTCTGTGCTGGTAGGTGATACAGTATGCAGTTGTTTTCCTGTATACTCTGTGCTAGTTGATTATACAGTAGGGGTGGGCAATCTTATCTGCAAAGGGCCAGTATGTGTATGCAAGTTTTTGGGATAACCTTTAAGTCAATTGTTGAAACCGAGGTGTGAGGACTCTTCAGTCAGTTCTTTAATTAGTAATCTAATTAGGAAGTTGCAGCTAAAACCCACAAACCCAATGACCCTTTATTGATACAATTGCTCACTCCAATTATACAGTATCCTGCTGTTTGCCTCTATACTCCGTGTAGCTAAGTAATTTGGTATCCAGCTCCTTGCCTCTATGCTCTGTGCTAGTAGGTCATATAGTATCCAGCTGTTTGCCTGTGTACTTTGTGCTGGTAGGTCATACAGTACTCAGTTCTTTGCTGTATGCTCTGTGCTTGTAGGTTATACAGTATCCAGATGTTTCCCCATATTCTCTGTGTTAGGAGGTCATACAGTATCCAGCTGTTTTCCTGTATGGTCTGCCCTGGTAGGTTATCCAGTATCCAACTATTTGTTCGTGTGCTCTGTGCTGGTAGGTTTTAAACTATCCAGCTGTTTGCTGGTCAGGGCTAGTAGGTCATACAGCAGGGGTCTCAAACTCCAGTCTTGGGGGGGGGGGGTTGAACCCTGGGTAGCTTACTTCTTTCCCTTTTCCACCACAAATGATTCAGCTGAAGAGCTGTGTAGTAATTAGATTTGAATCAGGTGTGTTAAATGAGGGTGAACCAAAAACTGTGTAGGGCTCCGGCCCTGCAGGACTGGAGTTTGAGAGCCCTGTCATAGAGTATGATCCTCCTGTTTGTCTGTATACAGTGTCCAGCTGTTTGCTTGCATACTCTGTGACAGTAGGTCATTCAGTATCCAGCTCTTTGCCTGTATACTCTGTGGTAGTAGGTTATACAGAATCCAGATGTTTGCCCATATGCTCTGTTAGTAGGTCATATATTATCCAGCTGTTTTCCAGTATCATCTGTCCTTGTAGGTTATCCAGTAACCAACTGTTTGTTTGTGTGCTCAGAACTGATGGGTTATACAGTATCCTGCTCTTTGCCAGCATAATCTGTGCTGATGGGTTATATAGTATCCAGCTCTGCCTGTAAACTCTATGCTGGTGGGATATACAGTATCCAGCTGTTTGCCTGTATGGTCGGGGCTAGTAGGTCATACAGTATCTTCCAGCTGTTTATCTGTATACAGTGTCCAGCTGTTTGCTTGAATACTTGACATTAGGTCATACAGTATGCATCCCTGCCAAGTTGCAGCAAAACCCAATGACCCGCAAACCCACTGACACTTTATGGATATTCACTCCGATTTTACAGTATCCTGCTGTTTGCCTCTATACTCCGTGCTTGTAGGTCATACAGTATCCAGCTATTTGTTCATATATTCTGCACTGGTAGGTTGTACAGGTGTTTGCCCATATGCTCTGTGATAGTTGGTCATACAGTATTCATGTGTATCCCTGTATACTCAGCACTGATAGGTTACACGGTATCCACCTGTTTGCCTGTATTCTCTGGACTGTTAGGTAATACAGTATCCAGTTTTTTGTCATTATATTCTGTATTGGTAGGTTATGTAGTGTCCAGCTGTGTGTCTGCATTCTCTGTGCTGGTAAGTCATGCAGTTTCCATGTTTGTGTCCAATTGCTTCATCCCGTCTCCCCTGGTTTCCGGCTTTCACTCAGTGAGAAAATGCGGACAGTGTCTTAGTTTAAGGGCATTGTGGCCTTTTCTGTTTCTGCAGGACCGTCTGCTTCCTCGGTGCTCAGTGTGGCCCCCACCTCAAGCATGCCTGCAGCCATGCCTGCCCCCTTTGGCATGTATCTGCCACCTCCACCTCCTCCAGGGCCACCTCCACCTTCCACTGGACCGCCTCCACCCCCACCCCCGCTCCCAGCTAGTGGAGCTCCATGGGCACAGGGCCAGGTTGGCCATGCCCCTTCCGGCCTGGCAGCTGCCATTGCTGGGGCGAAGTTGCGTCGTGTGCAAAGGGTTAGTGACGGACACTGGCTGAGTATGGTCATAATAAGGATGGGGTTAAATCCCAGTACACACAGAGTGCTTTTACACTGCATCACATGCCACACTTTTGATACAGTACTTTTTGTTCTTTCCCTTTTCCATTGACTTCCAATTGAGTACCAGTACCAAAAGTGCCAAAGCAGCTGGGGTACTTTTTTGGTACTTTGAGATGGGACTTATTATCTTCGTTGATTGGTTATGCAAATAGCCTGCTTCTGAAACTTTTGCAATTGGTATCTTGAAAAAAATTACAACATTAAATGGAATTTAACTGCAAGCTGACTTTTACACATACGCTAAAAGAGGGGACTCAAATTCAAATTACCTGGCGGCCACAGGCTACGTGTCCCATCTTTTTCACTTGAAATTTTAAATTTATACAGTAATTGACTATATTCTGGACATTCTGGTCACGTGGTCAGTCAATAAGCTCCATCTGAAGTATAATCTCGTAAGATTTCAACTATTTACTGAAATGCTGACATCATAGTTACACTGGAAAATCCACAAAGAAGAAGGAAGCTGGTCTAAACTGTTCTGTTTCAAGAAGATGTGAATACACGTGTACATGGAATTGTGTACTTGCAATACAAAGAAACACGGAAAACTTCAGTGTACATTACTGACAAACTATTAGCAAGTTAAACAGACAAACCATAACATTTTCCCCTATTTTGAAGTTCCAGCATGCATTGAAGTAAAAGATAACTTACCTGGCATTTGCTTGTGTCTGGGGGACTGTTGCTACCTTACTTTTTCAAAGCACAGTAATTAACCACAGTTTTAATGGTAATTCAAATTTGTTTTGAATTTTACCATGAAACTGGTAACCATTTCATCCCTAGTACAAAGTAAAGATTGATAAACAGAAAAATTAAAACATGATGTAGGCCAAATGTCTCTGGTCCACAGGCCAGGACTTTGAGACCACTGTACTAGAATATCTTGAAAAGGAATAATCATTAAAATTACAAAACTTTTTTATCCATGACAAAGTAAACATGTTCTAGCAAAGCTTAACCTCCCTGTGCTACAGTTATGTGAAAAAAATTAGGCCACCCATTAAATATTTAGTACTTGATTAAGAAATATCAACATATCAATATTTAATCTTGTTTCAAATTATATTTGTAGATAAAGGTGATTCAATTGCATGACTGATGAAAAAACAAGAAACAAATTCACTTGTTTCACAAACGAAATTAATTAAGATGCCAATGCCTACTGAGGAAAAAGTTAGGACACCCTGTGCCCTAATAGCACATATTTCCCCCTTTGGCTGAAATAACTTCAATGATACGTTTCCTGCACAAGGAGTTTCTGACATTGACTGGCAGAAAGTTTTCCCTACTCTCCAATGCAGAATTCCTTAAGCTGTGTGATGTTTGAAGGGTGTCTTGCATACACTTCCTCTTCAAATCACCCCACAGCATCTCAATAGGATTCAGATCTGGGCTTTTACTTGACTATTCCAGAACTCTGTCTTGTAAGCCATTCCTTGGTAGATTTACTGGAATGTTTGGAGTCATTTGCATGATCCACCCCAACTTCAGCTTTAACTTTTGGACAGATGATCTCACATTGTCCTCAAGAACCACCTGATATGATGAAGAATTCATAGTAGATTCTATGATGGTGAGCTGGCCAGGTTCTGCTGCAGCAAAGCAGCCCCAAACTATGACATTTCCACCCCCATGCTTCACAACTGGCATGAGGTTCTTTTGCTCAAAATATGTTTTTGGTTTACACCAAACTGTCCTCTGTTACTATGTCGAAATAATTTAATTTCATATTCATCTGTCCAAAGCACATTGTTCCAAATGTCCCGGTCTTTGTCTAGGTGGGTCACTGGCAAACTTCAGGCTTGCCCTGGTATTTTTTTGACAGCAAGGGTTTCCTCCTTGCACAGCTCCCATGTAAACCAAACTTGCACAGTCTCTTTCGGTTGGTAGATGCATGTGCCTTGATATCAACTGTGGCAAGAGCTTCCTGTATGACCTCTGATGTCATTTTAAGATTTTAGGAGACTTATTTTAGCAACTTGGGATCTGTTCTTGGGCTGAACTTGCTAGGACAGCCTGCCCTGGCCATACTGGCAGTTGTTTTAAATGTTCTCCACTTGTAAATTGTTCTCCGGACAGTGGAATGGCTGATTCCAAACTGTCTTGAGATCTTTTTATATCCTTCCCAGACTCATATGCATCTA
>JABFEB020001156.1:0-11037 GCA_019775895.2 Stomatorhinus ivindoensis
GCTGAGAGTTTCTCCAGTCTGTGACTGAACTCGTCAGCACGTTGAAGGAAGAGACCCAGAGTCTCCCTCCAACATTGTTCAAATTGCCGGGTGTCATTGGGGTCTATATTATACCACTGTCCGGGGCTCTTGATGGGCTCCTCTACGACGGTCGGAATTTGTTCTCCACTGATATAGAACCGCTCAGCTGTCAGTTTTCCTTTTATGATGGAGATGCTGCGAGATTTGCTTGGCTTCAACTCCATTCTTGCCCACTGGATGTTTTCCTGGAGTTTCTGTAGCAATCGCCTAGTGCATGGCTTTGTTGTTGTGATGATGGTCATGTAGTCCATGTAGGCTCTAATGGGAGGAAGCTGGAGGCCACTCTTGTTTCTCCCACCTCCCACTACCCAACAGGATGCCAGTATGACCATCTCCATTGCCGTGATGAATGCCAGGGGGGAAATCGTACAGCCTGCCATAATACCAATTTCTAGGTGCTGCCAGGCGGTGGTGTTGTTCTCAGCTGTTACACAAAACTGTAGATTCTGAAAGTAGCTCTTGACCAGCTCTGTAATGTGGGTTGTTACACTGAAATAGTTGAAGGCCATCCACAAGATCTCATGAGGGACCGACCCAAAGGCATTGGCATGGTCTAAAAAGGTCTCTCCGTTCCTTCTTGGCAGTTTGAATCTGGTGCCATATGACATTAGCATGCTCCAGATACTGGCCTTCTGCACAGATGTGTTAACAAAGTTGTTTCTTTGCAGGAAAGTAGATAGTCTTTGGGCCAAGACACTGAAGAAGATCTCTCCCCCTACATTAAGCAGGCTGATCTGGTGAAACTGGCTTATGGATGAGGAGTTCTTCTCCATAGGGATCAGAATACCTCCTGCTCTTCGCCACACACATGGAATCACCCCTTTCTGCCATGCTACCTCCATCAACTTCCACAGGTATTTGAGGGCTCTAGGGGTGTTTTTATAGAGCCTGTATGGAATGCTATTGGGTCCAGGGGCTGATGCTGATCTTGCCTGCTTCACAATCTTCTCTACCTCATTCCATGTAGGGGGCTGTATGTCCATTTGGTGTTCAGGTGCCTGAATAGGTGGCATGTCGCTCAGGATGGTGACTGTCTTGTGCCATCAGAGTACATTTCCCTCAGTTGTTCTTCCAGGTTTTTTATGTGCACTTTGAGGCCCCTACTCTTCTCTTGGACAAAAAGGTCCTTAACAAAGCTGCACGGGTGGCTGCAGAAGAGTCCTTGTCCGTTCTTTCCTCTTCCATTGGTGCTCTGCTCTTCGCAGCTTGGTCTGCTGCTGCTTTGTTTCATCCTGCAGATCAGCAAGTCTCACCCTTTCTGTCTCACGGGCCTTCCTCCTCCTGTTTCCTCAGTTGTCTTCTCTCTTTTACAAACCTGTCAATTTCCTGCTGCCTCCTCGACCTTGGCTGGTTTAAAGGGCCTTTCTGCTACCTCTGTGTCTTGCTCTTTATCCCAAACCTCCCGGCACCATAGCTGTAGATGATGGTTCCCAGGTTCTCCAGTTTCCTTTCAACGGGACCTTTTTGTTGTTCTAGTATGAGAACCAGTTCTAAGTCAATGATTTCCCACTCTCTCTTCTCACTGGATCTGGGCCACAGAATCTTTGGATTCCTACCTTCCATCTTCCTTTCTGTTGCTGCTAGTGGCTGGCTGAGCTCAGTATTGGAAGTTGCTGCTGGCTGTGGCTGGCTGGGCCCTGGGGTGGAACATGGTATTAGCTGTGGCTGGCTTAGTTCTAAGCTGGACTGAGTTGCTAGCTGTTGGTGGCTGGACTCCACACTAGAGGCTGATGTTGGGTGTGGCTGGGCCCTGGACGAGAGCCTGATATTGGGTGTGGCTGGCTGTAATTGACTGGGCTCCAAGCTGGAAACTGTAGAAGGGTCTGTGCGACGCTGAGTTTCATTTGAGGTGCTGATACCCAGAGGACTGTGGGGGTTCTCCTGCCTCTGGGCTAGAAATATGTGAATACCCCCATTGTGACTGAAATTAACAAGAGCACATGTCTGGGCAGTGTTTACACTAATCAGCTATAATATAGCACACGGATGTGTCTCTGCTACTGAAGCTTTGTGCCAGTGTTGCCACTTTCAGCAGCGACTCTCATGCCTGTGTTCATGGCTCAGTGGCCCAAGTGTTCATGGCTCAATGGGCTAAGCCTATATGTAGCCTGTAATCATAAGGTCACCAGTTCAAACCCAGCCTGTTTAGAATGTGAATAGCAGTCTTCAGCTGAGAGTGGTACTATATGCCCCTGATGCAGAACAAAGAAAGGTGACATGCTTTGCTTTCTTGCTGATTTAACCTAATTTTAAAAACTTTTATATTTCTGACAATGGAAGTTTTGAAAAGAAGACTGATTATGGATTTAGTCAGTGTTTTTCGTTATGATTTCAGCAAGATATAAACTGAAATACACAAGAAAGATACACGTGCCCAGAGCGTTAATGATATTGAAAATTTTTATTTCCGCTAATTCTGCATAGGCACTACATCATTCATATGTACATATATATGTACATATATATATGGTCACAATATTTCATTCCATCTACCAATAAACTGTGAAAAGGATTTTATTGTTGCTACTTTTCTTGCATTTCAAACTACCTTTCCAAAGCAAAGTAATGGGTGTAGGGTGCAGTGACATTCCAGACTGATGGGCCATTGACAGTATGCAAACTACTACAGGTGTGGGGACACCTATCTCATCAATATTCATTGTGCAGGCCACTGACTGAGAAAAAGTGTGTCACTCTAAAGTTCTAACACCTTAGTAATCAAACCACATAAAATTTCTGAATGTCTCTTTCACCTATGTGTAGCCAATCCCAATGTCTATAATCTTCAGAGCTCAAAGGTGTTGGCTTGAAATGTATATAATGTGATTTTTTACAATTTTCTTGTAAAATGTTCTTCACCTAGCTCTTTTAACATCTGAGGTCTCAGTGCCATAGGTATTATTACTCTTAAACCTCACAAGACACAATCTGCTTCTACCATGAGTTGCTCTCATCTGTTCCAATATGGTTTTAATTCATCGTCTATCATTTATTTTGACCATCCATTCTGTGTTAAATGTCTGACCTTGGTAAGTGTTTTGCCTTTATCTGTCTCTTTCTTTATGTCTTTTGCTGATACCGGAATTAACATCAACCAAGACACTCTAAATTCTGGGTTGCTTTGTGGCACCTCTCTCTGTAAGGGTAACCTCTCTGCATTCGCATGTTCTAATGAGGCCTTGTAGACTATGTCATACTGATAGGCTGACAGTAATAAAGCCCGTCTCTGTATGCTGGCAGCTCCGGTTTTGGCCCTAGAATCAGATGGTCAGTTACCAATAGGAATTTCCTGCCGTACAGATAATCCCTAAATTTCTGTACCCCAAAAATGATTCATAATGCTTCCTTCTCCATTTGTGAGTAATTTACTTCAATGTTGTTTTTAATGACAAACATATTTAATCTAATAATGTTTGAATATTTGGAGGTTGTAATTTAATGTAAATGTACACTGCACCCTCACTTGGAATTTACCCATTGGAAAAATTGGCTTTGCTGATTAAGTTTTTAGACGCACATCACAAGGCTGCAGTTTCCAGTTTTTAAATCTCTGTTTGTACAGCTTCTCTGAATCTATACTCATAGCTGTACCTGTGTCTACTTCCATTTTGCTCTTAACATCATTGCATCTCACCATTACCATGTATGGCTTTACATACTCACTGTCACCTTGTACTGAAAACAGTCCAAAGTCTTTTACAGTCCCTGGCAGATCGATGTCTGCACGGTTCTCTGGCCTTGAACGCTGTACTTGCCCGTCCGCCGTTGCATCAATGGGGAATGCTAACCATTTAGTCAGCGTCGCAGTTGTTGACTCCCTTTCTGGTGAATCCCTCATGATGTAGCGGGTCTCTCACTCTGGTGTAATTTTCCTCGCTTCCGGCGTCATGGTTGTGGAATTCTTTGGTCGATACATT
The DNA here is from genome assembly GCA_019775895.2 of Stomatorhinus ivindoensis. Taxonomy (NCBI): domain Eukaryota; kingdom Metazoa; phylum Chordata; class Actinopteri; order Osteoglossiformes; family Mormyridae; genus Stomatorhinus; species Stomatorhinus ivindoensis. The sequence goes on from JABFEB020001156.1 coordinate 3,999, forward strand.
CCTGCACGCCCGCTCTAGATGTCCTTTCTTGTTGCATGCTCGGCACTGGAAATCTTTGTGTTTGCACCATAATTGCCGCTGGATGTCCCGGTCTTTGGCATCGGTAGCACACGTTCTCTCCGCTGGCACTTGGCTTTCGTTTCCTATCCGGCTCCGTTTTTCTCACATGAGCTGACTCCTAGTAGCCGCTCACACTATCATTGTCTCTTTGGTGTTTGTTGGATCATTTTAAAACTACTAATAGTGGATTGAAAATTATTCACAATGCCCTTTACCTTAGACCATTTCAACGGTTAACCATAAGCAGCACTTAACTTTTTCTTTGGTACATAAAAGCACCTTTAGAACGTCATCTAGTGAGCATTCAAGTCAGTCAGTAGTGAGAATGTCTTTGCACGAACCACGGATAAGATAACAGCCCTTTGTTTTTCTTGTTGAATTTCATTGGCTTCCACAAACTGTGCAAAATGTTGCTCATACGTCTTGAGACTTTCACTGCCTTCATGGAAGCACAAGCCCGTCTTGCTGCTGAAGACTGCCATATTTTATTGCAGTTCTCGCGTCTTCTATTCCTCTTTCAAAATAAAAATTTGTGGTTAAGTATCCCATCCTCGTCACCAGTTCTGTTGTGTCTGTAAGGTAACACACAGATTGCATACGATAAAAAAAAATAAGATAGCCGGAGACTGAGTTGTGCTGTTAAGATCCATACTTTTTAATCTAAACAACAATCACACACTCCCCGAAGACGTCACCTGTGAGAAGGGGCCTTGTCCTTTTTCACTTTTTTCACTTTTAATATCCACAAAGTTTAAATATTGGTTGGCAGAATCGGCTAAAATTGATATACCTACTGTATATTTTTTGTCAATATTGACACCAAATTTATTTTGCTTACATTAGCTACATACTGGGAACTGTTGGGTTTTCTATCTTGCAAGCTAGCTAGCTATAGGTAGTAGAGATGGGACAGTAGCTGACGTTGGGACAGTTATATCCGCGATGATACAATCAAAATCAGAATCTACCGTTCTGTCCATCGGTGCCACAGAAATTGCAGGCCTACTTATCCCAATGTTTTTATTTGATTAGTGCAATTCAACGTGATTTTTTGCATCAAAGATTTTCCCTTCCAGCAATTCTGCACAACTTCCAAGTTTGCAATTGTGCTTGTGGCAAACCAGTCAGCAAGAATATCACTATAAGTCCCTCCCCAGTAGTTTATGGTCGAACGAAAAGTACCTACTCTGTAGCAGGGACTACAAAAGGTTCTGGAACTGTAATCGGACTGAATTCTTGCAGTAGGTACACGACGAAAGTTTCCAGTTTCTGAAAATTGTCCTGGGTCCTGAAAAAAGCTCCTGTGATGAGAAAGCACCAAATATTAGCAGATTTATTGCAAAAAAATAACTATTTGACTGGGTGGGCCTACACACACAGCTATACCCCTGCTGTTGCTACAACTTTAAAATGACTTCTTATTTTTCCAAAAGTGGGGTGACATAGTGGTACAGTGATTAGTACTGTCACTTCACCCCTCTGGGATCTGGGTTCAAGTCCCTGTGGTTCCCCACCTTCAGTTGTTCTCTGCTTGCACCCAAATGCTCAGATCCCCTGTGACTTTGAATAGGATAGTTTCAGAAAATGGATGGATTTTCCGAAAAGTTTAAATTTTATGTAATTTGTGAAATTAACAGTTATGAATTAATCATGTACATCTATCTTTTCAGAGATTAGAACTGAAACTATGAAAACTACTTCAAGTAAGCCCCTGGAGGTGGCAGCCCTTGGAAGACCCTTCCAGCTGGGGATGCTGTATGATTGCCGTAATGATTGTCTCATTCCAGGTATGTAGATAAATGCAGCAGCTGTTTTGGTTCATTACTATATTTTTTTGGGAAAGAATTGTGTAACTCTAGGGTGGAGTTTTCAATGAGAGACCACATGTTTTAAAGAATTTAATCTATACTGTGAAGCGGATCCACCAAGTGTGCATAACACCATTCAGGGTACCTTAGCTGCTGTAGCTCAGCAAGTACAGCACTGTATTAACAATGGGTTCAAATCCCAGAAAATACACTCAGATGACAAGCATCACGATATTATTTTGTATCAGACAATGTGGATAACTGTCTGTCACGATCCTTGTGTGTGCCACTCCCCCTCGCTCCCCGTGTTCAATCCTGATGTAAACCACCTGTTGTCAACCGTGCTCATCTGTTTTGGTTTCGGTCTTGTCAGTCTTTAGTATTTAGTCCGCATCTCAGTACCTGTTGTCAGATCTGTCATTGTCATGTATCGTGGTGTGTACCCCCGTTTGTCCTGCAATAAACCCTGTTTACCTGGATTACCTGCCTTTCTGCCATCTTGTCTCCCTGACGCTACCAACATCCAGGCACGCTCTGACCTTGAGTGTGACAGAATGACAGATCTCCACAGAAGGGCACCGCGGCAAACCGGCCTGCATAGGATCGGCTTGCTGCAAGGGGTGGCTCCCCATGTTCAATCCTGATGGAAACCACCTGTTGTCAATCGTGCTCATCTGTTTTGGTTTCGGTCTTGTCAGTCTTTAGTATTTAGTCCGCTGCCACGCTCGTCTCACCAGCTGCCTTCGTTCCTGCTGAGCCGACGCCCGCCTGTGTTCCCATGGAACCGACGCCTGCATTACCGGCAGCCACGCCCGCTGCAACGGCCGCATCGCCGGCAGCCACGCCCGCTGTCCTGGCCCCAGAGACTCCTGCTCCGGCCCCAGAGACTCCTGCTCCAGCCCCAGAGACTCTCGAGACCCCTGACTCTCCTACCCCACAGACTCCAGCCCTGGACCCAAGCCCCGAGGAGGTCCCAGAAGACACCCTTGTCTCCTCCTCCTTGGAGGAGGAGCTTGAGTGGGACCCCTCGGGGTTATCCCTGCTGGGGCCGCCCCGACCTCGACCCGGCCCACGCCGTAGGCTGCCCCGCCTGTCGGTGTCCCGTAAGGGGCGAGGGCACAGGCGTAGGGTTCGGGTCCCGCCCGCCCTCGGTTGCCCTGGCTGGGGCTCCGGGGTCGCCTCCGTCGCCAGGGGCTCCGGCCCTTCGGTCGCCTGCGGGTCCCCCGGCGGTGTCCTGTCGCCCGTTGTCGGGCCTACCGCCCTCGGTCCTGCGGTCGCCTTTGGGTGCCCTGAGGTCGGCTCCTCGGCCCCCTGCGGTCCCTGCTCCTCCAAGGCATCGGTCGGCCGCGCCATTGCCGGCTTGGCCTGCAGCCTCACCTGCTGTGGCTTTCCCTCCCTCCTTCCCTCCGTCCCTGGTCCCTTGGGTTCCCTCGTCCCCTCCCCTGGTTCCCCCTTCGACTCCCTTCGTCCCACAGTTGTTCGTCCCTCGTCCCGTCTCCGTGTCCCCCTTGTGGTCCCCTCCTGCTCCCTTTGTCCCACAGCCTGCTTCCTGCTTACCCGACCGACAGCGCGGTCATCACATAATGACGAACCTCTGTAAAGACAGCAACCTGCAGCAAGCTGGTGATAGTTGGATCGGCTTGCTGCAGGAGGTGACTTACCGGCTCCACTTGCCCGAGGTCATCGAAGATCCCGTGGCGTTTGAATTCGCCCGAAGAGTCCCTGCTCGAAGACGCTTACCTGTTTCAGGCAGTACACGAGGAGCTGGAGAGAGTGCGTCAGCGGCTTGCCCTGGGAAGAGCCTGACGAGCTTCGCTGCGCAGCCAGCCGGAGGCTAGGGCACCTCCTTCCTCGCACGCCCGAAAGAAGGAAAGGCGTAAAGCGAAAAAGTTAGAGGAAGACGGTCCTCTGGCTATCCGCGTCGGAAAAGGACTTTTAATTCTAGCGTGGCTCCCTGCAGAAGTGGAGAAGGAACTCCCCACGCTTCTGGGCGTGCCCAACGACAGCGCCGGGGTCCACTCTGCCGGCATTGCTGGCTGCAATGTCCGTCTGCTCGCCTGATATGCCCGTCTGCTCACCTGCAAAGCTCATCTGCTCGGCTGCGAAGCCAGTCCGCTCGCCTGCTCTGGCTGCGAGGCCAGTCCGCTTGCCTGCTCCGGCTGCGAGGCCAGTCTGCTCGCCTGCTCCGGCTGCGAGGCCAGTCCGCTCACCTGCCCCAGCTGCCCAGCTATCCTGCTCGTCTGCCCCAGCTGCCCAGCTATCCTGCTCCAGCTGCCACGCCTGCCTGCACCCCCGTCGAGTCGACGCCCCCCAGGCAGAAGGCTGAGGCTGCGCCTCCCCGCTCGACGGTGCCATGGCCCGCTACCGCTCCAGCAGCATCACCGGCAGCCGCGCCCGCTGCCCCAGAGACTCTTGCCCCAGCCCCAGAGACTCTTGCCCCGGCCCCAGAGACTCTCACCCTGGCCCCTGTGACTCGTGCCCCAGAGACTCTCACACCGGCCCCTGTGACTCATGCCCCAGAGACTCTCGCCCCGGCCCCTGTGACTCGTGCCCCAGAGACTCTCGCCCCTGCCCCAGTGACTCGTGCCCCAGTCCCAGTGCTTCATGCCCTTGCCCCAGTGACTCCTGCCCCTACCGCAGCCCCTGAGCATCCGGCCCTGGCCCCGAGGAGGATCTCAAATGGGACCCCTCGTGGATATTTTTGCTGGGGTTGCCCCGACCATGACCCGGCCCATGGCGTAAGCTCCCCCTCCTGTCTGTGTCCCGCAAGGGGAGAGGACACAGGCGTAGGGTCCGGGTCCCGCCCGCCTTGCCCCCTGGCTCGCCCTCGGTTGCCCTGGCTGGGGCTCCGGGGTCGTCTCCGTCGTTGTCCTTTGCTTTGTTTGTCTCTCGTACCGTCTCCGTGTCTCCCTTGAGGTCCCCTCCTGCTCCCTTTGTCCCTCCACCTGCGGCTCCTCCGGCCGCTGCCCGTCGCCCGCCTTGGGGCCCTCGGGCTCCCTCTGGTCCTCCGACCTTCCCTATGTGGCCCCCCGTCTCTGCTCCTCGCCCTGTTCCTCCTGTCTCTGCTCCTAGCCCCCCTGTGCCTCCTCCGTTCACCCCTGACCCGTTTGTCTCGCCTCCCGTTGTTCCGCCTCGGTCCCTGTTTTTGGTCTGTTTGTCAGCATTCCCTATTCTGTGTCAGATTTTGTCTTGGTTTTTGCCGTTGTGTCAGTTTTGTCTTTCGGTCCTTTTCCCGGTCCCTTGTTGACTTGTTTTTTGCTTTCCAGGCCCCGTTTTCCCTTGGGGGGTAATGTCATGATCCGCCCATCAGAGCCTCCTGTGTGCCACGCCCCCTCGTTACCTCATGTGTCTTCCCAATGGAAACCAGCTGTCGTCTATTTCGTATCCGATTGTCTTGTGCTTTTAGTCTGTGTCTCAGTCAACCCCAGTCAAGTCCGTTCGTTTGCTTGCTTTGTTTGTTTGCCTGCCTTGTTTTGCCCAGCTTTACTTTAGTTTTGTCCGCCCAGTATCCCGTGCTTTGTTTTCTTGGTAATAAATCCCCTGTTTTAGACTATGCTTACCTGACCGACAGCGCGGTCATCACACCCTCACAACAAATTATAAGATGTAGCAAGTTGGTCATAATTTTATACATGAACAAAAAAGAAATTATCCTTAAAGAAAAGTGTCATGTCGGAACAGGGAAGCAGGTCATGAAAGGCCAACACAGGTCCTGAGTATTTGGCTAATATGACATAATTAACATAATGCACCACAACTAAAGTTACAACTATTATAGTTATTTCTGAGAAAAGATAGTATGCTCTGAGATACAAATAATCCTTATTTCTGGGCACTATTTCATAAAACAGTAAGGAAAATAGCTGTTGAAAAAAGTATGAGAGTTTAGCTTAATTTAATGAAAAATCTATTCTTTATTGTTCTGTTTTTAGAATTTTAGACATTTTTATTTAAAAGACCAATATGATTATTGTCCTATGCAGGAATTACCTTGTGGGATCGGGAAGGCCTTCAACAAGACACATATGAAATAATGCAGCCCAAGACAGATTTTGATATCATTGCATCTGATTCTGTAGAAGATAAGGCAGGGGCTATGGATATTGACGCTTCACTAAAGGCGAGTTTCATAGGAGGACTGATTGATGTTGATGGATCTGCCAAATATCTTAAGGACACAAAGGCTTCGAAAAAACAGGCACGTGTCACCTTGAAGTATAAAACAACTACGAATTTCATGCAGCTGACTATGAGTCACCTTGGACGAGGAAATGTTAAACACCCATATGTGTTTGAGCAAGGAATAGCGACACATGTGGTAACAGCAGTGATGTACGGTGCTCAGGCATTTTTTGTTTTTGATCGGGAAGTGTCAGAAACTGAGGACCAAAAAAACATTGAGGGCAACCTGCAAGTGATGATAAAGAAAATACCACAACTGTCAGTCGGAGGGGGGGCTTCCTTAAAGCTGACAGACACTGACCAAGCAAATGTTGAAAAGTTTTCTTGTAAATTCTATGGGGACTTTGCCCTGAAACAGAACCCTGTTTCCTTCCAGGATGCTGTACAAGTATACACAACACTTCCAGCTCTGCTGGGTGAAAAGGGGCAAAACGCTGTGCCAGTCAGGGTGTGGTTACTCCCTCTGGAAATCTTAGATTCTTCTGCTGCCAGAATAGTGTGTCAGATCAGTGTGAGATTAATAAATCAATCACAGAGCGTGATAGATGGCTTCACGGAAATAGAAATGCAATGCAATGATATTACAAAGAGAAAGGCGACTTCATACTTTCCTGATGTTTGCAAAAAGGTGAAATTCTTCAAGAATATGTGCTTGGAGTATAAATCAGAGTTTCAGAGTTCTTTGTCAAGCATTCTACCATTAATTCGTGGAGGTGGAACAGAGGAATGCGTGCTTGCAAACGTCCTAACAAAGAAGGAACAGTCTCCCTTCAATAGCAATAAACTTAAGGAATGGCTGGACAGCAAAGAGGAAGAAATCAACCTACTCCAAGTGTACACTGATATGATGGAAGACACAAAGATTCTGGCATCAAATAGTGAGCTTCAAAGTGAAATCTTCAGAAATAGAGCTAAGAATGTAGTGTGCTTTGCATTTACATCACTGGGTGAGAAGGAGCCGTATCTGTCCTGCTTGCAGAGTCACTTAA
>JABFEB020001158.1:0-11015 GCA_019775895.2 Stomatorhinus ivindoensis
CCCCATATAGCCCCGTTGACACAATCCTTTCCATAGACCCCACTTTGAAAGGAGCAATGTCCAAACTGTATAATATTGTATATGTATATGTATATATATATTATTCATCCAGAAGAGCAGGCACTAATGTTGGATGAAAAGGCCTGGTTCGCAGTCTCCACTCTAATGCATAGCAAAGGTGTTCTACTGGGTTGAGGTCAGGGCTCTGTGCAGGCCAGTCAAGTTCCTTCACCCCAAACTTGCTCATCCATGTCCTTATGGATCTTGCTTTGTGCACTGCTGTGCAGTCATGTTGGAACAGGAAGGGGGCCATCCCAAACTGTTCCCACAAAATTGGGAGCATGAAATTACCCAAAATGGCTACGAACGCAGCAGCATTAAGAGTTTCTTTCACTGGAACCAAGGGGCCAAGCCCAACCCCTGAAAAACAACCACACACCATAATTCCCCCTCCACCAAACTTTACACATGGCACAATGCAGTCAGGCAAGTACCGTTCTCCTGGCAACTGCCAAACCCAGACTCGTCCATCTGATTACCAGACAGAGAAGCTTGACTCATTACTCTAGAGAACACATCTCCACTGCTCTAGAGTCCAGTGGTGGTTACTGATGATGTCATTTGGCGCCAGTACCATTTTTTACGCCAGTGGAAAACCAACAGGAAAGAAGTACCAAACTGTTTAGATCATGTTACATTTGTGACTTCCCTCCTATTGATTTGTGGATTTTTGTGCAGTTCATACAGCTACAGAGCCCCTAAAAGGTCTGGTTGGAAAATATTTTTTGAAATAATTATGTGTTGACTAGCAATAGTTTTGGGATCCTACTACAGTTGCTCACTTGCTATTTGCTGCAATGTGACGGCATGGATGAACCTAAATAATACAGACACCATGTAAATTTAATATTATGTGTCCGTCCATCCATCCATCTATCCATCTCCCACCGCTTTTCTGGGTCGGGTCACAAGGGCAGCAGTCTAAGCTGGGAAACCCAGACTTCCCTCTCCCCAGCCATCTCATCCAGCCCACTGGGGAAATCCTGAGGTGTTCCCAGGCCAACTGGTAGACATAGTCTCTCCAGCGTGTCCTGAGTCTTCCCCAGGGCCTTCTCCCAGTGGGACATGCCAGGAACACCTCACCAGGGAGGCGTCCAGGAGGCATCCTTACCAGATGCCCGAGCCACCTTATCTGGCTTCTCTCGATGCAGAGGAGCAGCAGTCCCTCCCAAATGACCGAGCATATGTGTTTTACTGAGTGGGCAGTCTAAGGCACACCTGTGCAATATTGATGCTGTCCAATCAGCAACTTGATATGCCACACCTGTGAGGTGGGATGGATTATCTTGGCGGAGGAGAAATGCTCACTAACACAGATTGACAGATTTGTGAACAATATTTGAGAGAAATGGGTCTTTTGTGTATGTAGAAAATTTTTTAGATGTTTGAGTTCAGCTCATGAAAAATGGTAGCAAAAACAAGAGTGTTGCGTTTATATTTTTGTTCAGTGTATAAAATATTATTGCACATAATGCAAATGTACTTCTTAAATAATTCAAACTATTTCATAATAACGTTCAACTTTTCACATTGTAGCTAAGCATTTTTATACCATATCAACACAATACAAATATGTGTTAAAAAAGGTCTTTCAGTACTTAGGATAGTACTTTTTATTGAAGGGCAAAGGGTTGTCTGTAATGCATTATGTTGGTTGCCAAATGATATTTCGGCTTTTAATTATAAATAATGAAGCTGAAAATTTGTGAAAATTTCAATGAAGAGGTTCATTGTTTTGTTTGATACCCTGAATTATATATCTGACTTGAGGCAAGTTAAGTAAAAGAAATGAAGTAGTCAGGACAGGAGTGGGACTGAATTTCTGACCAGGAGTTCAAACTCCTGGACAGCCCAATATTAAACTATATGGTAAATCACACTATTATATGTTTCTATTAACATATCCATTATCTAGGCTACTGAACACACGGTCTTACCTACATGCCTTAATTTTGCATTCATGTAATATTTACTGTCACATTTCACTAATATTAATTAAAGTGTGGAGCAGCTTTGATATAAATAAGAAAGCTTCATCAAAGTCCGCATTAAATACGTGATCTATGCAAATTACGAATTATCTTTAATAAATCACTTTTCACACAATAAATTTTTCCAGAATTTGCATGGAACATTAATGATGCACACTTTGACGTTTCCATGCGAATGGGTCGCGACATTCTGATATTAAACCAACTTCCCAGTAGATTCAAATTTATTTTTTGGTGTTCTAGAAAAAAATGCATTGTTATTCACATACACAGCAGCTCATTTTGCACTCACATACGTTCTGACATAAATCATATGTCAAATATCATTTGCACGTCTAATGAGTATGTACGTATTGTGCCTAGACAAGAATGTCAGCAGAGTAGGTGGTCCTTCAATGCAGGCCTGGACACATTCACATTGCTATAAGAATGTGTCCATATGTGTCCTAGACCATCTCCGAATGTGGTTTGAGTGATCGGATCTCAATGTACTTTCAATGTGTTTACACCTGTATTTTAGCACTACCCACTTGTCATTGGATCACCCAGGAGACATGCGAATACCAAGTGTGAACAGGGCCTATGACACCACAGTAAAGTTATCTTTATATTCAGTTATTCAGTTTTCCACCGGTAATATCTTTCAACAAAAGTAAGCAACACCCCTTGGCTTTCCAGGTAATTAATTAATATTTCAATATTTGAGTGCACTCCATGTTCAATAGCCCAGTTCTCTTGTTTACAGTAAATGGCAGTGAAGGGACACAGTGCAATTATTAATACAGTTTAATGCTTAAACCACAATTAACTGGACATGTCTGTATCATTTAGGTTTATAAATTATTAGTCTAGAAACTATCATTTGTAGTTTAAAGGGACACAATACAATTATTAGTAACAGAAGAGAGGGAATGCAATACTCTCGAAAAATATTTTCCCACCCAGAGCTCTTAAGGGCTTCATATACTGCAGTTGATATTTACAATAAAATAGATCACTATCCACAAATATGTAATTTTGTAAAATCATATACACAAAAATACAGAGCGATTTGTACATGTGAAAATTGGTTTTGCATATTTTTGGATCACTTCCCATCTATTTGTGGGTCGCATTAGACTTGAGACCTTGCTCCTTTTTATTTGTGGATTTTTGTCCAATTGCTACAGCAGCTTATATGTAGAAAAGATCCATAAATACCACATGCAGCTGTGATATATATTGTTATTGGGATATGAGATGACTTATATTGGGACATGAGATTTTGGTCATACTGCACAGCCCTATGCACAGAGGCCTGACCTCAACCCGAAAGAACACATTTGGGATGAATTAGAGCAGAGATTGCGAGCCAGGCCTTCTCCCCCAACATCAGTGCCTGACCGCACAAATGGTAAAATGGACGAAAAAAATCCCATAAACACACTCCTAAACCTTGTGGACAGCTTTTACGGAAGAGTTGAAGTTGTTATAGCCGCAAAGGCTGGGCCAACTCCATATTAAAGCCTTTGTATTAAGAATGAGGTGTCATTAAAGTTCATGTGTGTATAAAGGCAGGTGTCCCAATACTTTTGGTAATTTGAAAAGTAGATCGTTCAAGGTTTCTGGAGCTGTTTTTAAGCATCTCCATGACAAAAACAAAAGAAATTTTTTTAAACATTTTGCCAAAATTTCTGTTTCATACCGCGAGTACCAAAGCCTACTCTAAAGGGTGGATGTATTAAATTTGCATGTGTTAAATTTATTGTGTTTATGGACTGCAACAGGAAGAAATGTCACAGCACTGAAATAAGAAGAAACAAATCTTAAGGATGATGTATATTTCTGCATAGAATCTATGCCATAGCTAGCAACATGTATCTTACACCATAGCCTGATGCCTATAGTTACATTTCTGGGGAGGTGTGCCTCAGGCTATGGGGTAGACTATTGCGTAAGCTACGAGGCTAGCTACAGAATTTAGGAAGCCTTACCTGATGGCTTGGGGGATGTTGAATTTTGGGGACCCTGCTGCTTGTACTGCTTCATCATTTTCTAGTTCTTCTTCATGCAGTTCTTCATCAACATCCTGGACCCCAAGATCATCATGGAACTAAGAAAGCATAGAAAGACCTTAACATATAACATGGAACATATTTGAGAACGGCACTATACAAATAAAACCTATTCTTGCTGAAACTTACCGTTTCAAACAGCTCCTCCATCAGCTTATTTACCTCCTTTTCTGTATGAGGAAGATAAAAGAGGTATGACATCATGAAAAACAGTTTTCAATATGGAGCTAACTTCATTCCATATGAGTGTTTCCCCGACCATTATATTAGGGGGACGCCCACCCACCCAACAGCACCCCCCCCCCCCTTGAAGGTCAAGTTCCAATAGGTTACCTTTCCTATAGAACAGGTCTATACATTGTCCTTTTATTAAACAGACTATATAGCCTTATGTTATTTATCTTATTTACACAACAGCTTGTCATTTTTGTCGCTACACGGTTGCATGTTTACAATTTTCCTCTGCTCTCTGAATTGTGCATGGTGGAGTTCCGCCCCAATGCATGCGCACAGATATGCGACTGCCACCAACGGACAGAGAGCACGCATCGGAAAATATGTCACGTCAACCACCTGAAAAGCGGACAAAAATATCTGCGTTTTTTTTTAAGCCCAGAAAGATACACTGCAGTGACAAAAGCTGCACACTTGGATAATTGTCATAAAAAGAAATGTTCTGATGTTTAGTTCAGTTGTTATATTGACTGCTGTCATTAAAAGAAACACATGAACATCCATGAATCCTGTCAGTGTCCGTTTACCACTGTCCTTTTAAGGATTGCAAATTAAAGTAGTGTGCAAAACATTGAACTTTGATCTCTTTCTCACTCAAGCACTACAATATTTCATTTATGCAACATACTACATTCATAATTTATTATTAAATCTGGCCAGTAGATTGATATTTTGTTTTCCACAGTATGAAAAAACAATATCATTATTCTGCTATTCAAGTTGGAAAACTGATTCACTGCCAGCACTAGCAACATTAGACAAAATTATATCAGTTATGGACTGAATTTTCTGGGTATGCAAAAAATTTGGACACTATAGCCAGTCGCACTCTCTCTTCCACTACAGTTCCGAATTCTGAGACAGGTTTTTCTGTGGTTACATGCTGATGCTGTTTTCTCTAACACAGGGCTAGTTTTTTTGCGGTGGAAACGCATGGAATCAGTTCCAGATTGGAAAAAACCCAGCACCAGCATCACGTTGGCAGAAACGAGGTATTGAAGTGATCAGTATTCCATAAATATTTCATTTCAATATTCGTAATTCTAATGTAAGTTCTCTCTGGGCACTTATGCCACATTTATATTTGAAATAACCAATGTGTGCATATAGAAATTTTGTGGAATCCACGTTTTTAAAAATTATTAATTTCTCTTGTCTCCTGTCTATCTTGTATGGTCATTCAAAACAAAGAACTCTTGATGCAGAGATACGCACTGGTGATGCGGACTGCCCGGTCATTACGGTAGTCCTCCAGGTCTGGTTCGTCTATGTCCTCCAGAAAGTTGTACTCTGGGTCATCATCATCATCGGCCTCCTCTGAAAGGGCACCATAAAGAGAGGATGTAGTGGTTAGCACACTGCATAGGGCACTCAGTTTTTACTAAAGTACATCATACCACAACACTGCTGAATTCTTGAATCTGAAGAATGCGGATTAATTTTGTATAACAATCATACGTAGTGCCAACTAGGCGAATCACAGCAGTAAATCAAGTGGTGATTATAATCCAACAGTAAATTGGTAACTGACTATCAAGATGTACATTAATAAAAACAAAGTTTGCATATACACCACAGAATCAAAACCCCCTTCACGAATCACCACCTTACACTGTGTGCAGAATTATTAGGCAAGTACTATTTCCGGACATATTTTTTTAGCAAAAGTTGGGCAGAAAAATAAATTCTGAAGTTTTCTTTTGCTCCAAGTAAATATATTTAGAGAAAAAATGTTACCTTAGATTTTCACAAACAGATAAATGAAAAGCTCTTCATTTTCAGTGTGCAGAAATATTAGGCAATCAGAAACTAAGTGGATTTTCTCACTTCACCATCAACAGAAATTATAATAAAATTGTCTTACTCAGTCTATATAAAGAATAACAAACTTCACCAAGTTTATTGTCCTTTAAGGACCTTTCTTCTGAATGACCATAATGAGCCTGTTCACCATTGAACCAGTCAAGTTTTTGCTTTGATCCTGTCCTGAATTAGCTATGTCAGCTAGGATCGCCTCCTAGATGCTGCTCTGCGAAGTGTTAGTCGGTAAATCTCATACTTTAGTCAGGGCCTTTAGCTCTCAGTGGTCATTATGTCAGGCGATGATGGGGGCCTGGTCATAATTCAATCAACTTTCTTGGCTAAAATATGGAATACTTTGATGCATAGGAAGGGACACATATCATGTGCATATCATGGAGAGGGGCACTGTCCTGCAAGAATATCATGGGGTGAGTCACACTCCTGCATGCACATCATATCCTTTTTGAAAGCTGCTGACTTCATCCTGTACCAGTGTTTGAAGAAGGTTTAGTCTAGAAATTGGCATTAGATCTTGTGGTTAATTTTTATACCATCTGGAAGTCTGAAAGATCCAACAAGTTCATCACTGATAACTGCAGCCCACACCATCACTCCTCCACCACCCTGTTGGTGCTTGAAGAAGGTGACCATCCATGGGCCCATCCATCTGCTCCATCAATAGTCACTCTCATCTCATCTGTTCACAAAACCTTTATAACATCACTCTTGAGATGTGTATGTGTGCATTCTTGACATTTTAGCTTGCATACCTAACTAAGTGGAGGTTATGTTTCAGCCTTTGTGACCCTAGCGATGTCATGTAACACACTGCACATAGTGCTTCCAGAGATTCCATTCAGATTGCAGTTTTTTTAAATGGTGGCATTTGATTCTAAAGTTTCGATAAGTCTCCCATTTAATTTGATACATAGTTTTGGCAGTTAATTTGTGTCTTCTTCTCGCTACATGCTTCTTCCATCCTCTTTTTCTGATGGCCACAAAACCCTTGATTGTACAGTAGTCATGTTTTAAAGGTTTAGCAATTTTAACTGTTTTGCATCCCTCTGACTGGCACTTTACAATTTTGTGTTTTTCTGCTCTCTGCAAGGTCCTTTTTTGCCCATTTTAATAGTCATAAAAATTTTGCCTAATAATTCTGCACAGGAAAGTATGTTTCCTGTTTTTCTCCAAACAGAAAGTACTCAGACAAAATTCTAAACATGTACTGCCTTTTAGACAGTTCATTCTTAATTACAGATTCATCTGGATTGAAAATATTGGTCAGAAGAATAGATGCAAATAAAATCCACACTTGCCTGATAATTCTGCACACAGTGTATGTTCTGTGTGTAATTGTCTTGATACTGTAAACATGATCGTTTGCTTCAGTCTCAGTATTGTTGCATGCATTCCATTTGGGTGGCATGGGTGTAAGTTCTGTTATTGAGTTTGGCAGGATTTTTTTTCCATCCCTTTCTTCCTTTCCTCCTTCTTCACACTCATCTTTTGGCCAGCAGCCATCAGTGAATGCAACCACGGCTGAGCTGCTGAGAAGACAGGAGGAGCTGGAGAAGAAGGCCCGCGATCTGGAACGGAGGGAGCGGGAACTGGGCTCCCATGCCCTTGGACCTGGAGCAAGTAAGTGATGCAGGAAAGCCAGCCCATATAGATCTGGGGATCTGGTGCCATCTAATGGAAAGAGATATGGAGACATAATTTTGAGATGTATTTTGGAGGCTTCTGCATAGGGCTATGATTGCTCCTCAAATAATGAATTTAGTTTCATCAGCCAATCACATTTTGAGTCAAGAGAACAGTCAGCTCAGGCAAATGAACTTGATGTCCCTGGATTGGGTCTTCACACTCTCTTTTTCACTCGCCCTCAGCACGGCAGAATAACTGGCCCCCCCTGCCCTCCTTTTGCCCCGTGGGGCCATGCTTCTACCAGGACATCACAGTTGAGATCAGCCAGCAATTCCAGCACACTGTTACTGTCATGTACTACTACTGGATCTGTGAGTGCCGATCTGGGCAGGGTGCCCTGAAGGAGAGCTGCGGCTTTGTTGAGTTCCAAATGTTTCGCTTATTTCAGACACCGGATGAGGACAGGAGAGCTTGTCTGGTCTGAGTCCTGCACTATGCAGCCCGTAGCTTTTGCCTTGTCCTCACTCAGTCTGCTGTAGCCTGTCATTCCTCCTTGTCTCTCCATCTGTCACAGTCACAGCCTGTATCCTGTTCTTCAACCTCATCTGCTGCCTGGCCCAGTTCTGTGTTGACATGTCGGCTGGTGTGGGGCTAGGCCTGGCCATCCTTTGGATGATCCTCTTCGCTCCCTGCTCATTCGTCTGTTGGTACAGGCCTGTGTACAAAGCCTTCAGGTATAGGCCATTAAACCTGCACAAATCACAAATGGTAAGGGGGAGGTGTTGTGCATGTAATAGCAAGGATGGGCACGGTATAAAGAATGATGTTTAACTTTATTGACCCCAGGGGAAAATACTGGATTGATGTGTGCTTCGTGAGTTTTGAATCCATGAGCTTTGCATTGTTAGCACAGTGCTATAGCTGTTGAGCCGCATGAAAGCTGAATTTGCTGTGCTTCGACAATAAATGGGACTGATTATGTAAAATCTATGAATTCATGAATCTGAATTGCATGTATAAATGTTTGTTATATATAAAAATATATATAAAACACTGCATGGTGTTTTAACATTACATTAAACTACAACATAGTATGATAATTCCTTACATTCATATTCTCCTTCTTTTGTAGGAGTGACAGCTCCTTCAATTTCTTTGCGTTCTTCTTCATCTTTTTTGCGCAAATTGTTCTGTACGTCTTGATGACTATTGGCATTCCAAATTGGGGATTCAGGTATGCTTCATCAGAGCCATGGTTGCCCCACCCTTTCCCCTTCTCACCCGGTTTCTCTCTCCCAGGCTTTGCACACTCTGTCCTTTGCCATTCTTACCTGATTACCCCCCATTTCCGGTTCCCATTTTCATCCTGCTCCCTTCTACCTGGCTCTTTAAGCCCATTTTCCTTTCTCACCCAGTTTCCCTTTCGATGGCTGTTCCTCTCTGTTTTTTTTGCCATTCTGTTCACGTTCTGTTCATACCTGGTTTCCTTCTCCCTAGTTTTGTACCCCAAGTTCCTATCACCATTCTCACCCAGCTCACCTCCCCCTGTCTGTGCTGCCCTCCCCACAGTGGCTGGATCGTCAGCCTGGCTACCCTGAAGAAGAACATAGCTGTGGGTGTGATCATGCTTTTGGGCGCCGCCTGCTTCACCACCCAAACTGTCATCGGTGGTGTCCTGCTGAAGAAGGTAATCCTGCCAGAGTGCTGATCTGCCTTTGCGTTCATATACCGGAGGGTGAAAGCTCAGTCTGTCCTTCCCTCCTTCTGGCCTCCCTCCGCCCTGTGTCCTTTCTGCTCTCTCTCTGCTCCAGGTCCACTCTCTGTACCGGCAGACGGGTGCCAGTTTCCAGAAGGCACAGGCAGAGTTTGCTACAGGGGTGATGTCCAACCAGGCAGTACAGCAGGCCACCGCCACTGCCGCTGCCTCTGCTGCCCAGGGGGCCTTTTCGGGGGCGCGATAAGGAACAGTGACATTGGAGGGGGGTGGTACATTGGAGACGTTAATTACTCTTGTCACAGGAATCTGGGGTGTCCTGGGGTAATTGTGGCATGTTTTTTACAGAAATATATTTGCATCACTCTGTTACATGCTTAATGTGAAAAAAAAGTTACATTAAAATAATAATTAAACACTGAGAACAGAAAGTGAGAGTAATAGCCTTAGGGTGATTGATTTCTTTACAGTATTACAGAGAATAACCTAGTAGATGTTTCAGACTGATAAATAGAAGGTGATTAGATCGGAACAGAGAAACTGTTGTGCTTGGAGTGGAGATTTCTCTACATCATCTACAGATGTGGTATAGGGATTAACTGCAGCACTCCAAATTTACTTAACTCTACTCTATATGTTGCTAATGAACTGTGTCATTCTGTAACCAACTGCAAATGTTAATTTAAAACTGTGCCAAATACCAAAATTTGTAACAGTGCCATTGCTAATCTGATTTCATATTTTTACTTTGGTGTTGGCAGTTTTCTTATTAAATGCATTCATGTGCCTTGCACCCTTTTTAATTTTATTTACATTCTTTCAGCTGTCATACATGCCTTTCAGATGCATAATACAGTGAGCACACAGTAAGCTCAAGTTTTGTTGCACCAATTGACAGAACAGTAGTCCTATCTTTTCAATCCAGCTAGTTATAAAACTTGCCGACACAGATTAATCAGTGGAATTGATTACTTGCCGACATTGAGTAATCAGTGGAATTGATTACTTGCCGACATTGATTAATCAGTGGAATACATGTGGAAAACAAAAGATTGATTTGCTGGCTAGATTTAATATATATTTTCTTAAATGTCACCAGTCGTATCAAGATACCTCACGGGGTTGGTACTTTGAACGGACAGCAGCTGTTATGTTGAAAAATAATATTTTTCCTGTTTTCAAATAATATTGGATGCAATTTCTCGGGATATTTTGATTGGCCGATCAACAAAGTTTGTTGTTGGGAATCTGGGTGGTGCTTTAAAGGTGATAGCTGATAAATGGTGATAGTTTAAAGCAGAAAATTCCATTGTAAAACGTATTTATTACCCTGTTCATGGTTGAGAAGTCCCTCTCACAGTTTACACTGCTGACTGGGAACATCAGGGGAATGGAAAAGGCAAATATTTTTGTCTGCTTTTCAGGTGGTTGACGCGACATACAGTGGGTACGGAAAGTATTCAGACCCACTTCAATTTTTCACTCTTTGTTATATTGCAGCCATTTGCTAAAATC
>JABFEB020001160.1:0-10973 GCA_019775895.2 Stomatorhinus ivindoensis
AACCCCCCCCCCCCCCGCATTCCCCCCGTAATTTACACCCCTGGAAAACCCCCAAGCTACTATAGGGTTTTTGCAGATTTGCGAATCTATGTGTCCCAGGGTGAATGACAGTGTGATCCTGGACTTTTGTTATGAGATTAGTGAACATATTAGAGATGCAAAACTTTGCTGACACTAGCACACTTTGGCATATAATAATGCTGGCTTCCTGAATACAAGCATGACAACTAAAAATTCTTTGACAAAAAAATGTTTCAGCACCTCAAAAACCCCTTACCAGTTATATACAATAATGTGGACTGGTGCAAATCACAACAGTATTAGTTCTGGGAGTTAAAGGACATAAAATCAAGTTTCATTACCCAGGACTGATATAAATTACAAGGTATTTTGGATAAAAAATATACAATTTTTCAGTTCTAAATATGTGTAACACACTGCCAAATTTATGCAAACGCTATAAAATTCAGCATCTATTGATTGCATACCATAAATTCAGGGTGAGGACACAATATGTCAGTATCAGTGGGTCACATACTCTGGAACTTTTAATCATGCTCCCTAGATATCGATAGCTATGGATGATATCCCTTAGATATGAGTATCAGTAGCTTACATATCCCAGGTATCGACAGTATGGGGTTCTTTGCCCTTGCTGCAAATTCCTGCTGCACTGTTGTAAACCTTATTTGCCTTTCAGCCAAGTATTTTTGGGGAAAAAAAACAGAAAGATACATGGACATAGATACACAGTCTGCTAAAGGGTCCTTCAAGCTCTCCCTGCTTTGCTCAATCCTGTCTCCATGGCAACTATGACATGGACTCACTGCCCCAGTTTCCACCAATCCACTTACAGCTCAATCACGGAGAAACCAGTCTACATCACCTCCTTCCCTGCTCCCCCCTCCAGGGCATCCATTCAGTGGCTCAGCACTGCAGTGAAAACTGCAGTTACATAACACCTCTGTGTCAGAGAACCTGCTTACGTGTTGCCTGAATGACTTGCAGTTACGTTCAAAGGAAATGTTTCGTGTGGGTGTCGTACAGTTTTTCTGCCCCTCTTTGCGACATATATGCAGCTTATGCTAGGTTTCATGTTCCTACGACTGCACTTTACATAACTGCATCCTTGGTGCTGGTAGGCAGTCTGCACATGCATGGCTACAAGTGCTGCAACCAGTTGAGTATGTACAGCTGAACTGGATCAGATGCCCCCAACAGCCAAGACAGAGGGGGCAGGTATCATGGATACATGGAGTGGAGATACAGGTAAAGGCTTAACCTTTAAGAGCAGATGGTTAGGTAGAGCTTTTATAAATGGGGGTGGCAGTGGGGAACAACTCTTACAAACATGGCTGCCACCTGTTTTATGGAGCTTATGTCCGGTGGTATATGGGAATGACCACCCCCCAACACCACCACCATAGATGGCGAGCTGAATAAGCAGCAGCAGCCATGAATTTCAAGGGGCTCCAACAAATTTTGAGAGAGGTTCAAGCTTGTTATTAAGGACTTGCCTATTGCCTGCGCAACAGATTGAACAAAATGTTACATACCAGGAGATGTGAGGGCTTTCACCCTCGGGGGCATCCTTCAGTGACAGAGGTTAGCACTCCAGTCCCACCCAATCACTCATCTTCTCAAGGCTTGCACAGCCAATCAAACTGCTTCCTTTAGCAGCCTTGTCTACGTGGATGTTCGCTTTTTACATGGCCCGGAATGTGCCCCACTATGAGCTTATAAACAGCAGCAGGCCACAGCTGGTCAGTAACCACAGCAACAGGGACAACAGCCACTCCAGCTGGCATCCAGCACCGCAGTCTTGTCCAGTTTCTTGAAATCCAGTAGACCGTGATACTGACAGTGTACAGTTTGAGTGTATGTAGCACATTACATTGAAGTCACATGATGAAATGTACTCCAAACTGAAATAAATGGTGCTACATTTGCTGACCGACAACTGTAACACTCACATGCCTGTCAAATAGGGGCAAATGGAGGTCACAGAGTGATGTCACATTAGGTGGATGTTTCGTTCCTGTTGTACATACATACCACCAGAGGTGGCACTGTGAGCTTGACAGGGGGTGAGGCCATGCAGCTTGAGACCAGCATAGTGTTGCCTAGAGCTTCCCAAAGCCAATGTTAGCATGGTGACGTGCTCTCGAAATATATTGTTGTGCGGTGTAAGCTTGCTGGTGCATGATCAGTGCTGACGCTCAATGATGTGTGTTGATGCGGAGAAGACTAGAGTAATGTAGAGCATGCTGACGCTCAGACATTCATTGGACATACAGCAGCGATGGCAGGCTGATGGAAGAGTATCGGATAGTCTTCCTTCTAGTGTAGTGCAAGCTAAAATCCTGGGTTCCTTTACATCAGAGCTACATAAGATTTTAACAACTCTGAGCTATTTACTTCACACGCATAGTACAAAACTATATGATGTTTGCCTGATGATGCAAATCTGCTGATGCTTGATTTTGTCCCAGACAGTTGATTCCTTAGCCCTACAAACATCCCATACTAGCATTTCTTGCCAGTCAGAAGCTCCTCCGGCTGCAGCATTCAGCTCAGACACAAAAGGCGTCTCTCTCTGCCCCATGGCTGGTTAGGTCCTTTGTATCCTGCCCGCATCAGGATGCAGAGTCTCAATCCACAGGCAGAAAGCAGAGCAGCAAAATGGCAGCCACAGAGAGTTGACTGCCACGTCAGCCTGCCACATTACGCACTCTTATAGCTCAGGATCGGGGGGGGGCAGCTATGCGATTCAGAACAATGCACACACGCTTCCTCACATGGTCTCAGAAAAAAAAAAAACTTCCAAAATGTTGGGAAGTCAATGTTAATGAGCTAGGGGCATTGTGGGAAGTCTTTGTTTCTATGGAAACAGATGGCAGAGCTGGTCAGAGCCTCAGTGTCAGACCCAGAGAAAATGTGTGTGTGTCTGCGTTGGTGTTTGTGTCTGTCACTCTTTGAGATGTGAATGGCAAACAGGTGCCCCCTGGCGTTCGCCCCCACTTTTATCTAGATCGACTCCCATCTCAATAGCTACATTTACAAGACATTCTTTTGACCTGTGTTTTGAGTAAGTCTGATATTATTGCCCATGTAATTTGTTATTATATTTCTTCCATTTTTATCTTTAACGATTGCCTTTTGTTTGTTTATCATTCCTATTTAAAGCATCCTTGGGTTGGTGAAAGGCACTATAGAAATTATACTTGTTTATGTTACTGATATTGCTTAATATAACTCAAGGAACACAATGGACACCTGTTATCAAGTGCAATAATGATAATCTCCTGTTTAAAATGCTGTACTTATTTTATTACTATCTAATAATATGCCTGTCAATTAGTAATCCATTGATCTACAATAACCATTTTTTCAGGTCAGGGCACAACGAAGGGGGAGTTTTAGATGGCATGTCAGAAAACACACACACACACACGCACGCACGCACACACACAGTTAAACAACAGGCACATTAGGGGCAACTTACCCCTAACAGCTTACTTCACCTAACAGCACGTCTTCTTTAACTTGGGAACATCCTGAGGAATGCTGCACAAACTCACACAGAGACCTGCACTGTCAGAAATGGCATTGTGGGTACATTAATGTTGTTTGTACCTTGGGGAACAAAACTGTAATATGACTGGACTCTTTTTTCTTTTATTCACATCCCCAGCACTGCAGCTATAAGGCCACTGTACTACCTGCAGAATTTATTTTTTTGTTGCAGAAGGTGTCTAAATATTTCATTTTGTGCAGTGTACTGTCCTGTAATAATGTACTCCATGCACAAACTGAACTGGAAAGCACTTTTGTAAATAGTTATGTCAGCCACTATACATAGAGGAAAGTGTGTTAGAATGTTCTGTTTGCATTTTTGTGGTGCATGTATTGTTATGTACCACACTATGATTCTTCACCACCATGGAGTAAATGCTACAATCAAACCTGCGATCAGAGGGGTCATATCATGTGGCGATAAATGATCCTCCCACATAACCCAGAAGCTTCAATAACAGTGAAGCTCAGTGAGTGAATGGTGGACTAGAGACATAAATAATAAAAAGTGTTTTTGGCTGAGTAGCCCCGACACTAAGACCATGTTTGTGGAGCAGTGGTGATGGTGGGCAGAATGGATGGGGCAGCTCTCAAGTAACTGAGCCCAACGAGATCTGTACAGAGAAAGTGATAATAACAGTCTGAGAGACCCCTAACTGGCTCATCCAGGGCCATCCAAGCAGGGAGTCAGAACAGCCAGACTGCATTACACTGCATAATTTAGCCCCCAGGCTACAAGCCAGCACCCACTGAAGTGTGGTCTCAAGTCCTGCCTATTCTGAAGTTTGTCCAATAGTGTACCATGTGCTGCTACTCAATCCGGTTCCACATCCCACAACAATGGATGCGAGTACTCCCTAATCACCCAATGGCTGCGAGCACTCCCTAATCACCCAATGGCTGTGAGCACTCCCTAATCACCCAATGGCTGTGAGCACTCCCTAATCACCCAATGGCTGTGAGCACACTCTAATCACCCAATGGCTGTGAGCACACTCTAATCACCCAATGGCTGTGAGCACTCCCTAATCACCCAATGGCTGTGAGCACACTCTAATCACCCAATGGCTGCGAGCACTCCCTAATCACCCTACACACTGGCATACACATTGCTGTACAGTAGATAAACAACCCAGCCTTTCGTCTGGGGTAGCGGCCTCCTTGTTCTGTCATAGTGGATTGTGTTGTGCATATGAGTGCAACATTTGAAGGGTTCAATTCATTGGTCTGGGGGGGGTCTGCCTCACACTGCGGGATCAAACAATGGTCTGCATTGTCTAACACTCATGAAAGGCACCTTCTAGAACATATTCTACTACACAGTGGGAATAATATTAAATCTTTATCTCAATACTACTGACATATGAATGGTATACTGTATATTAAAAGCATCCACCTTAAGTCCTGTCACCAACTATGAACCCAGCTAGGTTCCCTATGGCAGGGAGCCTCGGAGTTTGTTGTAGATCAGGACTGGCACCCAAGCCCCACAGCAGAAGCTTTGCAGACAGAGAGGCAGTAGATGGCCACCAACTGCCAGTAGTGAAGATTAATGCAGAATCATAATGCTTTTGTCAGTTATGGGCAGGAAAACACATTCTAATCAATTCTCAACCTAACCATAATTAGTGTGATTTTTTAGCTAAACCAAACCAAACCTTGGTCATGGACACTCTAGCCATTTTATAATTTTTTTTGCTTTTCTTTCTAAACAGTCCAAAGGCGTCCACTGTATGAGTTCCAGCAGCAGTTCCTAACAAAGTGTCACTAGGGACAACTTAAGGGTAGTAAGTGGCTCAGCAGGCTAAGACTATGTGCTTGTGATCATAAGATCACCACTTGGAGCTTTGGCAGAACAGGCACATGTCTGTGGACCCCTGAGTAAGGCCCTTAATGCCCAGCTACAAGGGTGCTGCACACTAGCTAACACTGTGCTGTGATCCTCAAACTTGTTGTCACATTTCTATGTACCTATGTAAATTTACATATGTAAATAAAAGATTTTTTAATATTATGAGACCAAACATAACTAAGCGCTACTGGCTAAAGGCAGGCTTCTGTGCCAAATGCAAAGAGCCGACCGCATTAAGAGCACAGGTCTTGGGAATCAGTGGCAGAGAAACTGGAGGAAATTAAACCTTTACATGTGCTGGAACAACATACCATGGAAGGCTGGGAGGACTGGTTTCCATCATTTAGTGCATATCATTTTCACCTCACATGTGAAAGGTCCTTAGTTTGAAACTGAGTGAAAATATACTTGCTTTGTGGCAGTGTGTGGCTCTGTGGGGTGTGATTCTGTGGCTATGATTGAAGGTCACCGCTTAAAATCCTCTATTAATCTAAGTGATTTCATTGTTGAGCCCTTAAGCTTAATTGGTCCTGGGAGCTGCTCACCCTGCTTTATCAATTGTCTGTCATACTAAACAAAAGCATCGGTTTAATAAATCAAATGTAAAGGAATCTTTTTGCTCTCAAGGCATCAAAGTCTAACATTTCTTAATAGAGATGAGGTGACCTTGTCTCAAATATACTTTTGAACTAAGTGCAGACAAGGAGGGGAAGTTAAGACAAATCCAAGGGCCTTTGAGTGACAGGGGCCCCAACATTTGGAACATAACTGGATTGAAGGCCCAATATATTGTGCTTTCATGGGGCCCAAGATCTCTAGCAACACCACTATGCACACACTAAAGCTCTCTGATAGATCTCCACACAGTGTTGATGGCAACACATGATGGACTACACCACCACCAATTACCCATAGCTTTGCTTATCTCATCCTACCTGGCTCATTGTTACTCATAACTTATCCTCTCCCTCTGGCTGTTACTGGGGAAAACGAATCACAAGCTGTAACTCCAAAAACAGCCACAACAGTCCATCAGAGGACTTGTTTCTGTAAACCAATCTTGTGCTTTTCAACAAGAATTTACATTGTCTCCCTTACAATTCCCCAAGGCATGTGGTACAGATCATGGTTTAAAATAAAGAGACAGGATCGGATAACCTTGATAGACTGGTCACCATGGTAATGACAGCCCTCAAATTCCATCCCTCTTGCCCCAGTTCCAGTCCAAAGAATCCCAAGTGATCCAAAACCATTTACCAGCACATAAGATGTTTTGTGACATTTACATATTTGAAATATGAGAGGGAGAGAGTCTGAATGTATAACTGCCTGTGTAAGTGTGTGTGTGTAGTGAGGAGACACTTCTCCATGGTAATCTGTCAAGCGAAAAGTGGAGCACCTTCTTGGAATCATTGAAAAGGGGCAATAAGGTACGGATGAGTGGAGTTTGACATGGTGGGTCACCAAGAGCCACATTCGCTCTCTAGTGTCCTTTGTGACATTGTAAGCTGTCTGTTATCTGCAGTAATTCCCAACCCACAGACATAGAAGGCGTGACACATCAATTGTTCAGCTGTTATATACACAGCATAAAACACTGGGTAAGATTCCCTCTGTCCCATCAGTTTACATGCCTACAGGGTGGAGATTGTTTTATGTGTGAGGAAGCCACCTGAATATCTGGTTTCAAAAATAGCACTTCAGGGGCCACTTTATATGAAGGGATCATAATAGGAGAAATAGTAATAATAATACTGTGTGGGAAATCTGACTTTTAGTAAGAGGGATGTAACGCGTCAATCAGAAACAGTCACACTAAGTGAGAGATGTGACTTTTTGTAACAATGTCATGGACTCTGAGCTTACTGTGAAAGCTCCGACTGAACACTGTCAGCCCAGTACAACCATGTGGTCTTACCATATGCAGCTGAGCAGCTCGCCAAAACACACATACAGTGGGGGAAATAAATATTGAATGCATCAGTATTTTTTTCAGTTAATATATTTCTAAAGAGGCTACTCACATTAAGTTTTTTCCAGATATTCCAGATTTTCCAGATATTGGCTTTAACTCAAGAAATCCACAAATGATCTGAAATCAACTGAGTTTCCTTTGCTGTATGTTTTGTATCGTTGTTCTGCTGGAAGGTCCACCTACATGTCATCCTCATCATCCTGGTGGATGGCAGCAGATTCAATTCAAGAATCTCTCAGTACACGACCCCATTCATTGTTCCTTCAATTACTGTATATGATATCTGCCAGTACCATGAGATGAGATGGCTATAGTTCCAGCTATTTGATCCAGGTGTCTGTGATTAAGAGGGAGAATAGGACAGGAGGCCTAGAGGCATCCGAGAGAAAAGTGTTTCTACACAACTACACAAACAGCCCATCCTAGCTGTGGTCAACCTCCCAAGTAATGAGTCTTAAGTACCAATTGGTAGAGCTATAGTACCCGAATCCGATCTTGAGTCCACATATGAGTGAATTTGTTTTTGTCACACACTCAGGTGAATTTTTGCTCAGTATTAACTCAGACTCTAACACTCGTGAGTCAAAAAGAAGTTCATCTGAGTCCATCCACTTGTTAAGTTCTGACATCTGAATCATGTTACAGTACTGTTTCTATGGCCAACCCAGGTACAAGCCAATACGCCATAGTTTTCTGTGCCTCAGTGTTTTAATTGATCTATAACAAACAAAAAACAGCTAAAGAATTCTCCTTCTACCTCTGGTTGTGTAGACTAAATTGTCATTTTCCTAGTTTGTTCATGTTTAGTATGAGGGCTGTAATGCTACAGAAAACTCACAGTTTAGTACAAACCTCACTTTTCAGTTCATGGTTCATTTCGGTTTTCAGTTCATTTTGGTACAGCAGGGAAAAGAGAATTTGTTCTGAGCTTATTTATTATTAAAAGCACATCATGTTCACCCCTTACATTCTTTTTCTCAAAGCTCACAGATTCAGCTCAGCTAACATTCCTCGAAGACCAGGAATCATATTTGTAGCCCTACGCTGAACCCTTTCTAAGGCAGCGATGCCCTTTTTAAGGTAGGGTGACCAAACCTTAACCTACAGTATTTTAGGTAGGATCTTACCAAAGAATTGTATAATCTTAGCATCACCTTCCTTGACTATCTAGACAGCTAACCCAACATTCTATTGACCTTATTAATTGCTTCCTCACACTGGTGAAAGTGGGACATGGAAACATTAATTTACACACCAAAGTTTTTCTCATAATCAAATATAATATAAAAATATCAAATAAATTTGGAAGCTCTTCCTTCTTCACCACAGATAGCTGGAAATAACATTCACTTGCAAATTGCAGAAAGATCATTACAAAGAAGATCAGTTTCAATCTGGGCAAAGCTGTTGGTGCCATGGCTTTCCATCAGGCCCTTGCACGCAGAAGATCTGGGGCCACAACCCAGGCTGTGTCATTAATTATGGAACGTGCCCAAGATCAGCCTGACAGCAATGAGGACAGGAAGATAGAGAGCCATTTCATCACTGCCATTCACTTTATGGAATTATTGCTATTATACATCTGTAAATATAACATTTATCTTAAGCCTATATGTCCAGCTAGCATCCAAATGCTTATACAGTGCAGCAGAAGGGGCCTGGAGCCCATCCCAGGCCACAGAGGGATACTCTGGATAGGAAGGCAATCTATCACAATTCACATACCATGGGTTATTTAGAATGAGCAGCTAGCCTAACTACATTTCTGAACTGTGTGGGGGGGAGAACCAAAAGAGACCTGTATAATACTGGGAGCAGGGGCAAGTTCACACATACAAAGTGGGGGCACAATTCAAAACTCCAACCCTGGGGTGTGACAGTCCAGTCCTACCTACTGAGTTGATGTTCTGCCCATTGGGATGCTTTTGTCCCCAGTGATGTATATAGCACCTCACCCACATACACCCCATCAATCACACATTACATACTGGAGGCTTGTTTTCAGGGGGATAGGCAGTGTTAAATGAGAGTTCATATCAATTAATCAAAATTTTCCAGCAATTTATGTGGAGCTACTATATGAATGTGCCTTACTGAATGAGTTTAGCTATGCATCATATGAACATGACAGAGCAGTAAAATTTTATGGATATGAGGCATGTAATCTAAAGTTATTTGTAACCATATATAAAGATAAAAACAAAAGATAAATGCTTGATATTAACACATTATTACACGCTTGTTCTGATATCCAAATTAATATGAATGATATGAAAGAAACCCAACTTTTAATATGACCAGAGTAGCCTAGCCTTCGCTTATATTTAACATGTCCATACAATTATCTTTACTCCAGACCAGGGGCATGTCAGGTTTACCTGAAGCTTCACCTTTTTTATTTTTTTAAAGGAAGATTGGTATCGGGGCTTAAATTCTCGGGATTAGGTTTAAAATGCTGCAGGCTACAGCCCCAATAGATCATACCTAACAATGCCCATGCTCCAAATACTATGCAGTAGCAGGTCACTGTTTTGAGACATTTTTCACAGATAGTGATCATTGTTTTGTCTAACTGAATGACATGCTGCCTGTGCACCTTCCCTTACGATGCTGTATGATCACACACATATAACATGAATTTGAACTGCTTTCAGTGTAGTGCACATGTGCGGTTCCCGAGTGGCACATCCTCTGTCATGCTGATACTGAATGCTCTAGCTCCCTCTCTCACACACACAGCAGACACTATTAATACCACATTGTAATTGAATTAAGAATCCGCTTGGCCAGCAGACATTTTCAACTGCCGATTTGTTTTTATTCAGGTGAATATTTCACTTCAAATTTTATTTTTAGCTCTTTAAAACATTACTGAGATCCAGGCCTCGTGACCTCATATCTGGCAGGCCCTGATTGGGAGTGCTCCCCAGACAAAGGTATATCAACTCAAGACAAAACTCTCACTGGACAAGCAGCCATAGGACAGCACATACATCCAGATGTGACCCAAAGTGGTTGAATTGTAATCCAATTGAGTGTTAGAGACTTACGAACAAACAGATGATCGTGATCTCCTCTGCATTTTTCCTGTTCACTGTTAAAGGGCCTGCTTGCTCAATCTCTTCCCAGCAGCCCCTGTTACCTCTGAAGCTGTCCAATAGCATTGTACCCCTGGGGCAGCTAGGATATGTAGTACATATTAATTAGTGCTTCTACAAGAGGACAATGCAGGAAAATTAGTTTACACATAGTTTTTATGCCTTGCAAGAGCAACATCGCTTTGATTTTAGGTATACACACTGCAAAAAATGAAAATCAATCAATATATCTTAAATTTCACTGGCCATTTTTGCAGTGTATGAATAAGACTCATTTGCTTGCATTTATGCATATGGTCTTATTGTAAGAAATCTTACGAAGTACCATTTACTTACTTCACTGGGTGATAAGTTTGCTAGTTTTAGGCCATCTTGCCTCAAAATAGAAACAATGTATTGTAGCGGGTTGTTATCAGAATTCTCAGGGCAGAGGTGCTCTTATTCTGAAGGCTTGCTCTGCTTCCGGTTTTAA
>JABFEB020001161.1:0-10958 GCA_019775895.2 Stomatorhinus ivindoensis
CCAGAGGAGCTGGACGAAGTGGCCGGGGAGAGGGAAGTCTGGGTTTCCCTGCTTAGACTGCTGCCCCCGCGACCCAATCTCGGATAAGCAGTGGAAAATGGATGGATGGATGGATGGAATGATGTTTGTAAATTTCATATATACTCATTTTAAGGTAGCCAATGTTTAAAGCTCACGTTCAATTCCCTGCTATTGCATCCATTTGAGATTTGGTAGCATAATTGTGTTATCAGCTCTATTTATGGCTACACATCACATTGGCTCTTTTATCAATCTCTAACAATAAGCTCACCTTGTGCTCAGTGGTTTCCCATCCACCCATTTCCAGCTTCCTTCACGTTCTCTGTCTGTCAGACCGATCCAGGCGCTCTGGTATTTACTGATGAAAATCTAAAGTATGATAAAATGTTTATAAATATCTGTGCATATGTATATGTGTGTGTGTGTGTGTGTGTGTGTGTGCAGAGTGAGAGAGAGAGAGAGAGAGAGAGAGAGAGAGAGAAAGAGATATGTGCATGAGATGGAATGTGGGAAACATTAGGAAAAGGCAGTGGCCGGTGACATCTGCTGGCCAAATTGGAACATGACTGGACAAGTAGGGACAAATCCTGTCACCTTTTATAATCCTTGTGGGAGAAGCTGCATGAAATTATTCTTCGTTTATAATAATCTTGTCACATTTCCTCTCTCTCACCTGTTCCTCTTCGCTGTTTATAATCATCAGGTCTGCTCCTATTTGTCTACAGTGCTCCTGGCTGTCATGCCAAGTCTTCATTTTATCAGAGATGTAGTAACATTTTAAAGTGAAACTAATCCAGTCAGAAGGGCATCCACAGTCTGCAGTGAGAAACCAGTTCATCTTAAACATTATGTAGGACAAAGTGGTCAGTGAGGATACTCCAGAACTTCTTACCCTCACAGCACATTCCAGACTGGTATCAGGCACAAATGTTCCAAGTATTTTGTTAGAGCAGGATTCCCCGATAAAGTTCCTGGACAGCCTGTCTGCAATAAAGTTTACTGATTTCCCAGCTCAAACACCTAATTTAGCCCGACATCTAATTGCCAGGCTCAGTAGGTGTGTCTGAGCTGGGAAAACTACAAACACGTGTTTTAGACTGACCCTCCAGGACCAGAATTGGGAAATCCTGCTTTACAGCACAAGTTCAAAAACAGTGAATGTCAGTGACGAGTCAGACACTGTGAGAAGAGAATTCAAAATGACCCATATGATAGTGTCTCAGCTGCCTGAAAACACAGTGGCTAAAGAATGGCTGCCTTGGAGACAGCCAATCGCGGATGCCCGCTCATTACATTACACAATTGGTTATTTTTTTTTATGAGTTATTGAGGTCATTAGCTTTTAATTTATTTACACAGGCAACAGGTTTTTCCCCATTCTAAGCATCTTACCTATCAATTTTGTACTCACCTTGATTCATAAAACCGACACATCTGTGTCTTTCATGTATCTGGGAAATTTTTACTGCTATTGTGCTGTAATTAGCCTGTAGCTGGTCTTTCTCTGTCTTCAATATAATGTAACTGGCCTGTAGTTGGTCTCTCTCTGTCTTCAATATGGTGTAATTGGCCTGTAGTTGGTCTCTCTCTGACTTCAGAGTGCTGTAACTGGCCTGTAGTTGGTCTCTCTCTGTCTTCAATATGGTGTAATTGGCCTGTAGCTGGTTTCTTTCTGCTGTTTGTATATTCCATTTCTCTTTTTCAATAAGAAGTCCTTTATCTGAAGCAGACAATCAAAACTAAAAGTCAATGAATTACTCAAACCTACTCAATAACCTACTTGAACTAGACACCAGCAGTTAGAGATGGCACTGATCCAGTACCCCAATACCCACTATTGTATCAGGCCAATGCCAGCAAAAAAAATGCTGGATCGAATATCGAGGGAATGGGGGAGTAAAAAACCGATCCGATTTTACATTACAGATAGCTCTCGCCTGAATTGTTGTGAAAATGTTTGTAGCCTTACCGCGATGTACCCCTAAACAAAAGTTAGGGATCAGCAACGCATGTGCGTCAGAGCTGTCATGTCGGCTGTGTGGGAATACAGTTACTGCACATTATGCTGAAGGAAGACAAAAGGCTAGTGCTGTAATTGTAAAATTTATACAAACTAGATGTCTTCAGAGTTGTATACTTCTTTCAAAATTTTGCTTAATTACTACTTAAAAGTTTTTTGTGTGCTACATTGTACCGAATCTTTTTTAACTGCAACTGACTGCACAATTAGCATTTTGAGGAATATTTCTGTTCATTTTTGTTAAGGCTGTGACAGAATATAACAAAAAAGCAGACTTCTTCATCCTGTAGCATTGTGGCATAGCTTTTGTTTGAGCCATTTGACCATTATATTATATTTTTCTTGGCAAACTCAAACAATGCTGCTACAACACTAAGTGCAGATAGTTTGCCATGTTAACTGAAATGTGTTACTATAAATATCTCATTTAAAGCTTAGTGGTTGATAAAGGGGAAAAAAACATCGGTTCAACATCAGCAGATATGCAAATTTTTAATATTGGGATCGGAGCAGAAAATGGGAAATTATATTGTGCCATCACTACTAGTTGTCAATTGTAAGTAATTTTCCCACAACACATCCACTGAACGATGAGAACTTTTACTAATATCATGTCCTGCATCATAGAATTAACATAAATTCACAGTAAGTATTTGACTGTCTCACAGCAAACCCAAAATGTGATGATGACCAAAATCAAGAGAAAGAGTAAAAGGGTAACACAGTCACAAGGACCAATGAATAAACTCACATTATTGATAGAAACATCTGTTTTAACTAACAGTAGAATTGTCTCCTATGATTATACATGCTAAGCATCACCTACCTCAGGTAATGGATACTAATACCAAAGTGTAACTAACATACTCACAGTGAACAAAAAGCACTGTGATGAGCAACAAGAGGAGCAAACACAGAATCCCAAGACACACTGTGGCCAGTCTGTAGCATCGTGCCTCTCCAGGCTCAGATCCTGGGTGGGACACAAACAGCTCTATCACCGGGGATCATGGGAGAATAGGGGGTTCAGCAGACACAGTACACATAGTCATTTACTGCACAGACTCCTTTGTTGCCATGATAATTCACTTGTTACAGTCATTTGTCACCCTCCCCCACCTAATTTCGGGGTAGTTACTGTTAAAATAGTTTTGGTAATTAGAATAGAAATCAGAATATAAATGAGGAAGTGTTACAAATATGTATATCTAGGTCAAGAAATTCTTGTAGTGTAGTACAGTTTCAGAAAAACAACAGGCATGGTCTGAATTCATTATATATAACTAAACTGAAAATCAGCATTATACAAAAATAATACTCAAAGCACCATGATAATATAACAGTAATAAGTTTGATTCTGTTTAATTAAGAACAATTAAATATAGTGAATACCCTGTAACTGACTGGCAGACTGTTCAGGGTTAATCTAGACTTTTGCCAATGTGTTGCAAAAACATTAAGCTTCTTAAAATTTTACAAAATGTACATAATGTTCATCTATTTTACCTCTAGGCCACCCCTAATCCTCCTGTTTAGATGTATGTAATTTGTTTCTGTGTACTTACCTGAATGTTGAGATCTTGCAGGAGTCTCTTCCCTTTTGCCAGTATAGCCATTCATGATCGCATTAGCTTTGATGGCACCCACATTAGCATAAATATCCTCATCCGTGTTAGAAATTGTCCAAATTATGCATTTCCATTTTCGATATTCTGGACCAATCACTAGTGTACTGTGGCTGTTTTCTTTTTCTTTTTATGTAGAGCTAGCTGCAATTCTGTGATGTGTACTGTACACATTCCACTTCTCAGTGGTCTACAGGACATTTATAGTCTAACACATGTGACCTGAAGTGTGTTTTTTTACTAAGAATGTACAACACAACCATTTTTTCGGTATCATTCTTACACAGAACACAATAAATATGTTTACAAATGAAAGTAGACTCTACCTGAAAAACATCTTAATATTTGACATATATGCACAGAACAATGACATCATTCACTATTCACAGCCTATTACTATTATTTAAAAAAAACAAGTCTTGTTTCTATCAATAACATGAGTTTATAGATTGGTTCTTGTTTTTGGTCCTTATCACATTTTGGGTTCACTGTGGGACAGTAAAATACTTACTGCTAGTTTTTGTTAATTCTGTGATGTAGGGCATGATTTCCTCTGTCCTCAACATGTGCTCTGATGCAATAGCTTGCTGGAGTATGAAGCCATTGGGGCTCTGCAGTATTTATTTGTCCCAGCCCGAGTTTTTGTAGACCTTACTCCCATAGGCTTTGGACCCCCAGTGACCTTGAATAGGACACTTACAGAAAATGGATGGATAAATGGATGGATGAACATAGCTGTGTGAGACTGACTCCATTCTTTCTGTACTGTAATGCCATTGAAAAATTGGAAAGTCTGGAACAGACAAAAGAAGTTGTAAAACTGGAGGCCATAGGTTCAGTTCTGGTAAGTGTTTCATAATGTCTCTGTAAATGGTCATCTGCTCCTATGAACTGGAAGGAGTTCCCCCACAGCTATGATCAGTTGGGTAATGGAGACTGCTTATCTCATTTTCCACAAGCAGCAGAACTAGAAAGTTCAGGTATAGCCAGATTTTTCCTAAAAGATCTATGGTCTTTTGAAAGCCCAGATTTCCGGATAGACATATTCCAACATCCTAGATATATTTAGCAAGATGAACATCACCTGTCTACCCCAGCACCAACTGTATGACTGTGCCATTGCCTTACTGCCTCTTACCCCATTACCTATATGTCCATCCACTTTGCTGGTTGCCACTAGGTTCTTTTTAGTGGAAAAGAAGAACTGAAATTCAGCTACTTCCCCTAAACGAAGCCACACTGGAGCAGGTGTGCTTTGTGTACTGTCTCACCAAGCTCAACTTTCAGAGTACTATATCGATGACCTGCTCATTTACTATAATTTGACCGAGCACGTATTTTACAGTATCTCAGAGAGAATCCTCTTTCTGTCAAGATGAAGAAATGTGAATTCCATATCCAGACACTCACAACTTTGGGTTATGTTTTTTCCCCAGGTCCTGTCTAAATGACCCACTCTCAACACCAAGACAGAGGGAGCTTTTACACCACTCCAGGTACTGTACGTTTGGAACTTCAAGAAAAGTGTTTGTTTTAACAATGTGAGGTGGGGTATTTTGTAGAAATTTCATAAAATGGTTGTAGTGTATTATAGGGCTGGGCAATTTGCAATATGATAGATTTATTCAGTGAAACCAGAGGTTCTTTCATAGTCAAATGATGAGAAAGGTTCTTTAAGCAGTTTATTAAGACAGAATGAAGATATTAGAGAAAGATTTTCTTACATGGCTGGTTCAATGTCTGCATCTGTCTGCCCCCAGTGAGCAGACCCCTTATCTACAGTCTTCAGACAGACTCCTGGAGCCAGGTGGTCAGACAGCCTTGATGAGGGCGCATTGCAAGACCTAGGCAAAGAACATGATGTGAGGAAGTGTCACGAGTTGACCGACACGGACTACGGAAGCAGGTGAAGGAGGTCAGGATTGGGGTCAAATAAAAGGGTTTAATGGGAGAACGAAGGGAAACACAGCGCAACACTACATGACAATCCAATGACAGAACTCCGGGAAACAAACTCTGACTTGGACTTAAATACACTGAACTAATACAGATAATTGGAAACAGCTGTTAAACACTGGGAATCGACATGAGGTTAACAGGGGGTGTGTGGCACAGGATGATCGGCATGATCGGGGTGTGACAGGAAGCAAGTAGCAAGGACAGAAAAAATATAAAAGTAAGAAATATAAAAGCTATGAATGAGTTACCTAATGAAAATAACTAAATAACTACAAATGAACTAGGGAAGTCTGTCAGGGTTAGCTCCTGTTGTCTCAGTCTTTTTTGTCCCTTCCACGTTTGGCCAGCAGGCATCGCTGGCCATCTTGTCTCTCCTGTCAGTCTTTGTGTTTTCCCCCTGTTCCCTGTCAGCCACATGGCTCAACTGGTTGAGCATGCAGGTGTCTGTGACCCCCTCAGTCTTTGTATTGTTTTATTGGTTTCATATGATTTTCTAGTTACTGATTTTGTGGTTTGTTTTCTGTTCTTGGTCTGTTACTTTCTGCTTTGGTTGTGTTTTACCTGTTTTTCTTATTCGCCCATGTTAGATTCTGTTTACTTGTTTCTGTCTGTCTTAGTTTTCCCATCCCAGTCCCTTGATTTAATTATTAGTTTCATCTGTGGCCTGTGTTCCCAGTCTTTGTTAATTAGTCTCACCTGCCCTGTGTTAGTCTTGTTACCCAATTTAGTTTCAGTATTTAAGTTCCTTCCTGTCGGGGATAGAAGGGAAACCTCCACCCCATGAACCCACAGAGATGAGACACGCGCAGTTTTACTTGCAAGGGTACCCTCACCGTTCGTAGTGAGAGCTACAAAAGTTCAGTTCCCCTGGTCCTTTATTTATACATGGAGATAAACAAGCTTGCATACCACACTCTATACGTTATTTTACATTCTCCCTGGGGAGTGAGTGAGAAAGTATAAACAATATCCTAAAAAGGAAGCACATCCTCTCCTGCAGGAGAGAATGTGCACTTAATGCTTATACAACAGTTTTTTATGGTTACCTGTCAAATAAACAGAGAACAGTATATTGCTGATTATATAAAGTGTTTATAAATGTAAACAATTTCTCTCTAACACTTCCTCAGTTTAGTTCCCCAGTGATTTGCTGATATGGTTTGTGAGTTTTGTTGGATGTCAGTGAAGTAATGTTGGTTATGTTTTCGCTGTTTGCTATATGCCCTACCTAGCAACCTGCCTACCTGCCCCATTTGTAATAAATTTTTGTTCTTGATCTCTCATGGTCTGTTTTTGGTTTATAAGTAATTCTAGTGTTTTGTTTCTGTCTGATAATAAATCCCTGTTGCCAGTGAGCTGCAATTGAGTTGTCCACGTTTGTCCCTGCCTACACCATACCTTGTCATCGCACCAAGTCCACGCCGTTTCATAACAAGATGAAAGCGGGACACTCAGGCACCCCCAGTTGGGGGTCGGGATCAGCAATCGTTCAGGTGACAGGGTCCGGAAGAACAATTAGGGCTAAAGGGCCAATTAGGGCTAAAATGAAGCATCTGTCTGAGTTAGATCATGTGATTGTGATTGAAAGAATAAGTAATAAAGAATATTTTAGTTACCTTTGAATGGGATCAGCTGCTCATCCACAGTCAGCTCGTGACCTGGTTGTACAAGCAAGATAGCTGCTCCGCCCACAGGTCCCAAATGTCCCTGATAGCCTCCAGTTTATCAGTGGTTCTCCTGCCATGTCTTGTTTTGCAATTGCCAAATGGCAGGACTGTGTAGATCGCACTGAATCTGTCCGGCAGAAGTACCTGAAAAAATCCGTCTTCCAGTCATGGAATCCCGCTCACTGACAGCCGCCTCTCTCTTGGACTCCACTTAGAATCAATAATCCAAGATAGGCAGCAAATTCATCCTGACTAATCGCTCACCAGTTGGTGCCAAACCACCTCTTTCCCCGAAGTCTGATAGGGTAAAAATTAGTCTGCATCTTCTTGCAGTATGTCACTTACCGTGGTTTCCTCTTATTTAGAAAGTTCATCAGTACTTCTCTCTGACTCCACAGGGTCCCTCTCCGTGTCTCTTTCAGCAAAGTGGTCCATCCCATCTCTCACCAAGCACTAACTGAGGCCCTGCTAAGCTTTCCTCTATATAAGAAAGTTTCACTACACCCTTTAACTTTTTGAGATTTGCTATACTAAAAAAACATTTTGCTTTGTTTTGCCTGCAGATGCAGGCCTGACTGAGAGAAACATATGTGTTGTGTTGTCTTTTCAAAGTTTATAAACCTCAAATTTGACTGTACTTCCATGGGAACAAGTAAATATGTTGATTACAACTGGCTGAAAAGCAGTCTATGATGACCAGTAAATGACTGGTCAAAACTGAATCAAAAATCAGGTACAAAAGCATGGTGCAGGTATTCTTTTTCGAAATTATTTTCATAAAATTTCATCCATTTTGCACAAGTTGGCATAGTTTCTAAATATCTGCTTAGGTTTTATGGTGTTTTCATGGATCTTGAGTACAAGCAGCATCCTTCAAGTGAATGGTGGGGTCAATATTCCCCCAAACATGCATATGTGTTGAAAATGGGTGTGTGTGTTAAAGGAACCAGGCTGCAGCACTAAGCAGTTATACATATCCTGTAATACAGGAAAGAAATGAGACAGGGATATTTGGTTCTCCTTTGCAGAATTCCTTTCTGCCATAAATGAAGGAAACAACAAAGCGTGGTACAGAGAACTGTTTCTGATGTAAACCACAGTCTCACACTTCCACCTACTGTCGAAAAAAAAGTATTGTCTTGGCCCAAGGCACCAAATCATTCACATTAAGGGGAAATGGGTCTTTACAAAAAGAAAATACAGGTATTGTCCTCACTACACTTACAAACGTATTCACACAAATGTCATCACACAAGTGAATGGTGAATGTCATCGCACATTTGTGGGCATCACACGGTCCCTGACAAAAAAAAAATGGCTCCTGACTGTAATGTATTTGAGTGTTGATGTTACCATACCTGATGGCCACTAGATGGCACTCCCGTACTGTGTACTATTACTGTTGAGTGCGCCGAGTAAAGCAGTGTAAAAACACGGTATCCAGGCCTCTGGTTCTCTCTCTGTACGTCCTGAAATGAAACAAATACAATGCGTGTTATAGAGCATACTGATGCAAACATAACACTGACATTTTCCAAAGCTTTTAAACTAATCTAAATCTAAAATTCTAACCATTTAATCTGTTAATCTCAGCTCTGCATTTCTGTAACGCTCACAAATCTCTCTAGCAAAATATGGCAGATGGGATGTATGTGGATGACATGATGGGTGCAAGATAAGGAGGGGACATGTATGATGTGGAAGTGCAAAAGATTGGACTGGAATATGATATACAAACAGGTGGGATGGAGAAGTGAGGTGCATTTACAACTGATCCATCTTCTACAGGTGGCAAGAGAGAATTTGGCAATAGTTCACATCCTGTCTGGGTTTCCTTTCCTGTCAGTGTTGGGGCAGGTGAAAAGTGAGGGGCATAGTACAGATAATCCTAGAACTTTTCACACACAACAAGTGTGTTTTCAGTTTCCAGTTTTCCATTATGCAGATGGTAATTGCACTTGGCTGGTGACAAGGTGCTGAACCCATATCCAATGACTCTCAGTTTGCCATACTGACACTGGTAAAGGACAGCTCTTAGACCCTGGTCTGACATGTCAGTATGTACAGTGAAGGGGAGGTTAAAATCAGGATATGCTAATACAGGTGGGTGTGTTAGCAGGGTTACAAGCTGTTCGGGGGGGTCTCTCACGTTCAACGGTCCTGTTGACAGGTTCTCGGTAAGGTAGTTGTGGGTGCTTGGTTCCCCTCCCACATGTGTTAGACTGGGCTATCCCAAGCTTGGTTTGAAGCAGTTCATAAATTGGTTTTGCTATCTGGGAAAATTCCTGGATGTATGAGCGGTAATACCCCAGGAATCCAGTCAGGTTCTTTACATCACCAATGGTCTGTGGTGTCTTACTTGTCAGGTTTTGTACAGCTTCAAGTTCCTGTGGGTCCATTTTGACTCCATCAGCTGAAACAATGTGCCCACGTACCTGACTTACTGTCAGAAAAGGTTGCATTTTCCAGGTCTCAGCTTTACTCCATGTTGCTGAAGAGCCTGGGGAACCTTATAAAGGTTCTCAATATGCTCATCAAATGTTTTGGCAAAACAAAGAACATTGTCTAGGTATGGGGTGCAGCATTAGTCTCTGC
The DNA here is from genome assembly GCA_019775895.2 of Stomatorhinus ivindoensis. NCBI lineage: Eukaryota > Metazoa > Chordata > Actinopteri > Osteoglossiformes > Mormyridae > Stomatorhinus > Stomatorhinus ivindoensis. The sequence goes on from JABFEB020001161.1 coordinate 9,888, forward strand.
GGGGGTCTAGCATCTTCACCATGCTCCGTTGGAATGCTGCAGGGGCATTTGTCAGTCCAAAAGGGGTACGTAGCCATTCATAGAGACCCCATGGAGTAATGAAGGCAGTGAGGTGGTGGGAACCCTCAGCAACGAAGCCATGATAGTAGGCTATTCTCTGGTCCAGAACACAAAACAAGACATTGCAACCTAGTGTGTGTCAGGTTCTGTATCCTGAGCAAGGGGTGTCGATCAAGGACAGTATTTTTGTTCAACAGGCAGTAATCAGGCTGCATTTTTGTTCCTGACACAGACACCAAAAGCAGCTTATGAGAACTTGGATTTAATGATCCAGCCTTTCACCAACAGCTCTTGTATGTATCCCTTCACCTCTTTAAACTGAGGCTATGTGACTGACACATATGTTTTATGGATAGGAATTTCATGCTTGAGGGTGATTGACATCTGAAGGCTGGGTATACACAAAATGTCATTACAGTCACAAGCGAAAAACTCGATTCCTCACAAAGCATTCAATGGACTTTTGCCCTCTGTTCCTCACCAAGCTGACTGAGATTGATGGGAGGAAACCAGGGAGCTGGGTGGGTGTCAGTATATGTCAAAACAGCACAGTTGATAGCCACTGTGGACTTGGGTGTTTCAAGCGAGTTGGTCATGAGCACGTTTTGTATTGTTCCCCACTGGTACAGCTACAAATGGCCCTCAGGGTTTTGTAACCCCAATAGACCTTTACCAACATCTAGTTCCTCCAGTTGCAAATTGTTGTCATCAGGCTCAAACAGGAAGATAGAATGAAACAAACCCATTACAGCAGCAATAACCTGCTGGAATAACAATGTCAGGTCTGCCTGTTTAAAGGCACCTGCTCTGCACATTGCGTTTGTCAGTCTGGATGAATTTCACAAGGACCTCTGCCTTTTCTGCTGGTATCAACATGGATTTTCAGAGCAGACTGACAAGGGTTGGAATTAGCCTCTCAGGTTGTCCTCGTAACTGTCACGGACGTGCGGATAAGCAGCGTGGCAGGATGTATGCGGCGTCGGGTAAACAAGGCACAGAGGCAGGCAGGAA
>JABFEB020001162.1:0-10943 GCA_019775895.2 Stomatorhinus ivindoensis
GTCTTAGGAAATTCTGATTAGATATACAAGCTTGTTAATGCTGTTAAAATGACTAACATTCACCCTCTGTTAGTGTAAATAAATGAACAAAGTAGAGCATGTACTTATGGGGCCGAATATTTAAACTGCGTATAGACCATCAAGCTTTAACCACTCTGCTTACTACCAAAGGGTCTGATCGAGCTGGTATACATATTGCGCACTGGGCAGCGTGACTATTGTGTTTCACGTATGATGTGGCTTATTTACCTGGTTCAAAGAACATCGCTGTTAACTGTCTTTCCGTCTGCCTCTGTAAAGTCACGGATGAGCCCGAGTTTGTGGCCATGCTGTCCGCTGATCACCTCTCCGCAATTTCCCCCACCGCCTCTGCTTCCCGTCCTGAGCTATGTGCCTTTGCACACGCAGAATGCTGATGGGCGACCTCCCTTATCTGCTTCTGTAAGTACAGCACTACGCCCGTACTTCGGACTCCGTAATGAACTGTCTGTACAACATGATTTCATCTTCCGAGGCCTACGACTCCTTGTGCCTGTTACACTACGCCACGCCTTAGTTAGCCTGGCGCACAAAGGTCACCAAGCCATAGTGCCAACTAAACAGCGTCTCCGTGAACTTTACTGGTGGCCAGGTATGGATGACTTTGTGAACGGACAGATTAACAGCTGCTACTTGTGTCAGTCTTCAGACGAGACGGCTGTCCCCGCCGCTGCACCCCTGCAACCAGTGCAATTTCCCTCAGCGCCTTGGGAAAAGTTAGGGATGGCCCATTCGAAACTGCGGCTCCTGACTGTCGTTTTGCTCTGGCGCTGAATGACTACCACAGTAAGTGGCCTGTTAGAGTGAAATAAGTATATAACTATTATCATATCAAGATTTGTGTGTATGTGTAGAAACTTGCAAGTATTGCAGGAGTAGTAACATTGTGCAAACAGCAGGGGTCAGGATATCCTCAGGGAAGCCCTCCCCCTCCCACATGTGTAAAAGGACTCCTGGCCGTAAAAGATAATGGGCCATGCCCCTAGAAGTGCAATGTTCTAGACCAACCTTCCTAACTCCACCTCATGAGTATAAATAAAGAAGCAGGGGGGCTGCTCGTGTGTGACACTGCTAGAGGCACAGACTTCTAGAGACTGTTGCATCAGGAGTGGGCACCCTTGCGCAAGTAAAAAGGAAACAAAGTGTCGTCTCCATTCTTTGTAGAAGCAAGAGTGTGTTGTGCACTGAGGTAGAAGCTACGGCGCTTCCCTCAGTGGGACGTTGTGGGTTAAAGCTCTGGCGCTTTCCCCAACATAATATGGCCAGAAGTTGCTTTTACACCCACTTTGATATTTGATACAACATCAAATATCATTGCTTTTCTTAAGTCAGTATTTATTAGACTGGGCAATCCGCGAACCATTGTCTCTGACAATAGCCCTCAATTTGTGTCTGCTGAATTTGCTGCATTCTTAAATAACTGTGACATACTCACTGCCGTTTACCACCCTGCTCTGAAGGATTGTATAGATGCTTGCAGGATAGCATCTATACAATCTGCTATCCTGCAAGGGAAATCCTGGAAAGATACGCTTACGGATTCACTCCTGCTGTAGCGTGCCACTCCGCATTCCACTACTGCATTGTCTCCATTCCAGTTACTGCATGGTAGAACGACGCGCACACACCTGCATGTTGTTTCCCCGCCACTGGTTAGCAATGACGTCTTGATGAAGACTTCAGCGAAGCAAAGTCATCTGGCAATGGTGGTAAATCTGATACCTTCCAGATAAAGTAAAACAATGGCCACTGCTAGAACTTTCTAGAATAGACAAATTCCTATTTCTGGTTTGTGTTTTATTGTATTATAGCTCATTTGCTAAGAATACCTGTCTCTACACTTCTATTGTGACATGACTAATAATTATTGCAGCCAGCTGCGCCATTCGATTGGTTGAAAACTTTATAGGCTGCTCCAACTTTCTTTTGGTTAATTGAGTGGGAGCATTTGGACGTTAGTCTATGACTGTGATTATGCTTGACTGTGTAATTTCCATGTGAAATATATACTTATATATTTCCATGTGATATATATTGTTTATATAATTTTTCCTTTGTACTTGAAGAAAGTCTCCTGTAAAGTATTAAAATCGAAGAAGGTGGCTTACGGAGTTTTTAACCAAAGCACGCGTCAAGTGTATGTGCTCAGACTCCATTGCTTAAGTCGGCATTTTTTAAAGAATAGACGGACCCACAGTAACATTAGTTAAAAGCGAGCTCGTTAAGGATACAAACCATGGATTACCGTTTCTGAAAAGAAACTGACTTTCATTGCTACGCAAAGGAAGAAAATGAGTAGGCTTTTATGAACAATTCAGTTTTCAGTAGGGGTGTAATGAGATCTCCCGATATTATAACATGACAAGATTTCACATCAGAGTGAAAAGCGGTTTCGCAAATGTTCCGTAAATCAGGTGCTGTAAACATGTTGGCGTCTGAAGAAATTGCCGCAATAGATGCCCCAGACACTTTTAACTCTTTTTGTGTGGCAGCATTTTGGGTACCCGGCGCAAAATATAAACGGCAAAAGGGTGACAAAGAAAACACGAACCATCTGTAAACATTGTAGGAAAATAATGCCGTGCACAGAGGCTAAGGCTACTACTATGCAAAGCCATTTTCAGCACCATCATAGCTATTTTCTTAAAATCCTCTGCACCGGTGAAGAAAACATAAAAAAATGTTTTATCTTTATTTACAGTATATTGTTTTATTTAATCTATGTTCAATTGAGAAATCAAATAGTCCTGACAGAAGCCTGTCATTTGAGTTCGTGGTAAAATATCTTATGGTTCTTTCCTGCATATGATGGTGAGTATTTAACACATTTCACCATACATCTGCATTATTTAGCATTTTTCGCCTTTCAAATAAAAAGCTTTCCAGTAATATATTTCCTCTTTTAAGTTTTCCTTAAAATATTGTTAAAATGTCTCATCTCGTTCTTGTGAACACAATATCGTGGGTTGAGTAAATCATTACACCCCTAGTTTTCAGTATCGTTTCGCTCGGAGCTACATTCACTTAACCATGAAACAGCGAAGTGAATAAGATGCAGTGACCTCCTGAGAGTGCATATGGCAAAACTCTTTGTGGAAATATACTGAAGAGCAGTGAAAAGAGGACAGTTTGCATTTGCAATTAATCAGAGTGCCTCTGTAGTTGTTTCAGCTGACAGCCACAAGCGGCGGCCAAAGTCAGTAAAGGCAGTGGAAGTTGAATAGGCTCAGAAATGAAAGATAGAGAAAGCTTACAGAGTTTTAATTAAAGCACGCATCAACTATTTTCTCAGACGCCATAGCTTAAGTGGGCATTTTTAAGGAATAGATGGACCCATGGGAACAGCAACCATTATTTGGCAAGTGACATTTCAGCAAATTTGACAGTTAACCCATCAGGGTGGAACTCATCAGAAACTTAGTTTAAGAAACATGCCAAACAAATTCACTATTTTTTTTTGCAACCAAGAGCTGTATGGCACTGTGAAATTTACTTATTCTTTGGTTATTCTATTAGGTAGCTTTGTGCAAAAGATCATCTGCATTTCTGAGAAGCTGTCAAACGATGTCACACAGAGGATGCTTTAGATCTGGGTTCTGAGTAGATACAATAAACATACTGTTGACTAGTATATGCTGTTCTGGCAAAGTCTTTGTTATTCAGAGACAGATCACTCCCCCCATCTAATCCTGACTCTTCTCATACTCACCACCCTATACAATCTCTAGCCCCCTTACATACTCTCCCACCCTTCTGAAAAAAAAATCTTCATCAAAAGCGTAATTTGTATGTGACTTGTCACAGAGGTTCCCCAGATCTGCCCCTTGGAATGGCTTCAATATTCATGCAGTTTGTTTCAAAATTTTGTCGATTCCACATCATCACCCAAAAAAGTCTTTGAAAAAGATCCATCAAGTATTTTTGAGTTATTGTGCTAATGGGATCAAGTCAAAATGACAAATCGTGTTTCATTTTACTGTGTGTGGTTTCGGTCACATACAGGGTGAAGTGATGTAATTTTTGTCATCGGGTAGTTATAGTAAGGAGCCGTATGAGGAAGGTCAGAGGCACCTGCAAATCTAATTTTTTAATTAGGGGGCATTGAAGTTCCAGGTAATTTTCACATAAGAATTTTAAAATACTGTGGTATGCCTTATTATCCTAATACAGTGATCCCCCGCCTATTGCGGAAGTTACGTTCCAGACCCATCAACAATAGGTGAAAATCCACGATATAGAAAGACCATATAAATAAATGTTTTCATTACACTTCTTGTATTTCTGTTTGTTACAATGCATCTGCCCCCTTCTGGTCTGGTGAGATATCACAGCCGTACGCATGTACTGATCACGACCATCCACATCCGCCGACAAATGTAGTATGAACACATGAACACACAGAGACTGCAGCACGAAAGCCCACGTGTAAAGATGAAGTATGAATTGGTGTTAAGACAGTGCTTCTCGGCGGCGTTGCATCAGTTTTGGATTTGTCTCAAATTTTGATCTGTCAGTTACTGTTGAGGCGGAGAGAAACAGACAGAGTTCAGCCTGACAGGACTGGTGATAAGGCCCAGGTGACGTGAATTAGTGTGCCCATCACCTGACTTTGCCTCTCCCTGAAATTTATGACGCTTGGTTAGTGTCATGATCCGCCCGTCCGAGCCTCGTGTGTGCCACGCCCCCCTCGTTACCTCGTGTCTGATCCTGATTGTGATCACCTGTTGTTTATCAGTTCTTGCTTGTCTTGAGTATTTAGTCCGCGTCTGAGTCAGCCTGCCCCCCGATCCGTCATTGTGGTGTTACGTGTAATGTCACCCGTTAGTGCTGTGCCTGCCCGTAGCTATCCTCATTAAACCCTGCTTCCCATCCTGATTCCCGCCTCCTGAGCCTGCTTACCCGCCCGCCTACCCCCACACCGTGACAGTTAGTGCTTTATAGTATGATGTCGCTTTATCGCTGAGCTCAAGGAGCAACCACTTCGAAGATATCTCTGTTGTGAAGCTCAAAGAGCTTTCTGGTCAACGAAACCTCTATAGGGGTACACACACAGTTCGAGCCCCCTCCTCTGAACCAGATCAAACTGCTTAGGGTAGGACGTGTACTTTGTAACATATATATATATATATGCTTTATACAATTTGCATCTTGCAAGCACATATACTTCCTCCGATCAGCATGCTGCAGGCCTTGGGCACGTGAGGGGGCGTCTACGCTTTTGCCTGATCTCAATCTTTGTAGTATTCCTGCCATATCTGCTATCTGCTACATGCGCTCGAGGCGTGAGTCCCCCAGTCTGCAGAGTGCAACACTGACCTCAAACCTCAATTCTCTATTAGCCTGTCTGAGTGTCAGCTGTCTGTCACCCAGGCGTTCTTACAACAATATAAAAATACATAACAAAAGCAGTTTATCTAAAAGCTAGTTAAGAAAAATATACCATCTGTTCAGTTTTCTCTCACAACGGCCGCACCCCCTTTACAGAGACACATATTTTATATATATATATATATATATATATATATATATATACACACACACACACATACATAACATATATATATACAGTATATATTATATTTATATTAGCAAGCAGGATAATGGTCTGCATGCACTGCTGTGTCAGACATGTTTGCTTCACCATGAGGAGCTCTATATACTCTATAGGCCCCTCATGCTGGTCAATTTATTTTTATTTGTTCATTTATTGTATTTTATTTTTAACACATGTAAAATATTACACTTGCCGAGCTGCCCGGGAGGGAGTGATAGATTAGGAGGAAAATGAGTGGAGAAAAGGGGGAGGGAGAGAGAGAGAAAAAAAAAAGAAAAATGGGGAGAAGAGTGGCAGAGAGAGGCTAAGAAAGGGGAGTAACATAAAGAGCACATGAGGCAGGAAAAACGGCATTTGAAATCCAACCCGAAATGGATAAATACAAAGACACAACCAGGAATAAAGAAAATAAAAGATATACAGACATGCAAAATTGTTGTGTGTGCTTGGAAGGGAGCGTGTACTGTAAGTGTGTAAGTGTTTTTACATGTGTGTTCATCTCTGATCCACAGTGATTAAAAAGAATCTACTTCAATGGCACATTTTAAGAACTGGTTAATACATAATAAAGCCTCATTGTCACAGACATGAGGACAGAGTCTCTGTACGCAGCACACAGTGTATCTACAGGCTCTCAGCTTCGCATCCTGTGTGACGACAGAATAAGTATGTCTGAAAATATCTTCTGCGCCATGGTAACGATTTAGCTGCTTTTGGAGGCCTTACTGTCAGAAGCCCTTATCTTTTGTTGTATCTTGGTTCCTCAAAGTCCCTCTGTGTCTTTAGTCTATTATGATATTAGATATCTAACTCATATATATATATACCTGCTGCATATACTGACTGCGACCATGACTGTGTCTGTGTGTAGTCTGCATGCTTCCACTGTTCATTTCTCCAGGTTTCACTGCCCTGTGTTGGACTGATGTGCCGATGAAGGTTTACCTCACTTTACACTGTGTGCTTCCTGCATTAGGGTATAGATAATTATACTAATGAAAAATAGCTGTGAAAAGACAGGGGAAAATCTTTAAGGGAACAGAGATGCAAAAATGTATTTCTTATTATCAGTAATACAATATAAATACACCTTAATTTTGATTTGTGATCTCTTCTTGATTCATGCTTTCAACTTCACTTATTCTCCTCTACAGAACAAAATTACTTGCTGAAGCGCTAAACATTCAGCTCTGTGGTTTTGTCACTTCCTGAACCCACTCTCTGCCTGCTGTGTGTGAGAACAGAACCGAGAGAAACAGTCAAGGTCCAGGGGGTGAGGAAGTGAGGGTCAGTCTCCACAGATCTGGGCTCAGTGACACACGTATGGATCCTCTGATGCTCCTGTTTCCCCTCATTGCTGGGCTCACAGGTGAGTGTCACTCATTACAGTGGAACTGAGTACAGATCTCTCTCCTGCTCCTCCACTCACTGTCAGATACAGTTCGCAGTAAAAATAATCAATAATGCAGATTGAGCAGAAATCACTAAATGTTTACAAATCTGAAAAGATTTGTAAATGATTATTTCAAGCTGTAATACATTTGTCTTCGAAATTTCTAGTATTTTTTCATGAATTGCTACATTTCTTCATGATTTTATTGTTACTTAACTTTCATTTTTCTGTTTGAAATCTATTTCCTGAGAAGTGACAATTAAGATATAACCAAAACAACATGTAGCCAGTTTACTGATATTATTAAATTCAATTCAACTCACTGTCAGGTACAGTCTTTAGTGAAAACAGTCACAGATTTGAGATATTGAAATGCTTTTTCTTTTTGATTCCTACAACATTTTGCGTCATCTGCAGGAATTCAAAATGTATAAGCAACTTTCAAGACAAAATTATTGTAACTTGAAAGTCATCTAGAAATCTTTTCAGTTTGTTTATATATATATATATATATATATATATATAAACAACAGCAGCAGATCTGCATCATCTTATACTGTTATATATTATATGCAGAACCGCTGCTATTGCAATAGTCCTAAAGCATTACAGTGTTGATTATAATACATAATAAGCTCCAATGAAGCTGTCATCTATAATGCAGTATAGTATAATGGAGTATGGATACCTTCATAATGCATTATAACAGTCAGTATAAGAATTAAGGATTTGAACTGCATTATAAAGGTATCTACAGTGCATTATAGATCACGCGCTTCATGGAGCATTCCGAATTCAAATTTAACATAGCTGTATGTTGTGCCTTTTTTTAATATAAATATCTATGGCTATGTTTATAATGCTTTATGATTGCATTATAATGTGTTATGAATGTGTTCATAGAGTCTTAAAGACCTAGAATTCATAGAAGGTTTTACCAACATTTCTTCATTAGTTGCTTATGACTTAACTGTCATTGTACTGTCATTTGTCTTTTGAAGTGTTTGAAAACTCTTTCCTGAAAAGTAACAATTAAGATATTGTGGTAGAAATTTATGACAATACAGACGGTTGCCTTTGTATGTGACTTCGCTTTATTATTGAGCTCGGGGAACAACCATTCCGCTGCCACCCTGGTGGTTCCAAAGATTTTCTGGTCAACATCACCTTTATAAGATAAATTCACAGTTTGCGCCCCTCCTTTGAACCAGATCAACCTGGTTAGGGTAGGGGGTGTATTTTGTAGCACACGCGCTTCATGCAGCTTGCATCTTGCAAGCATGCATACTTCACGTGATCAGCATGCTGCAGGCCAGGGGCGCGTTAGGCAGCGTCTACACTTTTGCATGGCCTCTGTCTTTGTGATGTTCCTGCCATACTGTATGTGCTGCATGCGCTCGATGCTCACACCTTTGTCCCTCAGTCTGCATTTCCTGTAACCACACCCTGAGTGCAACACTTAGAGCTGGGCGATATGGCCTAAAAATAAAATCTCCGATTTTTTTCACAATGAATCTGATTTTCGATTTCAATCGATTTTCCCCTCCCCCTACTCAAAATCAAACTACTGGTGACAAAAAAATGGTTCAAAACAAGTTTTAACTTTATTTTTTTTAACTTTATAGTTAAAATGCAATTTGACAAGGCAAAAAAGGTGCTTGTAAGTGAGATGGCAGACCACGCCATTGTAAACACTTTCAGAAAGTTGTAAAAACTTTTAGCATGTTAATGAATCCCGGCTTTTCCACGGTATGTATCGGCACCATGTGTTTTGTAATACACATCGCGCCAGCGTTTGTTGTCGCCTTCCACCGTGCCCCATTCCTGTCAAAACGTGTCAGGGACGGTTGTGCTGCTGCTTTCATTTTCATTGTGCTGGAGCTCAATATGTTCATTTTGCTGGGAGCTGCACCTCTCTCACACTGCTGCGAGCCTCTGGTTTATTTGCTGGAATAAATTTGTCGTGCTTTGGTTGCAACAGTTTTTAAACAGACTTTGCAGCGAGGACTTGTTTGGTCTGCGTCCGACGGCTCAAACCCGAGCCATTGCCATGTTGTTTGTGAATCCGCTAGAATGTTTGGGTGCGACGTGCTATTTTACCCGTGAACAGTTCCGCTTTTGCCGCTCACATGTAAAATAAGTAATAAAGTCGACTTTCATAAAAACACATTGTCTTGAACTGTAAATTTGAATTAATGGATAAAAAATCGATTTATCGCCCACCTCTAGCTCAAACCTCACTTCTCCTTTAGCCTATCTGAGTGTCAGCTGTCTGTCAGCCATACATTCTTACAACAATATAAAAATACATAACAATAGCAGTTTATCTAAAAGCTAGTCAAGAAAAATATACCCTCTGTTCAGTTTTCTCTCACAATATACTGATGCTTCTCTACTTACGAACTTTCAACATACGAACTTTCAGACATATGAATGAAAAGGACTGTAAGTCCAAATTGTGTTCATTGGTCACCCGCGCAGTGTGCATATTCCCAGCATCCTAGTTCTTTGTACTTGTGTATACCCTTAAAATGATGTTGAATAACAACTGACAAACATTTCAAGTTAAGAACGGCCGTTGGGAACGTGACTCGTTCTTATGTATAGGAGTTTCTGTAATCAAAATAGTATGCAGCAGTTTTCTGAAATTAAAGTATAAGAACAATATCAAAATGTACTGTGCGACACTCTAAGGTAAACTCTCTCTCTGTCAGTGTTAAAGCAGCACAGATGTTTGTGTACATAAAAATGCCCTTGTTTCTTCTACCCTTTGATTATATGTGATGCAAACAAATGTTTTAAAATGATATTTAAGACATAATATAAAAATATAATGCATCAGGTGTCTGATATCCTGCTTTTCCTCTCAGACCCTCGAACCAGGGCTGGATTAAGGCCTCTGCAGGGCCCCGGTGTCAGTTGCTAATTCCTGAATTTTAACATCTGCATGTGTGATATCTATGCTACCACCATATTTGTCATTATTGTCTTGATTTGTACTTATTTCTGGAACACGTGTTAATTAATTCAGCACGTCTTGCTTCTTTCCGTCCTATTTCAACAACCCGAAGTGCACAGTCTGAAGCCACAGTGCGAGTGTTTTAGGGCGTGGCCAACCCACGTTTGCTAGTTTAATGATGGAGAAATAGTTGCTGTGCCAGGCACATGGTACAAAAGGGTCATACTAATTTTCATAATTAGTAATGGGGGTGTTTGGGATGTAGCATGCTGTTAACCAATCAAACTTTTCTCCAGGCTTGCCACCTCAGTCCGGTAAAATTCAAGGACAACATTGAGCAAAAATATTTCCTAGCGCTGTGACACATTGTCGCGTGATCAATAGAAACAAGGCACCGAAATCGAAATAGAGGGAAAACTTATAGCTCTGGGAACTCGGACACGGACAATATGTCACACAAGCATAGACATCGTCACTACTGACAGGAGAGCGTTTTGAAGACCACGCCTACTCTTTGCACAGAAGCCTCGTGCAATCACAGCGCATGCCGCATTCGGTCTATAACGAGCTTTAGCCTATTAAGGTAAAACATTATGGCAGGTGGGCGCCAGGAACAGGATTGAGAACCACTGCGTTAACTCAAATGTAACTTTAAAAAGATATGCACTGCATATAATATTCTCACACACGGAAGTTGTGGTCGTAAAATCAGATTTTGTTCTGGTGTTTCAATTGCATTAGTTTTTTGTGTTTCGTGACTGTTTTTTATTTGCTTTAGTTCTGTTTTACCTGCCTTCGTTATACTCACCAGCATTTTGCCTTGTCCACACGTACACGGGTATTTTTATGTTTAGTGCAGTTGTTACATTGACTCCTGTCATTAAAAGAAACACATGAACAGCATGAATCCTGTCGGTGTCCGTCTTGGGGGGGGGGGGGGGGGGGGGGGGGGGGGGGGGGGGGGGGGGGGGGGGGGGGGGGGGGGGGGGGGGGGGGGG
>JABFEB020001164.1:0-10912 GCA_019775895.2 Stomatorhinus ivindoensis
TCAGGCGCTTCTGCCGCTGTTTCTGGTTCAAAAGTGGCTTGACCTGGGGAATGCGGCACCTGTAGCCCATTTCCTGCACACGCCTGTACACGGTGGCTCTGGATGTTTCTACTCCAGACTCAGTCCACTGCTTCCGCAGGTCCCCCAAGGTCTGGAATCGGTCCTTCTCCACAATCTTCCTCAGGGTCCAGTCACCTCTTCTCGTTGTGCAGCGTTTTCTGCCACACTTTTCCCTTCCCACAGACTTCCCACTGAGGTGCCTTGATACAGCACTCTGGGAACAGCCTATTCGTTCAGAAATTTCTTTCTGTGTCTTACCCTCTTGCTTGACGGTGTCAATGATGGCCTTCTGGACAGCAGTCAGGTCGGCAGTCTTACCCATGATTGCGGTTTTGAGTAATGAACCAGGCTGGGAGTTTTTAAAAGCCTCAGGAATCTTTTGCAGGTGTTTAGAGTTAATTAGTTGATTCAGATGATTAGGTTAATAGCTCGTTTAGAGAACCTTTTCATGATATGCTAATTTTTTGAGTTTTCATGAGCTGTATGCCAAAATCATCAATATTAAAACAATAAAAGGCTTGAACTACTTCAGTTGTGTGTAATGAATCTAACATATATGAAAGTCTAATGTTTATCAGTCCATTACAGAAAATAATGAACTTTAATGATCACAATATGCTAATTTTTTGAGAAGGACCTGTACAGCAGTCTGTATACAAGTATACATGCAAGAAAGTTCTACTTTAAACTCATCTGACCACTGACCGTTCTTCCACTAGTCTTGCAGTTGATCCACATGGTTATTAGCAAACTTTAAACCAAGCAGCAGTATTTTTGGAGAATAGCTTACTCCTTGCTTTCCTGCCATACACACTTACTGTTAAGTGTTTCTGCCATGCTATGGGTGCAGGGGGTGCAGTTCCTGAACACCTAGCACTTTCATCTGAAAAAATCAAAGTGCCACCTCCCCCAGGTGATCTTCCAAGGGGCCCGTTTTTTCCCATCATATAATTGGCTTTCATGAACATGCTAACTTACTGAAGGGACCATGATTATGGCTGAGACTGAAGCTTTACCCTTTGTTTCCGCGGAGAGACGTGCCACGTAACTCATTTCCCTGCGCGTACAAGTTATCTTATGTCGGCGTTCATGGTTTGCCGTCTGAGATTCAGGTCGAGCTCTGGCTCTGGGTAATTTTTTTTCGAACTGGTTGGTTCAGCTTTTAAGAAATTTGACCACTGTAATTATATACAGATGAGGGCAGAATTATTAACCCCCCCCCTGAAAATTTTATTTTTGTTAACGTATTTCCGAAGTGCTGTTAAACTGAGCAAGGAATTTTAAGCACAGCTTTTCCAAACATCCTAGTTTTATTTTGGGTGCTTGCATCGTTTTACTTTGCATACAGAAACAATTATTTCACAAAACCCTACCAGCATCAGAATTATTAGCCCTCCTGATACCAATAGTCAATTGTTTATCCTTTTTGCTGGATAACAGCCTGCAGTCATTCATTATAGTTTTCAACAAATCACACACATCTCCTGAACCATCCCAGCCCATTCTTCTTTGGTGAATCTCTTAACCTCCTCCACATTTGGTAGTCTTCTAGCATTGACATTGGTCTTCAGTTTACCTAGATTTTCAATGGGATTCATGTCAGGGCTTTGGTGGGCCAATCAGTCACATTCACGTTGGTCTTCTGGAGGTAGTTCTTCATTAGGAGCAACATACAGTATGTTTTGGGTCGTTGTGTTGGAAGACAAAGCAACAACTCAGACCCAGTCTTCCTGTGGAATACTAAATGTTTTCATTCAAAATCTTCACATATCCTTCTTTCTTCATAGTTCCTTTCACCTTGACAATATTCCCAGTTCCAGACACGTTGAAGCATCCCCATTGCATTTCCACCACCATGTTTAACTGTGGGGACAGTGTTCCTTGATTTATACGCCTCTTCCTTCTTTCTCCAAACATAAGCAGCATCTTTATGGCTAAAAAGCCACCTGTCACCTGACCAAAGGACACGCTTCCGGTATGCATAATCATTTTCCAGGTTGTCCTTAGCATACTTCTGTCTGGCTTGTAGGTGTCTCTTCCACTGGAGTGGAGTTTATCTTGGTCTGCAACTTTGCACTCCTTTCCTGTGCAGGGTTCTAATGATTGTCTTCGAGAGTACATTTCCTGATTTGGCTAAGTCATTCACTAGTCTCTTGGCAGTTGTTCTGGAGTCTTTAGACACATCTCTCAGTAGTTTCCTTTCCAGAATCTTTGAAATCTTTACCAGACATGTCCAGTACTGTGTGGCTCTCTCTGAATTTCAATTTCTTGATGATACTTCTCACTCCAGTTCTTGACACTTGGAAATGCTGTGTGTGTGTGTACACTGTGTGCAGAATTATTAGGCAAGTGTGTATTTTATTTGTATCTTCTCTTCCGACCAATATTTTCAGTCCAGATGAATCTGTAATTAAGAATGAACTGTCTAAAAGGCGGTACATGTTCAGTATTTTGTCAGTACTTTCTGTTTGGAGAAAAACAAGTTTCTGACTATTAAAATGGGCAAAAACGGACCTTGCAGAGAGCAGAACACAAAATTGTCAAGTGCCCGTCAGAGGGATGCAAAACAATCAAAACTGCTAAACCTTTAAAACATGACTACTGTACAATCAAGGGTTTTGTGGCCATCAGAAAAAAAGGATGGAAGAAGCATGTAGCGAGAAGAAGAGACAAATTAACTGCCAAAACTATGTATCAAATTAAAGTGGAGACTTATAGAAACTCTTTAGGATCAAATGCCACCATTTTAAAAAACTGCAATCTGAATGGAATCTCTGGAAGCACTACGTCCAGTGTTACATGACATCACTAGGGTCACAAAGGCTGAAACAAACTCTACTTAGTAAGGCATGCAAGCTAAAATGTCAAGAATGCGCACAGACACATCTCAAGTGTGATTTTATAAAGGTTTTGTGAACAGATGACATGACCGTGATTACTGATGGAGCAGATGGATGGGTCCATGGATGGTCACCTTCTTCAAGCACCAACAGGATGGTGGAGGAGTGATAGTGTGGGCTGCAGTTATCAGTGATGAACTTGTTGGATCTTTCAGACTTCCAGATCTAATGCCAATTTCTACACTATACCTTCTTCAAACACTGGTACAGGAAGAAGTCGGCAGCTTTCAAAAAGGATATGATGTATATGCAGGATTGTGCCTCACCCCATGATATTCTTGCAGGACAGTGCCCCCTCTCCATGATATGCAAGTAGGACAGTGTCCCTTCCTGTGCATCACAGTATTCCATTGATTGGCCAAGAAAGTTGATTGAATTATGACCAGGCCTCCATCATCGTCTGACATAATGCCCACTGAGAGCTACAGGGCCTGACTAAAGTATGAGATTTACCAAGATGATAAGCAGTATACTTCTCAGAGCAGCATCTAGGATGAGGTCCTAGCTGACGTAGCTAATTCAGGACGGGATCAAAGCAAAAACTTGACTGGTTCAATGGCGAACAGGCTCATTATGGTCATTCAGAAGAAAGGTGGCTATACAGGATAATAAACTTGGTGAAGACTGAATATGACAATTTTATTATGATTTCTGTTGATGGTGAAGTGAGAAAATCCACTTGGGTATAAAATTAAACAAGCTACAGAATTTGTTCATTTTCATGTCACAAAATGTTTTTGTGTGATTTGCATAGTTAACTATCATTACAATATTCAGAATTAAATGTTATGATCTATAGCCATTTGTTTTCTCAAAGCGTGTTTTTTGCAGAAAGCGGAATGTTTTAACTAATACTTTTTCCACATATCTTAGGCCTGTATGATCATGTACACAAATATTATACTTCATACTCGTGATGCAATTTAAAATTATGGCATGCTTGTTTTATAGATCCAACTGGAAGATGGGACTGTGAAAGCTGACCATATTATATCTGCACTCCCTGCTCAAGGTAAAAATGTATCCTTTTTCTAGCATAATTCCATAACGCGTTTTCTGCTGAGTAACAGTGTGAATATCAGAAATGTACAATGTTATGTTTGTTGCACTATGTTTGTTGCACTGTGATAAGTTCTGTCAGGCATCAGACCTGACCTCTGCTGGTGGTAATTGCATCCAGTTTGGAGTTATAATCTCCTTTTGTATGCTTGTGTGCAGCTCTTGCGCCTGTGCTGCCCCCTGCTGATGGGTTCCTTTCACAGCTACTACTTGAGATTTCCATGGTGTCTGTTGTGGTGGTAAACCTGGAGTATGAGGGCTCCATCCTGCCTCTCCTGGTGAGAAACTCCCTCCTTATGATACATAAGATCTGGAAATTAGTAATGCAGATTCATAAGAACTCTAATTTTATAGTAACATTTTGGTAAGACCTAAGATTTCCTACAAAGCTGTTACACCCAAACTGTTAATATATCCCATAATTTCACATGTTCATTGACTGGTACTCTCTCTCAATATTTTCCCTTGCTTAATGTTTCTAGTAATAATGCAATAAATACAAACATTATATTATGTTCACATCTTTAGTATTGCATAGTTACATTTAAAATAATGCTTTTTCACTCTAGTATGATTTCCTAGATGCTGCTCTGAGAAGTATACTCTAGTATTTGCTAGAAAAAATAAGCTAGTAAATTAGTTCTAAAGATAGTTGTTTGGATTAAAACTATGGAACAACAATAGGGAGTTACAGGACTGCAACATATGACTTCTTGCCTTCTGTTTTAATTACTACTGTCATTTTCTCCATTGAAAAAATGGTAATTTAGTATATTTTTGTGTGATCATTCAGGGTTTTGGCCACCTCGTGCCTTCTTCAGAAGATAGTGGCCTTCTTGGAGTGGTTTATGATTCTGTGCAGTTCCCCCAACATAATCGGCCTGGAGCATCCACCACTAGACTTACCGTGAGATCCTTTGTTATCTTGTATGCTCGTATTCCCAATAATTAGCATTGGGAACAAAACCAAAAATTAATGTCCATGTACTTGCACCATGATGCAAGCTTTTAACAGTCAGACCAGTCTGATGTTAATGTTCTGTGTACTGTAGGTGATGATGGGAGGGGCGTGGTTCCAAGAGGAGTTTGGTGCCCCTGAGGACCACACATCACAGAGACTCCTGGACCGGGCGACCAGAGCATTGAGCTGCCATCTGGGGGTGACAGCAGAGCCACTGTGGAGCTCGGTGGCTGTACACAAGGTGATCTGTGACATTGTTCAGTCTTTAGCTTGCTAGTTTAAGAGAATACAGACTCTGATGCTCTGGCTTCGTGTACACATTATCAGTATACTAAGTCTTTTAAAAGTCATGTATGTCTTTCATTGATTAACACAGTTCAGGGCTCTTAAGGTGGAAAGAGGTGTCATTTCAAGGTATGGTTAAGTGGGTAACATGCTGGCCTGTTGTCACACTCCTGCTATCCCCCTTTTGTGGGGGGGGGGATTTCACTTTCCCAGTTAGGTGTACTTTACTTAACATGCTGCTGGTTACTGTGTTCTATGCAAAAACCTGTCTATATTCTTTGTGCGTGTGTGTTTATATTACATTGTCAGGACCATAAAAGCTCTTATTTTGACATTGTGGGGACAATTTGTCAGGTCCCACAATGATCTGTGAATGCAACCAAAAAACTTATTTTGTTTGGTTACTTATGCTTAAGGTTAGGGCTGGGTAGGGGTTAAAGTTGTCATGTACTGGGATTAGTGTTTCCCCTACAGAAATGGAGAGTTCCCACAAAGACATAATTGCAAACTTGTGTATGTGCGTGTCTGTGTTGTCATGTATATATTAACTATAATAATTATTGCTATAAACGGCTATACTTGATTATTTTCGACTAGCTGATTTAATACAACTGAATTTGCTTATTTCTTAGATGGCTCCTTAAAATTGCAGTGGCCATCTCTGCTCTGCAAGTCCTACGCTATACTATGGTGTGATTGTGACATTTTTTGTTCCTCTGTTTGATCTTCTCCGTTGTTTTAAGTAATTTCTTGTTCCGAGAGACTAATCAGCATTGCCCCAGCGTTTCCTGTAGTTTATTCTATCTGGTATTGCATGAAATTCCAGTACTGAAAAGGTATTATTACCTCACTTTTGAAAGCTGTTTGGTGTATCGTTCCCTTAGTACCAGTACTAATTGTACTATTGCAGGGAATTTAATGTTATATTCGCAAGCAAATCAAAGTGTTTAAATATAGTGCAGAATCCTGAATGGTCATGAGGGGGCAAACAGAGAGGCTACATCAAACTAGCATCTGTACCTACAGGTGGTTATGCTATGTTATGTTTGAAGCAGTTAAATGTTCAAGCATAATGCTCTTTGGAGAAGTTTCGTATATGCTAATTGAGCAGATGAACAGAAGAAAGCAGAAGAAACTCCCGTAACCTTTATATCATATTAGCATATTAGCTTTTATTATATACAGTGGAGCATAATGGTGATGAGTTCGATTTCAGAAGAAATGCGTGGTACAGTTTTGCATACTCGGGTGTGCCCCTCCCCCCCTTTTGTCAGTGCAGTCCCCTCTCAAAGTCCAAATTCATCCCCCAATCCCCCATAGACCCCAGTGCTTTCCTGTATGGTTGGCTGTCTTATCTTTTCAAGAGTGTTTTAGTTTCTGATATGATTCAGTGACAAATGCATAATTTACCATGAGCAATACTTAACTGTTTTTTCTCTGCATTATCGTTGCGGTAATGGTGTCAGGGTGATCATTTTGGTATCATGACAACACTAATTCCGTCAGAAAATTAGATGTGCAGTCGTAAATATTTTGATTGAATGATGGGTTTTAATAGGGGGAAAAATGTTTGTTTTTTTCCCCTCCATTTTAGGCCTGCATTCCACAGTACCATATAGGACACTGGAACCGTCTTGGTAAGAACCAAGTTTGGATTCTAAATGTAGCTGCTACTTAGTTTTATTGGTGTGTACCATTTTCCTGTCTTTATATATTCATTTATTTGTTCCACAGAAAGAATAAGGAATTACATCAATCTCCATGGTCTGCCACTAACTGTGGCAGGGGCTTCCTACGATGGTGTCTCAGTCAATGATGTCATCTTCAGTGGAAAGAAGGCAGCAGAGAACCTTGTGGGAAATATATGAACTCTTGACTGTTGTTTTTTTTAGTTTTTACTGCAAACAATGCTGTGCTGTATATCTAAGTATGCATTATGGCTTTTGTGATTTTGAAGTTGATATTGCCAATTGGAAGAAAATTGATTTGCATCAATGAACACTGTATTTCAATGTATGTTGAAATTTTAACCTTAGTAATTTTTTAGAGTACTTTTTGTATACAGTATAATCTTTTACTTGAATGAAAACTAGGTTTAATTACCCTTGGTAATGGTTTTCAATGTACCATTACACAATACTGAATCTCTGCTCCTTAATCCTGTTGAAAGTACAAGAAACAAATGGTCTTTGTCCTGTCAGAGCTTTGTGTGTGCATTTATTCATTGGCTCCTTTCCCTTAGTAACACCTAACTCTCATAGCTGCATACGATGGGCTTCAAACCACTAGGCTTGTCTAGTGGTTTGAAGCCTGAACTTTATTTTTTTTAAAAAGTCAGAACACCACCAAGAAAATAAGACAAACAATACAATGAAAAAATAAACCTAATAAATTGAAAAAAGGCCATTAACATTGTCAAATAAAATATTTTTAACAGTGTAGACAGGGATCTGGTCCATGCAAATGTACTTGGCAACAGCCCGGTTGAGCTTTTCTGCCTTTGGTGATTTGGCACTGTACTTCCGCTGTTGTTCAAATAGTGCTGGTAGGGTGGGTTGTGTTTGTGGCTGTTTAGGTTCTTCTGTCACCCTCAGGCTGGTACTATAAGACATACATAATGATTGTCCGATATGAACAACGTTGTTTTATAGGTTTGGCACCATGGCCAAAAATGAATGAACGAACAAATAAAGGAAAGAAATGTATTTTAATGTTTTCAGCCAAACTAAAAAAAAGCACTCCACGCTTTGTGTGGCGCAGCAGTGAAAATACATGCGCGTTGTGCAATTAGATGATTATAAAATGCGGAAGCGAAGATATAGCCATTATTATAGTTAACTTACTTCAATAGTATTGCTTGACAGTGGCTCTTAAAATATTCATATTTATATGGTTGAACAACAACTTTACTCTCCTCTCGAAACTCAGCGTATAATTCAGAGTGATGGTCTTCCGAATGTTTCATTAAATTTGTCGTGCTGCTCATTTTGGTTGTGACAACTTTGAAGCACTTCTTGCTAATGGGCTTGTTCACATCTTTTGCTTTTCCTTGTTCATCTGCTTCATATGCGAACTATTTCCAGACAGGGCTCCTGCTTATTACATTCTCTATCAAGCTTGGTGCTGCTTTCGCCCACTGCCATGTTTAATTAAAGTAAAAACAATTAAAGTGTGTCACTCATGTAAAACAATGGGTCCTCCGGGTAGTCATTATCGGGGGAGGGGTTGCCCGCTGCAATGCGTGTTGAAAATTATAGTCTGCGGGTGATTTACGTGAACTTGCAGATGCAAAACTGGCATTTAAGTATCGATACCAGTGGTAATTGATATCGAACTCGATAAATTTTAGTATCAATTAGTATTCGAGAATTGATTTTTTGACAAAATTAGTATGAGTTAGAATTAAATGTTATTGAACATGTTTACAACTGGACCACACTGTGACAAAGGAAAGAATTATAGTACATAGATGTTTATTAATTGTATACAAAAATACATTGTGTGTAAATATTGCGGCACCACTCTTGGGACCCGTAATACATGTACAATGCAACACACTTTTTGTGGACTGTATAACGGCACCCCCGATGTCATGTCCAAGCAGCGCCAACAACCTTTAAGCTGCCCTACAGTATGCTCTGAGAATTCTACATCCGAGCCCGAGAATGGGCATCACTATAATTCCGCTCTTCTTCATTCTAGCTGTGGGTTTGCGAGCGGTGTGAGAAGCCACGACTTCAGTGAGGGGGGGGGCATCGCTGCAAATTGCACTTTAATCTTTGCCTGTTCAAGCATACTGTAAGGAATTTCCGGTAGGAAGAGAAGCTAATAGTCCGCTGTCCAAAGCCACCTGCTATTGGCCTCAGCCACTACTTCCCTGAGCTGCCGTAAGTTTAGCCAAACTTCCGTGGCTAGGAAGGTGTCCTGCGTCGGGGAAATCCCCCGCATGGATGCACAAACTGCGGGGTCCTCCTGAACCTCTGGCTGTTGTAGCTAGTATACCGTCTCGCCGACCCAATCGCCGTATTCAGCTTCCGTTAGCTGAGGTGTCTTCTTCGAGAAATCCGTCATTCTGTCACATCGCGTTTCTGGCGAGCAGGCAAACAGATGAGTGGAGTCGTAAATAGGGGCAAATGGGGTTTATTAAGGAAAACCGAGCAAACCTGGCACACAACATCAATGACGGATCTGGGAAACAGGCGAAAACAAGGACTGATATTCACAGAACAAGCCGGAAATTACATCGAATAGCTGTGAACGATCTGGGTAGTACACGTGGGTAATGAGGGGGCGTGGCACACACGAGGATCGGACGAGATGGGCGTGACAGGTGCCACCGTTTACAAAACCGAGCAGAAATGTGTGTACGCCGTGTTCAACAGTTTTATTTCATTGTCAAACAGAAAAAGTATTTCACCAAACGCGAAGATCCATCGATAGCGGCTCTGAGTTCCGTCGATTTCACACAAACAGTGGGGTCAAGGCGGCCATTATTCCACAATGGAGCGAACCCGACATGCTTCTGGCCTGTTCAAAGGTTGCGCGTCAAATGATTGTCCGTGAGGGGCAGCACGCAGACATCCCATTTCAAAATGGCAGCACTGACGGGGCGCCTGTTATTTCAAATAAACCCTTTAACCATAACGTTTTTTAAATAATGAAGCTCCCGTTTGGACAGTGGAAAGCATAATCATTATAACCATAAAAATCAACATTTCACACCTATTGCTCTTATCTCCCCAAACCCCCCCTTTTCATGTCGCTCGTCATCCTCGTGCTGGGGTTGTCTGGCGACGAATCAGGTGGTGGTGTCTTCAATCAGCAGGGGTAGACTGCCCTGCTGATCCACTCAGGTCTAGGAAATATTCTGCCCTTCTGCAGAGACCTGAGCTGCATCTAGTTCAGCCAAACTGACACTCTGAGTTGCTTCCTGGAGGTTTTCATGGATCTCGGGATTGGTTCTGCGTAGGGGTTCCACCGCTGCGCACGTGTTGCCTTTGCCCTTCAGCCGAACTGCGTGCGACATCCTCTCAGTGATTTGGGAGGGGTCGGTCCACCTGGGCTCTGACTGCATCCGTTTGATGACCTTCAGGAGGACTGGCTGATGATCTGGTCTCGCCACCTGAATCTGTTTGGAAAAATCTGCAACGAGAACTTGCAAACCCATCATAATATGTCCTCGGATTTTTTCTCCCTTTTCATCGGGGGTCCAGGACACCCCTTCTGGGGTCCGGGAAAATGCCTGCCTGTTTGGAGCTCAAAGGGGGTGAACTCAGTTCCCCTGTTAATAGAGCATATCACTGACATCAGTGCCATCGGTAAAGCATCAACCCAATTCAATTTGGTCTGTGCACAGATTTTGCCAATTTTTGTTTTATGTTCTGGTTCATTCGCCATGTTGATTCCTTCATGAGAAAAAATCAGATTAGGATTTTACTCAGTTTCTGTTGCCTAAGTGATGTCATGGTGAATGTCTGTGAAATTACATAAGCCACCACCCTATGCAATGTAAGAATGTGTAGCGCATGTCCCATCACTATATGCGCTGTTCTTTGGATGATTTTGGTCATCCCTGCTGCCTATCATGCGGGGTGTCTTTTTTCTGTACTTGTCTAGCTTTACGCTGACGTACATCAGCACTTTCCTT
>JABFEB020001165.1:0-31816 GCA_019775895.2 Stomatorhinus ivindoensis
CCCCCCCCCCCCCCCGCGCCATCTGTTATTTTTACAAGTTAAAAGGTATAGTTAAGAACTGTATTTTCTGTATAACTCACAGAAACATTCTGTGCTGTGCTACGCTACGCTAAACTAACCTAGCACTGCCCCTGACGTAGCACAGCATCACACCTGGGGGACATACGGCAGTGGCATTTACCGCCTCTCAAACCACACATCTTTGTGGTGCCCTGTTGGCCAAAATGGTCATAACATTAAACATTTAATGTGTTCCTTAGTTAGCAGACGCTTAGGTAACATGTTCTGCTATCGATCTAGATCGTCACAAACCTCTAACTGCCAGCTTTTCATTAATTAAAAAAAATTTTTTTTTAAACATTTCGGGGAGGGGCAAAGAGACTTTTTCAGTGGGGCACCAAAAAAACAAACCTGCCCCTGCGGATGTGGGGGCATTTAGCTGGGCACCCAATTGTGGAAGGAGTCCTGTAGGTTTCCATGGCAACCCTGGTTCACGGGAGGTATCATGTCGAAGTTGAAGTCGACAGCATCACCGTCCAGGAGGTCATTGTCGATGATATAGTTAATGTCACAGTCCAGGTTCTCGGTAAACATATCAGCATCCAGGTCCGTAGGCAGCTGGTTCTGATTGGCCAGGAAGGGGATGTGGCCCCCTGCCGTCTCAGGCATAGGGAAACCCGGGTCGGCGCCGGCTGCCGGGAGACGTCCCCTGCTATGGCCAGCCAGGGCCTGAAGCTGCTTCAGGGAGAAGCCCTGTGTACAAAGCGAGGAGTCCAGCTGGGCCATAGGCAGATGCGGGAGGTGTGACGAACCCTGAATTCCACACCCCCCAGGAAACTGCGCCCCCATACCCGAGGGTAAATGCGACCCATAGGTGACGTCCTGGGGGCCGGGGCCAAAATAGCAGGGGGGGCCCGCCCACCGAGGGGAGGGCAGCGGGGCAGCCTGAGGTGGGGGGGCTGAGGGCTGCAGCGAGCAGAGCGACGGGAAGCTGGAGTCGGAAGGCACCAGAGTGGGCATGGAGTGCAGACAGGTAGGGGGTGCCGTGGAGCTGCCCTGGGGGCTGGCACCCCCCTGCTGGCCGGCTATCAGCGTGAGCCTGGCACTGAGATCCAGCTCCGCCACGGAGCTCTCCGCCAGGGCTCCAGCTACCAGCGACTCCTCCATCGGGGCCTCCTCATCCTCCTGCGCGGTCGCCACGGGTGACCGCCGGCCACTTAGGGAGCTGGAGTTAGAGCCCGTGCGTGAGCGGAAGCTGGTCCACACATCCGTGTTGTCAAGGTAACCACCAGGTGAGGGGCTGCGGCCGGGATGGTTCTGCGAGGGTGGGTCCGGCGGGGCACCGTCAGGGGCGGCCTCCCTCTGCCGCAGAGCCGCCGCCCTGGCTGTCTTGGCCTGCCGGGCATGTGCGCGGCTCTTCAGCAGCTTGCTGCAGTTGTCCATGGAGTGACGCTGCCGTGACTCCTTGGCAGAGCGGCCCGCCTCCGGGTTCAGCGTCCACCATGAGCTCTTGCCCGACGCCTCGTTCTGCACCCTCAGGAACTTGCTGTGCAGGGAGAGGTTGTGACGGATGGAATTCTGGGGAAAGACACAGAATAGGGCAAGATACATAGATCTCAGAAAACAGCAAATGCCCAGCCTTACTGCAGTAACGTGGAAGCAGATTCTCTGCTCCGTAACTGGTGTCTATTAACTCACAGTCAGTTAAATCTTACAGAGGCAAATTTCAACTTGGATATTACATGCACATTGCTGTTTTGCAGAGAGCCACTATAACACTACTGAATTCTTGACAGCGGATAAGACACAGCCAGCATCTGCGTTTGTGCTGTTAAACAGCAAATCCTTTACCTTCCATCCCACTGAACTATTGCTGTCTCCTTTATCCTTGAAATATGGCACAGTGTTGACCATCCAGTCATAGATCTGTGACAAGGTGAGCCGCTTTTCAGGAGAGCTCTCTATGGCCTGGGTGATCAGCTCTGCATATGACTGATTCCCCCAGGCGTTGCGGCGCGAGCCACCCTTCCTCGGCGTGACCACGCCCGTCCCCGCTGTAGCCCCGCCCCTGGAATCCGCGTCCTTCCCTTGGCCCGGCGCCCGGACAATGCCGGGAGCGGTTTCCACGACGTCTTCTCCCTCCGGTTTGACGGTGGACACGTTGGGCCATGTGCACGACCTCGGGCGGCTCCGAGGTTCAAAGTCGGGGTCGACATCCTGCACGCTTTCCTCTTCCATGTTTAACCCTTGTGGAGCGTCACGTTTATGATTCTACAGCGTAATCGTTATTAATATTAATAAACCAGAAGTAGTTCCTTTAATAAAAACAGGTAACAATTCTGAGCTTTTTAAATCTGTATTTCACCATAATAACATTAGATTATTTGAACCAAAAACATCAGTATAATGTGAACGGCGTTAGCAAATTTCCGATTAGAGTATTACATGCAAAAGTATTTACTTAATTCTTACCTCCAGATCGCAAGGCGGTGTTTTGTTTAACCAAAAAGAAATTTTATATTAAAGAAAATTAATTTTAGCAGATTACAGTATGTGAATTCAGATGTCTCTAATCCGTATATGATAAAATAGAAATTAAGTGAAACTCGATACATGTGCGTCTTCTATCCTAAGAGCCATCCTCCTCCGCGCAGACTCCTGGAGCCTTGTCCCATCAGACACGGTCCTCGACCTTTGGCAGCCAGGATTCGCGTCGCCCTTCCTCAGTTTTGGTCCTATCCCCAGTGTACTTTGCACTGCAACCACAACGTCGGCATCCACCCAGTCCTTCACTCGCCAAACGCCTTTACGGCCTTTCGGCAAAGACCATGTAACAATGCGATAATCTTACCGAATTTCACTATTTTGGAAATAGATTTTTAAAAGCTCAGTAGAACATATGGAGTTCCTTTAGGCGTATTTTCTATTAAAACTCGTACGCTAAGTCTCAACATTTGGAGTTCTAGTGTGCAATATCCGACTAATACTCTTCGACCTTCTTGTTTTGTTATGACTGGACGTCAGATTCAGTTCACATGTTTACTATGGCTGGGCAAAGCATGGCACGCATGCGTACAGAGCGTCTAGATTTCTGGGAAATGAAGTCTTGTGATACTTTGGGAGAGTGGGTATTTACCTTCTTTGCACCACGACCACGAATCGTTACAATGCCAGTTCAGTCGCGACCCGATATCAAGTATTTGTTTGGATGTGTCGGTGAATTTTAAATTTAGAATCTGTGGTGTTGAGTGTTCCCTAGTTTTGCGTTAAGCATTTGCAGACCCAAGGTCTGTTTATACATGTTAATTTTATGACTGGGGATGAAATATCTGATGGTGGATCAGCATAGGAGCTTGCTAGTTTTAAAACGCCTACATTTCCAACTGGCAACCCATTCAAAACATGCTGCGATCCAGATTTGAGTCGTGACCCATGGGTTGAGAATGGCTACTCTAGGACATCATTTTAACTGAAAATTTTGAGAGGTAAATGCAATTCCAATTCCGATAGAACTCTTACGCGTTTATGTCAACGTCCAGATATTATAATGTTTGAGTCGATTATTAAATAGTTTCAATGTTCCATGCACTCAAATAAGGAAGTAAAAAAAACATTTTCACATTTTCAGCACTTTAATTCTGCACCCTTTAAACCCTAATATTTATAGCTTAATAAACAGGTCAGGTCAGGTCAGGTTGGGGAGCATACACTGATGTAGCGCGATGGCGCTCCCACCACACAGTGAAACTCCTCGGGATCCTGGCCAGCGACCCCCCAGGCAGATACACGGTCCCGTCCCACCCTCCAGAAATGGCCATCCATCTGCCCAGCCAGGTGTTACCTGGGCGTCCCCTCGGCCTGGTCCAGCCGCTTGGGTCCCCAGCAATGAGGATCCTGAGAGCCGGGTCACCGTCAGGGAAAATATTAGTAATAAACATTAATATTTAACTAAAGTTATGAATCTTAAATATAAATCTTACAAAAAGACTGCAATAAAATGGTGAGGCTTTCCTTAAATTGCTGTTGAACAACGTTAATCAGCCATGAAGCCTCACTCCAGCTAACGATTTTTTTGTTCAAACATTACAATTGGAAATATGGAAATTTTCAAAGTGTCCAGTTTTCCTGATGTTCCCAGAACATTGTACCTCTACCAGGCCTACAACTACCACTATAACTAAGAATAACAATACAGAAAAATATTGGACATGGTGAAACAGCGTAATTCTGTCGCTTTCTGCCTCATAGATAATGGGTTTCAGGCTAGATGGTGCATTCGCAGGACATATTTTATAAAAGCATACATTTTTTATAAAGCAATGTTGCATTAATTAAACATTGATTGTGTTAAAAGGATGTTCAGATGATTATGTTACCATGGTGACATTGACAGAACCTTTGTTAAAACATAGAAATAACACTGCCATAATGTTATATTAAGAATGTTCTCCGCCAGCTTTTCGAAGACCTCCACCTAACATTGGCTAAGAATGGGAACGTTCCCTGTTTGCTGGGATGGACATTATTCTCATATCCTCTGCATCACACACACAGAGAAGCACCTTCAGCAGTAGACACACATCTGCGCTGCTCCAGCAACCACCACACACTGCAATAAACGTCCCTCCTGACCCCTAATCCCACTCAGCCGGCAACACTCGTTATTGTATGTTTAAATGTTGCACGCTGCTATTTAGTATTGTATAATTTTCTATTGTGTGTGTTATACATACATATACACACACACACACACACATCACTTTTTGTGATGCTGCAGCTCTCTTGGAATTTCCTCCGGGATCAATAAAGTAATACTACTACTGCTTCATACAACTCATACTAACGATATGCACATCAGCAGCATGAGTTATCAGTATAATACTAACTTCCCAAAGCCAGGGCTGAATCTACCTTTTTAGGGGCCCCAGACAGAGGCCCCTCAGCCAAGACAGCTGGTGACGACTTCGCTTCCTCCACAATGCAGTTAATATGGGGGCCCTGGGTAACCGCCGGTTCTGCCTATGGCTAAAGTCACAACCTTGCCTACAGCTCAGCTGCATGCTGGAGGTCTGGGTACATTCAGCTGGGTCAACAATGACACTGCGGTCACAGTAAATACAAGATATATCACAATAAATAAACACAGTGCAATACGATACAAGTACAAAGGAGATCTAAATAACTACAAAATGCACATCAAAACAGATTCAAATGAAACAAATACAGAACCAATTTGGGGTGCAATTCCCCGGTGCAAACGGCAATGGAAGCAGATTACATTTGGCAAGAAAGTGAACCTGCAACACTTATGGTGCATTGTGTTGAATAGTGCTCGGTGGTTAACAGAGTCACATACACAAAGAACTCAATTCGCTGGTTGAAACTATATCTTGGTCTTTATTTTTACTTGCTGGCCCTGAAATTTCCACCTCTGGGTATTTGTAGGTGCGTACCGTCTCCAAAACTTCATTCGTATAATCACCAGGCCTTACCTTGATAGCATTTTACCAGGGTCCAGGTAGTCACTAGAAGTCGGAGGTGTTTCAGCATGTCTCTCATAACATGCGAATTGAGCGCTACATACCTGAACTCCGACAAACAGGTTTGTCTTCTGGAGCATGGGAACTGTCGGTACTGTTTAGGAGAGGGTGAGAAGGTACTCAAAGATCTGACAGCCAATCAAAGCAGAACTGCCACCCAACTTGGGCATCTCCCATGAGGGCTGGCAGATGTGCCCACAGGGAACTTCCATCTCCGTGGTGCCTCTGCGTAGTTGGGATTCCAGCATCCCCTTCTACCCTGCCTCCTCACAAAACCACTTTCAGCTCCCTCTCAATGGTCTTTAGCTTCTGGATATTTTTAAATGGATCGGGAAGCTGTATCCAGTGCCCTTGAAACATTTAAGGTTAAGGGTCTAGCTCACGGGCCCAATATTTATCTATCTTATAATGGTATGATAACTGTCAAGCCATGGGATCCAAACCCATGACCTTCCACACACAAACACAGGTCCCAGCCTACTGAGTTGCACACCACCCCACTTCCCCACAATTCTGCTGCTGAGGGCCAGCTACAGGACAATGGGTTTGTAGATGGGGATGAGAGGTGTAGGTTTTCTTTTTGTTTGACAAAAAAGGGGGGGTGATGTTTTGCTCTTTCCAGTTGGAAGTTTATATTGAAATACAAACAAAAATATCTGGGTTACCCTGTCAGGGTTTTCTGTCAGAACACAAGAAGGGTGAAACCCTTTGTTTTTTTGTCTGAAGGTATCTGATCTGCAAATAAATACTGCATTTCCACAGTGTATATAGTGCTTCACAACTTAAGATACAACAATAGGTTTAAATATCAGTATTTTCCAGCACCTACCTGGAAACACAACACCTATCATTTCGTTATAGGGCGATCCCCATTTAAATCCTACGAGCGGCCCGCCCCTGGCATGATGCTATTGGTCAGAAACACAGCTAGTCGTGTTTCCTGCCTCCCCATTGGCTGCGGCCACTGCACTATGGACAGACTCGGTGGGACCCGTTAGTCGGCTCCTTCTTCCCTTGGACCCGAAGAGGCTTCTCAAAGAAGAAAATGTCCGAGTCGACCGTCGCCGACACCCGCCGGCTCAACTCAAAACCCCAGGACCTCACAGATGCGTATGGCCCTCCGAGCAACTTCCTCGAAATTGACGTGTACGATCCGCAGACGATTGGAGTAGGCCGGAACCGTTACACTACCTACGAAGTGCGGATGCGGGTGAGTGTGTGGGTGCCGCTGAACG
Source organism: Stomatorhinus ivindoensis (assembly GCA_019775895.2). Lineage (NCBI taxonomy): Eukaryota > Metazoa > Chordata > Actinopteri > Osteoglossiformes > Mormyridae > Stomatorhinus > Stomatorhinus ivindoensis. The sequence goes on from JABFEB020001165.1 coordinate 6,776, forward strand.
CGTCTTCCGGGCGGATTTGGCCCGAAATCGAGGCCCGAGGTTGGTGGGGCCTCCCTGAATTGAGGTGGGGAGTGCGGGAAGACGACAGGGAGTGGTTCAGCGGGGAAGTGAAACGCCACGCCGAATAGCGGTTAGTAAGCTGGCTAATCGGTGGGTGTGGGACATTAAAAGCACAAATATCCGGTGTGAGAGAGGAATGAATGGGCGCCAGTACGAGACTTACTGTACCGAGCCGGGCGACTGGAGCGGAGCCAGCTCCCTTAGTCAGGCATCCTGGCCGAGCCGAAGGGCTCTCCGCAGTGCTGCCTCTTCGGCCCGGGGTGCCCTTGCGCTTTTTCTCCGTGAAATAACACCAAACTGTTAACTGAGGAAAGGTACGGCTATTTTAAACGGGTAATCAATAACAATAAACTCCTGAATCTTGAACCGTGGTTAAGGCGTTTTGTTTTCTTGGAAACTGATAAATAATTCCTATTACTATTATGATAAGTAGTAATTTTGCACGAATTCAGCAACTGTTTCATACAATAAAGGAGCTAATAAAATGTCCCCCTGTATGTCACAGGTGCTCTGTGCTGTTCGCGTTCACAGGCTTTGGTCGGTGATTGAACTGCGTAAGACCAAGTCATTCTTAATAAAGTCATAATCGCGGTGGAAGAATTTGAGATGAATGAATGCTTACTATGCAGGAGCCGCTGCCAGAACCGGCCCTGGAAGACGACGGAATGCTCGTCTTTCAATAGATCTGAAGGGGACATCAATCACGTCAACATTCACCCAATGTTATTAAACACAAGTGCTAGGATTAATAAATTTAGGGATTCACTATATGATAAATGTCAAATCATATAATTTGGCGGATTTTGTGGATTTTTAAGATTCAGTACTTGAGTATTGTCAGTTTTCCTTCTTGACGTACCATAATATATGTATTTTTTCCCTTCCATAGAGGATCGAGGTGTGAGTATCTTGGGTTTATGGTGAAGACGGCATCAGATTATGCTAAAAACTGAGAACCGGTGAACATTAGTGAAGAAATGCATTCAAATGTCGCTGTGTCAGCAGCTGTCATTATCTGGAATGTGGGTGGATCTCGCCAGCTTCCTTTATTGCTTAGTACTTTGTACTGACTCAGCAGTTGTGGCGGGGTTTCTTTTGCCCCAGAATTTTGCGAAAGGGGGGATATGCAGGAAGAGCTTGTCAGAGGTGCCCTGTGTCACACGGACATTCCCAGGTCAGGGACAAACACTGTCTGTTATACACAAAGAACTCCTGACATAGATGCGTTATTGGTGGGAGAAATCACACGTTTTAAACTTGAAGCGAGATACCATTCTTAGCTTTGTCAAAAAAGTACCTTTAGTGACTTGCCTGAATCTTAAACACACCTTGCCCTTTCTGAAAGGAGCATCTCACTTTTTTTTTTGTAAAACCAAACTTGATGGTTTTTTTTTTGTTTTTGCACTTTCAGTTTTCATGTTGAGGAAATAGCTTGTGAATGCTGCTAGTGTTACATTCCTTCATGTGTCCTCAGCCTAGTAGATTTTTTCATAATCTCTTATTGTAGAGTGAGACCGAGTGGGATTATGTTGTACTTCGTGAGGAACTGCGTTGTGGTGTCTTAGGTTGTCCTGTGTTAATGCAGTCCTGTCTAAATCTGAGTGGAAGGCCTGGTGTAGACCAGCAATGTGCAGCGAATGTGTCAGCAGTCAATAGAAGACATCAGGACCATGACACCATGGAGATGTCCTGTGCATGTCGTGTCTATACTGCCCCCTAGTATCTCACACCACACTTAATCAGAGTGCAGTTAAATCATTATTTTTAGGACAAAAGGTGGACAGTCAGGCACAGAGAGGTGCCAGGGTGGACTGCTGTCTTTTGGGACACATGAACGTACCTTAAATTGAGTAAAACTGTGTGAGTAACTTATATGGGAGTGGAAAGGAGGTGGCCTGTCACCCTGGGCCCAGGCGGAATGGTTTAGATGGAGAGCTGGGGGCATTTCTTTCAGTTCTGCCCTAAGATGAAGGCGTTTCCTGTCTGGCAGTATTGTGATATAAGTAAAAATGACTGTGCATTGAGAATAAAAGCAGACATGGAATTAGAGCAGTGTTTGCTAGCAAGTGGTGCAAGTAGTCTGATGACCAGTTCACTCTCAAATATATATTTGTTAGTAAATTACACACATGGTAGATGTTTGTAGTTATTGGAGTGGAAACGCGTGTAGAAATTGGCTTTGACAGCTTATTTTCTAATTGGTCATTGAGACACTGCACTGTTAGCGGTGTGTTTATCATTAATGTGTTCTTGAGTGAATCACTGGTGTGATTCAGCTTATGTCGGGCTGGGCTGGGTTTTGAGCCAGCGTAGGGAGGGGTCCCCTTGCTTTACGCCCAGCTATGGTTAGGGAGGCTCCCCAGTGCTTTATGTAGCCGGCCCACCGCCAGCTGGATGGCATGCTCTGCTGTGTCTCCGCTGACAGCCTTCACGTTGCTCAACTCCATATATGCCAGTCTGTGCGGGCTGTATTCGGTGAGGCGTCACAAGCTCAGACTAGCCATCATGTAATAGCTACTTTTCAGACATGCTAAAACAATTATGCTCATTAAAGAATCTTGGTACAGCATATTAAGCAGCAGTAATGTGTGCAGAATAACGCAGGACATTTTGCTAAGACAACACCCCTGCTTCTTTAGTTCATTGCGGTTTTTCTAGACATGGTCTTTGCTTATTATGAATGACAGTTTGATGCTGTGTTTACTGAAAGACAATTTTACGGTCAGTCAGGTGTATGTTTAAGCATGGCAATGTAGACCATGATAGTATGTTGAAGCATGGCAGTATAGACCACGATAGTGTGTTGAAGCATGACAGTATAGACCACGATAGTGTGTTGAAGCATGGCACTATAGACCACGGTAGTGTGTTGAAGCATGGCAGTATAGACCACGATAGTGTGTTCCCATCAGATTGTTGCTTTGTAATGTTACAGACACTCTACCAATCTGTACCCTTTGGTTCTCCGTTTTAGCATGGATACTGATGAAATGCCATTAGACTTTTATACTGCAATAACCCATAGCGGTAATTCAACACTCAAGTCAAAGATCTTTAAGAATGAAATTGAATTTATGACTAAGACTTATGTTAGATCTACAATAAAGCCTTATTTTTGTAACTTATTTTATAACCACAGCTGATCTGTCGTGTTCCGCTACACTGTGTAATGGATGGTCTTTTGAGCTGCGTGTGTTTGTTCCTTTTCAGACAAACCTGCCCATCTTCAAGCTCAAGGAGTCTTGCGTTCGCAGGAGATACAGTGATTTTGAGTGGCTGAAAAATGAGTTGGAGCGAGACAGCAAGGTAGATCAACTCTGAAGTTCATGACTTCTTATACCCTGGCAGTTAGATGTGCTGCAGGCTTCCCATAAAGATGGCTTTTGTCCTGCTTCCTGCTAGATCGTAGTGCCTCCTCTGCCTGGAAAGGCCCTGAAGAGGCAGCTTCCCTTCCGGGGAGATGAGGGCATTTTTGAAGAATCTTTCATCGAGGAGAGGCGAGGTGGCCTGGAGCAGTTCATCAACAGGTAAACACCATTCATTTAAAGAATGGGGTGACTCAGAATTACAGGAGATACGAGAAGCTGGTTTGTGTGTGTGGTTTGGTTTGTGTTCATTGAAACATGAGCACAGATGCACTATCAGTGTTTGCTTAAGTCGAGCATTTCATTGTTGTAACTTTAGTGAAACGGTGCACGCAAATAAACAATGTAAACTTTTCTTGGCTATCACGGGTTGTTTCTCGGTATACATACTGGACCGTACTTGTGTTCTCATTTACCCGTGTCGCATCATCTTCCATTATGCAAGACCAGTTCCAATACTGAGAACAGATGTATGAAGGACGGTAAAAATCCCCATTTGTTGTTCTTGCTCTACTTGCTACTATTCATTGCCTTCCAAATTCATTCTAGGTAGGCAAGTTAGTAAGATGGCTCTCGCCAAGAACACCAGCACAATCTTGTGTTGTAGGTACTGAGAAACACCCACGGTCACCGTAACTGTACATTCCGTATCTGGAACTCCCATTAAACCCCCATCCCCAATGACAACATCTGTGCAGCAGGAGTTAGTGTAACATTGAACAAAGGTTCCAGGATATATTAGTTCCTCTCTGTAATAGTTCTGAAATGAGAGGGTTCCTGTTATTGCTGCAGATCACACACAATAGGTCTGTGGCTGTCCTCTGTGTCTGTTCTTCCATCAGTTAGTAAAATTGAGGAATGTGATTGTAAGACGGCAGGACCTGACCAGTTGATTGTTGTGGGCCAGTCTGGCCTGACCGGTGTGAATAACACAGCCTGCGCTCCCATCTTCCCCAGGATCGCAGGACATCCCCTGGCCCAGAATGAGCGCTGTCTCCACATGTTTCTGCAGGAGGAGAGCATTGACCGGAACTACATCCCTGGAAAAGTACGCCAGTAGGGGAGGGGGGTGCGGGTCCTGGGGGCCTGGGGGGTGTGGGGGGCCACTTTCTGCTGCTTTCTCTGTATTCCATCAAAGCAGCACATGATGCGGGACAGTGCGCTACCCCGCGGCGGGCACACGTCACGCACTACCCCGCGGCGGGCACACGTCACGCGCACATGGCTTTCAGCTCCGGATGCTGGTCCCTCCTCCCCACGTGCACGTGCTGGCACACAAACATACGTGTAAATGTATATATTTCAGGATCTTTCCTGCGTATGTTGTTTTTGTAAATAATGTGTAAAAATAAGACCATGATGTGGAAGGAGACTGAAGTGGTGGATGTTTGAGTTCCTCCTTTGGTTACATCCTCGTCATACACCACAAGCCCCCATCTGCTGCCTCCCCCCCCCCCCACCACCCCCCTATTAAGTATGACCAAGCAAGTGGCTTTTATGGTTTTTATTTGCCTGACTCTGTGGAAGCTGAGGGACAGATAATATAATCGTGTATAAATGTCTTATTTTGTCTACAGCTTCACTTTGCTTGTAAGCAAGGTTTTCCTGCCCCTCCCCCACATCTGTACTCACCGGTACCCTGCTGTCGTAGCGGCTCTTTGAAACAGCCGCATGTCTCGCGATGTCCCTTCAGGTCTGTGTGAGTGATATGCAGCGCCCCCATGTGTTTCTACAGGGAAGTGAACCTTCCTCTCAACACAGTTGGGAATCTTCATCAGTTTTGGCCACGCCCTCTGGGCTGAATGTGACGCATTCTCGCTTGTCCTCTTGGTTCTGACTCTCTCGCTCTTGCGGCTGCTCTCGCCATCACACTTGCAGACCAGTTGACGTGACACATTGCAAGAGTTGCATTAAGTTCTTGTTTAAAAAGTACAACGAAGAGCGTTATGAAATCGACTTTGACCAGGGAATATTTTGCCTTTGAGCAGGTCTGTAAGCGGTCTCTGTGTGTGTAAGTATTTATTAAGTGGGTGATTGTGAAGTGTACTGAATTTACACCATACACCACCTAAATGCTGGGGTTGGGGTTTTTTAAGGCTTACTGGATTACGTGCTGCAGTTTTAAACTTGGGTGTTTCAGTGGATGAATAATGGAGGGAAACTATGGTTTATCAGAAAAAACTCGACACAGAGGAGTAGTTGAAGCCGCCTTTCCCTTCGAAGGTGGTTGGGAGGGACAGACCAGTAGCATAAGCCCAAATGACACCAGAGTAAATTGACACGTGGTTTAATTTTTGTCTTAAATTCAGCCCCGGTGACGTGGAGACGCTGTGCACTCAGCCAGACCCCAGCCGTGGGTTTTATCGTCCCGTCACGATAAACCCAGCGCTGCCCTACTCCATTCCTACAGGTGACCCAGTAACTGCTGCACATTCTCTCTCTCTCTGCTGTTCTCCACACACTGCATTAATTTCTACAGCTGTATATGCACACAAGACACAGATTCGTGCGGATTTGGGTAGCAAGGCACTACAGCTGATGTTTGGCAAGCTGGAGCATTGTACTGCAGAGATGTCGGCTGTCTGTCGTGATGCTTTTTTTAATTTTAAAACTCTTTGGACCCAAAGAGTTTCAGGACTTGCATACCTTTGGCTCTCCACCAAATACTACACCTTCTGCCCGTCCAGTTGGTGTTCACTTCCTCTTAGGAGCTTACATTCATGGAAGGTTTCGCACTAACACTTTGATTTTTCATATCCCTTACTTTGTCTTTGGTTTCTCTCTAAAATCACTGTTTAAATGCAGCTGTGGTTTCATATGTATGTATCGCTTCACATGTTTATTGAATTTAACCAGAATGCTCAAACTTTCCATTGTCATTGATGAGACTGATTCCCCTTTTACAGTATTTATTTGTGATTACAGTCCAACAATGAGTTGTGTGAATTGCTACACAATGTCTTAATTACATTCTGTCAGGCCGCTCACAATGGAGGAGTATGAGGAATGAAGTCCATTGTTTGAAGTCATGCTGATCATTGTCTCTTAGCCTCATCAGATCGAATTGCTCCATTACTGGAACTGCCTGGTTGTTACTTTTGTCATTTTTGTTGCCATGGTTCCCAAAAACCCATTATCCCGTTATCCTTGTTAATAAAGTTCAAATGTGAAGAGAAAGTAAGAAGGCACTGTTAAAAATATGCCCTGAACATTCTGTGTTCACTTTCCTGAATGATTGCTACGGTATCATTTTAGGCCTTTGTAGTTTGTCAAAGTGTAGCACTGTCATGAACTTGAGATGATAAAAGCACCAATTACAACAGGCTGTCTTCCTCTGCCATTCTGTCAAAAGGCAGAAGCTAAATGCTTGACATCAACATGCTTTTACTTTATGTATAGTTTCATTATTGTTTAGCTTCTTTTATATATGCAACTGCTGTTGGATTCTGTGTGGATTTTGATTTTGAGGGCTCAGATTGGCTGCCCCGAATGTAATCACAGGTGACCATGTTCATAATTAAACCACTGTGAAAAAAATCTGTTTTTTTGCTGTCTATTAAAATGCCTTTGGCATTGATCATGTTGATCTTTGAATGATATACTGCATTCTGTTTTTTTCCTTTGAATGTTTTCAATATATCTTGTATTAAATGTAAAAAAAAGAATCTTACTGTCTTAGTTTGTCTTAAGGTTTGCCTTAGTCACAGTACACACCAATAAATTTACTGACGTTTGTGCCAAATAATGGTCTTCGGTCTCCCCATGAGGTTACTCATGTCATTCATCTGAAAGTTTGAGTGCTTGTCGAAACAGCCATAGTAGATGGCACAGATATACTCCCGTAAATCTGTTGTAATAGCTGTTCATGGTCGTGTTATGAAGCAGACACTAATTCATCAAAGTACGATTAAAGTTTATTTTACATTTCATATTAATGAGTGTTTGTTTATAGCCGTCAAGATGTGTCGAACGTTCTTTAAGATGGTATTTGCAAACTAACATTTTATTGTAATACTAACCAACGGCTTTTTCAGTGTCTCTGAAAAGACTATTAAACTGAGAAAACGTTGGTTGTAGCAATGGGTCCTGCAATGCGACTCGAACTTAAGTGGATAAACAAACATGGTTGGATGAGCACAAAAACGTATATGTTAAAAATAGTTACTGCTGTAACATAACATGAGTAATAAAAGTAGCTGTCAGATTAATTATGAGCATTATTGAATATGAGCATAATTATGATAATCTCCTTACAATTATCGCACAGTTACCGTCAAAACTTCGACTTGTTTACTTCCGCCTATTTCAGTGTTGAATAAAGGTCGTCTTTATTGGCTCACCCTGTTCATTACATCTCCAGTATCCATTGGTTGTGGCCAGCATCTCTTCGCTGATTGGATAATGCAGTCTACATTCTCGGCCAATTCGAAACACCGGCGGTTGCTTTTGAACGTTTGCTTGCTTCTGTTGGTGAACATTCCTTTTACACTGTAAGTCGCCTTATAATTTATTTTATAGTTATAGCAATAAGGTTGTTCATGAAGGACTAATGGTTTCTGTTTTTGCTAAGATGACCGACAACTGTACTGGAGCGTCACGTGAGCAGTAATTATACTTAACCGGTTCCAACGTAGGCTCTGATTTCATATATTGGGTTAACTAACTTATAGTTAAACTTATTGTTTACATAAACCGGTAGTTGCCACAGTTGATAAAGTATTAGTTATTAGCTTACCTTACTGAGTCTCTTCATCTGTTTATTGCATTAAAGGCAACTACGTAAATAATTGATACGTATGTAAAGCAGCACATATTATAAATGGTTTGAAATAAAATTGAATGTTGACTTTAAACGAGTAATTATTGAATCTGATAAGCGGTTTGGATAGTGGATGGTAGCTCGGTAGTTTTCTCTGAACTCTATGGCTGTTGAAGGCGTTGCCATTTTCCAACATGACTTCAATGGCACTGAAGAGGTCGGCACAGCTAGCTGAAACCGGCCCGGGTCAGTCTGTTTGGTTTCAGGTTCCGCGTGGTTGGTAGAACAAATAACACCGCTAGGTACAGGAGCGAGGTTTATCAAACTTTCAGGGACCTCCACATTAAGATGAGCCCGAGCTAGGGACCCTCTGCCCCTAAGTGTTTCTTTCTCTAATTATTGTTCGCTGCTCTACGGAATCAGATTCCCGCATTAGATCATCTAATTTATCGTCTTCACAAGCCTTTCTTTATTATTAGTATGGTCACTTAGTCTCTTTTCTTAATTTCTAGATGTTAAACGGTTTGTGATTGAGTATTCAAGATATTGCAGCCTCCCACCAACCTAACTGGCTTTTGCAGATGTGAATAACTCAATTTTTTGGTTGTTTTTCTGTCCTTAGCTAATTCGATCGTGTACTAAACGCAGTTGCCATGGAAAGAAGCATATCTCTGGACTAATCTATATTTGTTATACCACCTATTTATACTTTGGCTGCTGTTTTTTATTTGATAGTCATGATTAAGTACCTTATGAAACGTATAGCATTACCCTTGTTTGATTTGAACCCTACTTGAGTTGATTGTAAACATTATGCCACCTACTGGCCATTCTGTGTCTTCCTATTTGTTATGTATGTCAGCAGAAGACAGATCGTGTGCTGATTGGCCATTATTGTTGCATTATTTACTCGGTTGTACCTGGTGTTTCTTTGTGTTGCATTGGCCAAAGGGGTTTGAGGGAAGTCCTAGTGATCAGAAAGTTTTTGTCTGAATATTTTGAAATATGCCATGTGAAATTCTCCCCCCAGATGAATGGAAAGGAGAACGCACGGGTTCTGGGATCTCGCCTCCAACGGCGATCGCTTCCTGCCTCAAAGTCACCATCTCCCCAAGTGCCAAAACAGGCCCCCCTGTCCCATTTGGCTTTAGCTCGGAGGCCCCTAAGAGACACTAAAAACTTAATAAAAGAATCAAACCATCAGGCTCCGCCAGCTGCCTTGACTTCAGCTGAAGGAAGTAGGAAATTTGGATGGGAAAATGTGAAGCAGTCTGCTGTTTCTGCAACTGGTCAGACGGGACGGCTGGTAAGCCAAGCATCCAGGGGCGGTGTTGACTCCCAGCCAGATTTATCCTTGACTGACAATGAAGGGGGTGAAGTGAGCTGTGAAGGGGAGAGATTTCCCAGTTCCTCCTCTTTACTGGAAACCCAAAAACTGCTCCCTGAACTGCTGAATGTGGCAACACCTCTGTATGAAGGTCTTCAGGCTTCAGATATTATGAATCGGACCTGGTCAAACCCAGAAGGCCCCTTTTTCCCATCTCTCCAGAAGGAGTTGCAGGAGGGAGAGGACGAGGAAGGCAGCCAGAATGGTGTCGTCCAGCAGGGTGTTAAATCTGTGTCTGTGAGGCCAGGGTCTGTACATGCTTCCCTCAGACACAAATGTTTTGAGGCTAAGCATCGTAAATGCCTCACCCCTATATTTGAAGTGTCCCCTCTTAAAGAGCGAGAGGCTGTGGAAGCAGCAGGTGGAGACCCTTCGAGGATAACTGCACTTTATCAGAATTTTTTTGCAGAAGAGTGTGCTGTCGTAATTGATAATATCCGCCGAACGTCATACCAGGAGGTCCTGGGAGGAGGATTTTCTGCTAAAAGTTCTACGCTTGACATTCCTGACATCAAAGAGGAATCTCTTCCCACCTGGAACTACCTAAACACTGCTGTGCCACTGGAATTTGATGTCTCCCAGTGTGATGTCAGCTTTCTGCCTTTGAACCTGGATGGCAGAGGAGGTACAGATAAATCGGAGGAAAGCCAGGTGGGGAAAGTTCTGGAGTCAAGAGGATGCAATCTAACTTTCAGCCTAGAGGACGATCTGTCTGTGCTTATGGGAAAGACCCAGTCTATCCGTCAAAGTGAGGCCTCAGATTCTTTGCTGGAAAATATGTACAATCTGTGTGATCTGGAGGGTGATTTAGGAAAGGATGTTCTAAAAGGTCACATACAGAATTTGACTGTGGAGTCTGGGAGGAGTTTAGAGGCCGAGACGTATTCTAAGGAGGACATCTCCGCAGATGTGAATTCTGATGGAACCTATGTCCTTCAAAGTGACGATCCAGATGCAAGGCCAGATGTGACCGGTGAAGTGAAGGAGCAGAACGCGCACGGCTCTGACGCCCGGGCCCTCACAAAGTCCTCAAGCAGTAACTGTAATGATACGTATGAGCTACAGCCTACTGAGGAGAGAGGTTGTGTGGGGGTGGATCGCCGTGAGGAGGGGGGTAGAGAACAGCTCGACCCTGGCTTGCCCCAGAGAGAGATTGTGGCCCAAAACCTGTCTGATTACAGTGTGAACGGAGCACAGAACGGCATGCTGAGCTTGGAGAACACCCTGGACCTCGAGGATAACTTCCTGGTCACCTCCACCCCTATGCCTGCACTTAAGCTTCCAGATTCGACTAAAGAAATAGACTACGACCCTTCAGAAGTGTGCAAGAAGCTGATGGTGGCTGACAGCGTAAACATGTGCTCACAGGCTACAGTTGATGGGGTCAACGGGGACGCGTCATTCCAGGCTGCTGCTCTCCCATTGGACGGGGCTGACGGGGACGTGCCTTCACTCCAGGCCGCTGCTCTCCCATTGGACGGGGCTGATGGGGACGTGCCTTCACTCCAGGCCGCTGCTCTCCCATTGGACGGGGCTGATGGGGACGTGCCTTCACTCCAGGCTGCTGCTCTCCCATTGGACGGGGCTGACGGGGACGTGCCTTCACTCCAGGCCGCTGCTCTCCCAGTGGACGGGGCTGACTGGGGCGGTTCTTCATTCCACCCTGCTGCTCTCCCAGTGAATGGGACTGACGGGGGCGGGTCTTCATTGCTCACCTCTGGTGTCCCATTAACTGACGTTAAGGTTGCCGTGCCAAATCCTCCCGATTCTGCTGCTCCTGCACCCAGACAGGATGCAGCTTCCCGCCGCTTGAGTGTGCCTCTGCAGAGGAGGTCACTCCTGCCTCCATCATCCGGCCTCCGTAACTCCAAAGCTGTCCAGCCCCTGGCACAGCCCGCTTCCTCCCGCCGGTTGTCCTTGCCCGCTGCGGCAAAGAGCCTAGCTGCCCGCAAGGTGCCAGGCACTGGTGCTCTTAGTAGCTATGGGAAGAAGACAGAAGCAGCGTCCAGGTCATCAGCCAAGCCGCCAAAATCCAGTGGGGAGGTATGCTGGCAGATTTATCCTCTCGTTTATGGGATGGCTGCCCACGTTTCCCTCTACTGATCTTCAGGGGTCCGATCTCCCCCCCCCCCCCCCCAAGTTTGGCTCTTGACCCTTCGGGTGTCAGGCATATTTGACTTTTTGTGTAAATTTATTCATTTGCCTACACAAACTTTTTCCCATCATCCAACCCAGAGCTGGCAAATAAACTAAGATTCCATAGCCAGTAAAATCTGCATAAGACCTGCATATAGTAAATAACTGATATCAGGTGCAGTCTCTCAAAATTGAATTGTAGGACATGTAGAGTGCCTTTGCTATTTGGTGTCTGCCGGATTTTTTTTTCACCTTTCTGCCTTATCATTGGTTTATTTTCTGTGTATGAGTGACATTCACATCTGGACAAATGCATAAAAGCCAGTCTGCTCTAGATGATATCTACACAATTTTTTTGTTTGTTTTGTTTTTAAGGCATCCTCAGTTTTGGAATTGAGTAAAGAGAAGAGTGCGGTGGCTAGTGAGTATGGCTGCTGAGCGCGTCGTGGTGAGTGAGGCATGGCTGTGATCAGTGTTTCTGTCTGTGGAAGGCAAGCTTCCTGCCTGTCGCCTTCAGCGGCCGCGAGCTTCCGGGATACCAGCCCCCTCTTCCTGCACGTCGAGGCCGAGCCTCAGAGTTCCGGGCCGAGCGGAAGCCGCAGGTTTGTGTAGCGCATTACGCGGCCTGTCATTAGCCAAACGCTTACCCGCTTGCTTTATTCATGGACGTTTCGAGTTTATCTCCATAATAGCATTTAAGCTGCTCGCAAAACACGCTTGGCTGTAAATGCATGCAGAGTATGTAAGCTGGTATACGGCCTAGGTGTGCCTGGTATATTTAGCTCATGTTTAATTATTAAATAAATGTTAAACATCAATACATTTGCTAAATGCATTTTAGTCACCCCGCTAAATAATTAATTAGTCCTGTATTCATTTCTCTATTTGTCACTGCGCATTGTGTGACATGGGTAATGCTGTGCGTCTGTCCTGGAATGAAGGCAAATCTCCATAATACAACATAGCTGTTATGCTGGGGTCTGATTGTCTTAATGGGACCCGTTGGATCTATAGTCCTTATGGAGATGCTCATTCATCCATTTCACTGCTTTTTCAGCTTTGGATCTCTGTGTTCGCTCTGTTTTCTGTCTGTACTTCATTGTCATTAGGATTGACATCCCTGAATTTATATACTACAGCAGAGAGAATTTTTGATGCCTTTGCAGCTGCCTGAATAACTTAAGAAATAAGTAGGATTCGCTTCTTTAGAAAGTTTCTACGCGAATAATAGCATGTGCATTCAAAGGGCCTAGAGACTTGAGCACTGTTTCTCTTCTGCGGCTGACTGGTGGTACCCTTCAGATATACTGTTTGAATGCTCTTAGGCATTTTGCTTTTGGTTAATTGCTATGCGTGAGGCTGTATCCACATGTAGGAGTTGAGCACAGTAACTATGTATAGTTGCATTTTAGAACTTAATTCAATTCATATACTCACTATTTATTTAAACATTTGTTGCTGTGGAATCCCCGGTTTGGCGTGTGCTCAGTATATGCAAATAAAGCCTGTGTGTTGACGCAGGTTCCTTCATGCTGTGATTTCTGGTAAGGCTTAACCATGCTGACCACATTCTTGCTTCCTGATTTTCTGGAGAGTCCAGTTCATTTATACCTTCTTACGGTATCTGGTATTTTTAGTAATAATAATGACTGGGCAATAAAATGCAGCTGTTGCTGTAATCCATGGTAGTTGCCTCCCCTCTGGTTTCCATCCATCCTTCCTTCCTTTCTTATGGCCTGTTTTTCTTTTAAGAGTTGAAAAGGAAGAGCATCGCAGCGCCGGCCGCCGGCCAGAAGCGGCCGCGGGGAGGCCCACAGGAGTCCCTGTCCATGTGCAAGCAGAAGAGAGTTGGTATGAGGACCGGCCGTCTCCAGGCCGTTTGGGGTTCCTCTGGGCCTTTGGGAAGCGGGCGGGAGTGACATGGGCCAGATGGGCTGGAATCTGACGTGCCAAAGCCACCTCTGCACTTCTCTTTTTTTTTTTTTTTTTTTTTATGCGTATTTGTCTGAAAGCACAACTTCCCTGTGGCTGTTTGTGTTTTACGCAAATCAACCCAAATGCAAGTGTTCAGTTGTCTCATGTACTTTACAGTTATACCCGATGCAGTGTTTAGTGAAATGCTTGGTTTCCTGATCAATATAAGTTTTCAACCATAGACTATCATAAATGACACGTGTCACTTTACTGCTATTGGCACAGGTGGTAGGGCAGCATGGCGAATGAATAAATCAATATGACATTGTTGACATGCGTTTGCTGCATGGTGGTAGTACTTAAAGGATAGGTGAGTGTATACTAGGCCTGCATAGTGTAATGTTAGTATCGACAAAGCATGTTATACACATGAAACTCGCTTCACAAGGACCATGATAGCCAGAAGATTGAGACCATTAATAAATTTTGCTTCAGCATTTTTCATGGGAAAGTTTCGTTCATGGGAAACGAAACTTACCGAGCTTTACAGTTTTAATGATTGTTCATCCAAGATTTGTTTTTTTTAGTGTATAGTTAGTTTCTGCCACTTCTGCATGAGTTGTGCTTGTGTGCTGTCTGAGCCAATCATAGTCATGCCTGTTTGACTCCTAGACAGTGTGGCATGTTCATGAGAAATGTAACAAAAATGAGTGAGGAGGAGAAAAGCGCACAAGATGCGGTAATGAAGACATTCACTTTCCACTGTATGCAAATATTTTGGCTTCAACAGACACTTTAGCAAAATTGGGTCGTTTGACACCGCTTCGTGTGTGTTGGCACAACTCTTGGCAATGCCATCAACTTTTTTGACAGATTCTATTGGTAGTAGCAATTTGCCTATACTTAAATTTTTACGATATTGTGATATGTAACAAATTTACATGCAAGTTTTCCTTCGGTGTCGGCCATCAGGCAGTGTTATCTTTTCTCTGACCCCAGCACACAGAAGAGCTCGTTGTTGGTATGCTGGTATACTGAAGGGTCTTCCTGACCCTGGGGAGTGCAGATCTGCTTGTGCGTCCGGCTGCCTGCACAGCCCTCTTTAGAGCTTTGTGGTTCTGCTATGTGCTGCTTCCAAAACAGGCTCTCTGTGCTCTCGGTCAGGATGCGTTCAACGGTGGTTTTGTAGAAGTCTCTTAGCATTGCGAGGGGCAGCCTGAGGTGGTTCAGGTGTTGCTCTGCCTTTCTCTCTATGCAGTCAGCAGGACCGTGGTTTTGTGAGGCGCTTCACACTGTCTGCACTTGCTACCGGAGCATTGTCCATCCCGCATACGGTCACTCTCGTGTTGTGCTTGGCACTGTACATCCATGTTCCCACGGGTCGCGACCATGGTGTGTCTCGTCCAGCCCGGTTCTTAGGTTACCTCCCTGGATGGTTTTGTGCGTTCGCTGGCAGGATCTTGATTTTTCTGCTGATGCTGGACCTGGGTTTTGGCTGTAAATCCTGGTCTGTGACCTTGCTGTTGCGTAATGAGCGTGATGTCACTAGAGCGTCAGCCTTGAGTCTTAGGCTTTGTTCCTCTCCAAAGCAGACGTCCCTCCCAGTGACCTACCAAAGGGCCAAGTCCATCCAGTCCTCGGGCTCCAGAGACCCACAACGGCACTGAAAGACCTTGAAGCGAAGGCAAATGCTGGTATGGACCTTCACAAACAGGGTGCAGAATGTTCCAGAATAATCCCACCCCCATCCTTTGTCCCTATGCTTTTTTTCTCCCCTGTACTTCTTTCACCGTTTTCTTTCTCTGATGCCAAATGGATTCCACTTTTTTGCCAAGCGAAAGGGTAAATGTATTGTGTAACCACATTGAGGTAGGAGACGCATAGTAAATCCCTAAGCTTTTGGAATGGAAGGGTTTAGCTGCCATAGAAGTTATAATGAAGGAATGGCCTGTATGCAAAGAGGGAGTGGCACATGACCCTCTGCCTGTAGACTCACAGCTCT
Organism: Stomatorhinus ivindoensis; assembly: GCA_019775895.2. Classification (NCBI taxonomy): domain Eukaryota; kingdom Metazoa; phylum Chordata; class Actinopteri; order Osteoglossiformes; family Mormyridae; genus Stomatorhinus; species Stomatorhinus ivindoensis. Next base: position 22,399 of record JABFEB020001165.1, read on the forward strand.
TTAAAACACCAACCAGAGCGCAGATTGTTGCAAATTTACTTCCTGTGTATGTACCTGTGTTGTAAAGGCAATCTGCTGTTGAGCCCAAGTTGCTAATTAGGGTCTGTTGTCAATTGGTTGAAATTAAAACTGCTGATTGCCTGCTTGATGCATGCTGGTCCGGGCCAAGGTTGTGGTAATCAGGGCTGGTGGTTTTTCTCCACGTGTTGCAGACGCGTTGTCTTGCAGCAGCGGCGGGACCCTGAAGGAATCGTCTAAACGAACAGTGGTCGCGCAGGGTCTACAGAAGCTGACCGCTCGAGTCGGCGCCTTTGATTCGAAGCCCAACAAGGCCGGTGAGGATTCTTAATCCTAATGCGTTATGCGCACGCTGACATGCTGCTGCATGCAGATCAGCCCCTTCATGAGTCACGCATGCTGTTTGTTTAGCGGATGCATTTTTGTTCAGATTGCGTTACAGGTGCAGGTGCAGCTCATAAAAGTATTTACCCATGAATGAGTGCATGTGAATCTACACCCTTCAGATCTGTGTTTGGGTAGAGGTGCCTTTGGCAGCAGTTGCTGCCTATAATCTGTTTATGCAGCAGATATGTCAGCTTTAGGATACATGAACATTTCAGTTGGCCTCTCATTGTTCTCCACGCACCACAGTACACATGAATGTTAATTTTCTTCCCACTTTTGACTTACCACAGTGACTGGGAGCAAACTTGTCATGTCCAGCCACAAATTCTCAGTTGGACTGAGGTCTCTACCCTGGCCTGGGTGCTTTAATTTGCTTCCAGAGATTTTCAGTTGCTTGGCTACATCTTCCCTTAATCCCCTGACTGGTGCTTCTCAGTAACCTCCTCGTCATGAAGTTGGACTCTTCCTTCGTCTTCATGATTTGGTTTTTGCCAGGAAACTGACTCCTCAGCAGTAGAGTCTTCCAGATACAGCAGTGTTTATACTGCAGTTGTGGGAAATGTTGAATATCGCAATGTGTGTTTTTTTTTTACCAATAAATATTGCGATATTTAGAAAGCAAAAGGAAAAAAAGTTGAAAATAAGTTCTATTTGGCTATAGTTTATCATCCTCTGATAGAGGTTAGTGTTGCCACTAGTTATACAGAGTTTTCGTATGACGGAGTGCAAATGTTTTACTGAAACTTATTGATCTCAGCTTGGCTTGGGTGGTGACAGACTACTGTGGTATTTCGGATTTCCAGGATCAAATCTTATTGCCAAGATTTCAAAATGCAGAATAGTGGCGCATCGTTCGTCTACCGAGTCACTTGAAACACTAACTAACCATGTGTCCCACTGGCTGCCCAGTAATGGCTTGGGTGTCACGGTAAAGGGGTTAATCGAAATATTTCATTGCATAATTATAATTGGGTTAATGAGAACAAATGTACACAATTTTAATTTGAAATTTAAGACATTTTTTTTAATCCACTTATGATTCAGTTTTGTAAAACAATGAAACAAAGTCTAAAGCAGTGAGTCCTTTTTAATATATTCTGTAAAAACTAATCCTGCTTTGAAGATGAAAATGGAGACGGGAATCTGAACCGGTTGTCCTGTGATCCAGCTCGTTCCCTGGAGCGTGACGCTTCGCAGGCTGGCCAGCTGGTCCCCTCTGTGACGGACAGGCCTGCCCCGGCAGCCGGCGCCGAGCGTAAGTGACCCCCGTCACCGTCACCTCCCGTCTGAGCGTGAGGGTAGCGCATCACAAAACGGTGATTTCCTCCCTACAGCGACGTGGTTTGCGGGGACAGCGGCGTGCGTGACGGCAGCAGAAGTAGCGATTAAGCACACAGGTAAGTCGTAAGATGGCCTTGTGCTTCACGGAATCGACGTCGTTTCGGCAACACAGAGTCATTCCACGCATAATCATTGCGCTGATCACAGATTCAGCGTACCACCTGTGCATGTTCCCCCAGGCAATTTGTTTTGTTGTTGTGACCCCACCCACTGTCAACAGGACTAATTATGCAGTCACTGGCATGTTTTGCGCCACACCACCCTTTAGTGTTAATCACGCATGTCATGGCTGTGTGATGTTTGCAGTGGAATGCGTGAGTGTCGTGTTGGCTTTCCTTTTCATCCCAGTGATTGTATTAAACCAATAGTGGTTGTGAATAAAGAGAAGTTTCATTTTTAAAAAAGCGGTAATCTTCATTAAAATGAGTGGCGCTCTCACCACAGGATGATAGTGCTCTGTATATGGGCCTGAAAGCATTCTGCACACTCTAGGATCATGGCGAGACGTAAGGCGAAGAAGGGGGTGATGTCATTTTTAAATATGTGACAGACTATTCCCGCCAGTGTTATTGATTTGTCCAAATGCCGTTTGGTCACCTATACTGCAACAAAAAACAAGATTTCAAGCATTTATTTCAAATTGGGTGTAACCAATTAGGTCTTCTGTTAGACTGTCCCGTGTGCTGTCATTTTAAATGTACCCTGATGTTAATCTGATTTCAGATTGTCAGGACTGTGTCCGCTATCGGGAGGAGATTAACAGGCTGAGATCAGGTAACACGGCCATCTTCCTCGCTGTACGCTGGATATGGAATGGCTGTTAGGTCAGTGCGACACTTGTACCTAATTTGTCTCCACTGCTCTCTTGTCCTCTTAGCACTCCGTGCTCTGACGGGAGTTGTGGAGTAGGGGCCTGGAGGAGGTAGGTGGCAATCTTCATCATGATCATGAGTGTGCGTGGGGCGGCAGGGACGCTGCACGTGCATGGAATTGTCTAAGTCACATTAAGTTCTCCCCAAGCGAGCTCGATGGGCCGGATGGCCTCCTCTCGTTTGTATAGTTCTTATGTTCTTTAATAATCGTTTAAATATTTACGGACCTTGTAAAGATTCTCAATTTCCTTCTTCATTGCAGCGCACCTGAAAAAATGAAGATCGCAGTTCCAGTAATTCTGGACAAACTACATAAGACCTGTGATATTTAAAATGGCATGCAGAGATGTATATCTAACTAGGTGAAAAAAGATAGTTATCACCACTAAATCTTGTATTATTTTTTATTGTTAATGAATGAGGATCTACTAGAAGTGGAGTTTTACTGTACTTACTATTGCACTCTTTGCAGTGCTGAAATTTTGAAATCCTTCAATAAACATTGTACACATTTCATGTGTGCTATCTGAGATTTATGTCTGCTGAGCTGGTTGTACACATACCATTTAAAGTTCCCAGATAATGCTGTGAGTGTTAGATATTCCCTGGTGCATAATACAGAGCTGACAGCAGTTCAGATGTGTACAGAAGGATCTCTGTAGACTTTCTGTGATAATCTACTGGCATGGAAATGTTTTGTGAACTGTCGGCAGCTTAAATACACACCCAGAATCCATCCATGCAAAGAGTCACTGAAAACGATTGTGCTGAAGTTCGTAGTCTGTGAAACTGGGGGCCCATGAGGGCTGTTTGGGTTTGATGTAAGAAGCTGGTGTAATTAATTTTTAATGCTGCACACCCTGATTGGCTCTTGGCTGCATTCCTGTATATGGCCATGGAAGTTAAAAATAACTGAAGTGATCATGTGATTTGTGAGTTTTGTGGTGGATCGGAGGTTTTTAAAGACTTGCCCTGTGTTCTGGCATTCCTCAGTGGTGATTGTTTGGTTAATTCAACGAGTATCTTCCTGCTCCCAACTCCATTTTAGTTTATTTTTAAATGTTTACATGCATAAGCATCCTGTGGGGCAGGTGTCAGAACTCCACGTAAATGTGGAATTAATTGTTATTGTCATCTCCTAGGAGTAGTTATTACACTATAACACCACGGCATGCTTTTCTGCCCAGTGTGTACATAGGACTACACACTGTAGTGTTAGGATGATGCCCCAGACTCTTGATCATCCACAGTCAACGAGTTTGTGCAGATTAGTTTCAGATGATCTCTATAAAGATCTTATTTAAGGACCATCGATCTGTCTTCCAATTGCTTACCTTAGTCAGGGTCACGGGGGGCGCAGTGTATGGACCAGAGGCTGGGGTACACCCTGGAAGGAATGCCTGTCTATCCTAGAGCATGTTCCTTTCGGACAATTTAGTGACGCAGCTAAGCCAAACTGCGTCTGCGAGATGTGGGGCAAAGCGTGAGCGATGTGAAGTCCTGTCTGTCACAGACACAGCGGAGAGCCAGGAGCACGGCGTTGCAGGTGTACGGCGACAGTGCTACCCAGTGAGACCAGTAAATCCCGTCACGCGGGGATTTAGCGGCCAGCACGTTACAAATCCCACAACGACTTAAGCTTTGTACGTATGAACGAAAACGAGAGATCATTTAGAAATGGGGTTTAATTGCAAGGCAGAGCACGTAACGAAATTCGGTCTTGATTTTGTAATACAACACAGGAATTTGCTGTTAATATAATCCTTTTAACAATTACGCTTAAGGGCGAATTGTCTCTGACCTATGTTTTTCTTCTTGCAAGGGTGGCGAAGGTAAGATTGTGGTTGTAATTAATATATGAATACTGCCCACGCGGACATTTCGAAAGACTGACAACACATGCGAAAGGCTGGAAACGAGGCATCCTGTACCGAAGTGGACGAGCTATATGAATACATACCTGAATCGATTTGTTGTTAGGTAGGTGTGTCTAAAAGGAACGTACTCTTACTATGACATAATAAGCAAAATATGTCCTACTACGACATACTGGGGGTCAGATTACCCACTGTACCTACGCAATGAATGAATTGTGGGAGGCGGCGCAAGACAGCAATAAGTGCTGATTGGTCAGTAAGCGGACGGGTACCCTGGAACGCTCTGCCATTGGGCAGTCGGGCAGCTTCGGCCCGCCCACGAATAATGAGTGAAAAATTCTGCCGATTTTCCACGCGTCGGATATTCTATCGGAGCTGCTTAGGTTTAGGTATCTTTTTTCCGCTTCTCCTCGTCTCTAGCATAAGGTAAGGTTTCTGTTTATAGATAATAACCGATTCATATAGTAAAGTTTACCCTTTTCTCAAATAACAAAATATGTCTTTTTATGTATCTAAAATCTATTTTTAACTATCCCCTAGCTCGATGGGTTATTTTCGCTGAAGCAGCTTATTCCGCGGGCATAATTATGCTTCATGATGCTTAAAACTCGTATTGGCTAGCGGCGAATTTTATTTTAGTTTCGTATTTATTCTTTCTTGGGTTACCGCGTACCGTCAGTCTGTTCGTATGGTTGGTATTTCAACCACAGAAGAATGTGACAGCACTATGTTTTATACACGAGTTATATACGTTCAATTTTAACCATTTTTGTTCATCTGATGATTACAAAATTGGAGACTTGCATGTGAAAGCAATTCATTAACTAATTAATTATAGTTACTTAACAGTTCAGTTGTATTGTGCGAACAGTACTTCCCAGTTCCCAATTTGAGTTTAGCGTGTTAATCTAATTTTAGAGATGCATAAATATGTCGAAGCCCTAAACCTTCACATAGCTGCTGCACACCGGGCGCCCGTCTCTTTTAGCCCTGTAATGTGGCGCGGATGCTCATCCTAAAATGGCCAATACCGGCTGACAAAGGAGAAACGTGCTATTGCATCAGCCCGCTCGTTTTGGGCTGCTGCATGGCGGCTTTTTAAATGAAATGTCCGGGCGCGAGTTAATCTCCCCACGGCACGCAGCTCTGCACGTAAGGGGTGTAATTAACACCGATCACGGGGTCGGATTTGTCCGGTGCGCCGGATTAAAACAGTCAGACGGGACGAATGGGCGGTCTGGTTCACTTTTCCGAACCTTCCGAACTTTACCGAACTGCCCCGATCTCTGAAGGTGCAGCGGCGGCGGGACCCTGAAACGAATACACCGATGTCGGGGCTGCGAGGTTTGACTGGAAATGTGACGGCGAAAGTGTTTCCACGCCTTACGTAAAGTGCGATTGACGCACACAGGGCTTAATAACTGGCCATAACCATTGTGAAAGGGACACCAGTAACTTGGCTGTGGTGTAAGGCGATTGCATGCTGGCTCACTGACCCTTCTGGTTACTGTAGTTATATAACATGGTAAAGCTGAGTGCCCGGACCCCCCGAACCCAGCAGGACAGTTCCGTGATGAACTGAAAGCTAGTTGTCGCATTTGACTCTTATTTTGCAGATACAGTGCCAGAGGTTTTACAGGTTTCTGATTGCACTCTATCCTGAACAGATGGATTGAATCCTGCTTCGGTTCACTGGTGTCAATCTCCAGCTGCTTAGATGGGGAGTTATTTTTGTGTTTACTGCCGTGTTCACAAAAGCTTGCCATGGGAGACCAGAATATTGGGTTTTCGTCATGTAAATTCAAGTTATTTGCCACGAGAAGATTATTAGTATTTCATTCTGTGAGGTTGTCCTGGCAGTTACATTTATATGATAATTTAGCTTTAATTCTGCTTACCCTCCCAGTTTACAAACTGTTGAACAATAGCAGAGTAATTTTACATTGTCTTGAGTATTAAAAGAATGTTTCGTTTAACAGATCTCCTCCCCGTTTCTGCCTAGTCTCTTGCACCACCTAGTCTTTTGGGTGTGTCAGCCACACACACCGTTTGTTTGCTGTCCACCCCTGTATTTGTGTTTCACAGATCAAAGGCCAGCTGATGAAATGACCCCCCCAGCCCCAATGATTCTTTTTGCATGCTTAGCTCATGCGCCGCTACAGCGCAGTTTGTGCAAATCTGGGGATATTTGTGAAACCAAATATCTCTGTCCGAACTTGTCTCTGGTGCGGCTGCCCAGCGTGTGGGCGTTTTGAGTGTGTTTCTCAAATGTTTGACACAAGCTGGCACCACAAAAAAAAAACGTCCAGCATGCCGATTTTTAACAGCGGTCGTGTAACACCGATACTGATGCGCACACTCTCAAAGCCGGCAGCGCAGCCGTCCGGGGGCACGTTCAGGTGCTACCTGTTGATCTGTGGTTGAAACAGGAGCCTGTGGGTTTGCTGTTCGACTCACTGAAGGACGACCGGGAGCTGCGCTGCACACACCAGGGTAGCTGATAGACCTACGTCCGCCTAACAGTGTGTTACCAGCCGCAGGCTGCAGAGAGCGCCCCCCCGGGGGGACAGCCTCGCCAGCGCGTCGCGGAGGTCGCAGATCAGACGCCTTTCCTCACAGTTTGGCGGCATTCCGCCTTTTTGGACGCCTCTGACTGTAACATTTGTTTTCCATCGTGCCTGTGAAGTCGCCATGGCAACAGTGTCCCAGATACCATTTTTTTTTGGTCTCCCAAGCCATTAATCCCGCCACATTGTCTTTTCTCAAGTTGGTTACACTTTAAACGTAACTCCTGGTTTCTGGTGATTTTTCTTCCGGGCTGTTGTCGAGCAGTAGGGCGCCGGCCGCTGTGGCGTCACTGATGGCTTATTTGTGGGACGGTAACTGTCAGGTTCAAGGGTGCTCATACCAGCATCACCATAAGATTTTTCCGGTTGTTTTTTGTGCTTAATGTTTAATTCATTCGAATAGCAGGCTCATCATTAACGACAAAGTAATTAAGAGGTCAAAATAATAGAAGGAAACTAACTAAAAGTGAAAGTTTCTGGGAACACTGGACTCCTGTCGCTTATCGCCATGAACTTGTGGACGGTTAGCGTTAGCGCAAGCAATGGAGTGACGCACTATGATTTCGGGCTCTGGGCCAGATTGGGGGGGGGGGGGCAGTGTTGCAGCACCGTTAAGGGGCACCATCGCGGCTTCGAGGGGCCCTCACTGTAATCCGGTTAGCATGACAGCCGCATTCCTGGTTTCAACCGCGCTGGAGTCGCACAGCTTTTATTGGTGCGAGGCAGATTTAAGACGGGGCTAACTGCTTCCATGCCGCTCAGACCGTTCACAATTTAGGAGGAATTATAAAACTCTGCGAGTCTGAGTCTGAGAATCCAGAAATTGGCCGAGAAACTGCCAGAAAAAAGGGGGCCCAGATGCTGGTGGGAAGGACTTTGCAGACGCCCAGTAAGAACTCGCCGGAATTAGACTGGATTTCTGTTTACGTTTTTTTTATACCATAATGTGTTCATGAATAATCTTCAAATGAGAAAATTCAAGTCTGGATTTGGAAGGATCTGTTCAATTCAAAGTACCGTATCAACTCATATCTTCACCCAGAATGCACTGGGTCATTATTCCATGAGCATGGCACAACTGGTTATGTAGCAACAGGGTGCTATGGGAGGTGGGCTGCAAATGTGAAATGTTTAATCTGGCTGACCTAGGTCCCAGCGGGCAGATCTTTCACAAGCTCTCACAAATTGCACCACGTAGAACATTCTTCTGCAACTTGACAGGCCAGTCCTGGAAATGGATGTCAGCGCAGCTGGGTGCGAGTCGGATTGAACGGTCTTCATCCGCTGCATTGGGGATGCATGGGAATTTTCACTGCACATCCAGTTAGAACGTGACAGTGATGAGCAGAGGCTGGTCTGTCAGCTGTGAGCCGTATCCTGCTACGTGTCGAGGGCGTCCCGCCTAACTCACACCTTTGCTTGTTTGTTTATAATCGCCTGCACTCCAAGCAGAAACACCTGCCTGGGTGCATCTGCCCCAATCCGCAGCAAATGTTGCGAAACGTGCTGAGTAATGCAACGTGTGCATGTGTGGTTATTTTTAAAGGCGTGTCTGCTAAGAGGCGACAGGAATGGGGTTTGGAGATGTTATTGTAATTTGTCCGAAATTCGCTGGATTCCAATTATCATTTACGCTGTAGCCTTTTTATGTTTAAATGACTCTTATCCAAAGTGATGTGGAATAGATGGAAGGTTTGCAGTTTGTATGTGTGCTGCCTTGGATTTTAATCCACAACCTTTGTGGTATTTTAACCGACGACCTTCCAGTCATAAACACAGTGACCCTAGGCCACTGAGCTACACACTGGCCCCCAAAGAAACACATCCTACTTATAACTTTGGTCTGATTTCCCACAGGCCTGCTGCATATTTTTATCTTTTCATCTGCCGTTTTGCCGAACGTCGTTTCGTAATGCTGATTCTTGCGCCTGCCTGTGGAAATTGGCTGATGAGCTGCAATAAGACCAGGGCTAACCGGTGGGGTCAGAACTCCTGTTGGGGAAAGACTCCGAATCAAGGCATGAAGGAGAAATGCATGATGCGTGTCGTCTCTCAGTGACTCCTGTTCCTGTCCCTTGCACACATCTCCAGTTTTTAGTGCTTCCTGTGCAGCCTTTGTCAGACGCGTGCGGGGTACAGCGCCCTAAGTTCTGTCTGTGCGTGTGCAACGCAGAGCAGTGACTGTAGCACGGCCTCCCGCGTTCCCTCTCAGTTGATCCCCCGTGCACAGCTCTGCCGGACCGCCAAGCTCTCCCGTGCCGCGCAGCCTGATCAAACTTGCATGGCGCCGCCAGGCGTGGCTCCCAGGGAAACCGGACTCCGGAAAGTCGATCTCGGCGCGAAGTGGGGGGGGGGG